>JAUJDW010000071.1:0-163391 GCA_030512325.1 Lasiodiplodia hormozganensis
GGGGAGTGGGGGGAGTGGGCAGGCGGGGTTAGGCTGAGGTTTATACAGTGTGTGTGTTTTTGGTCTGCTTTTTGGGGGACTACGTCATTTGGCTTACATGGTAGCTGTAGGGGGCTGATGCGGGATTGGTCGTTTCGATGAATACGGTTGATACGTAACAGCGTTGTCTGAGTGGGCCTTGTGGCTTCCGTAATGTGTAGATTTCTCGCTCCATTGTAGTTGTGTAGTCGCAGCTCTTACTTACTGTTTCTCGTGGAGGAGTATCGCACGTTTCTATTAAGTTTATATAATGTTTTACATTTATGACTTCAGTAAAATTATCCACTTATGTACATACGAATATTCCAGCCCTTCACTTCTCAGATACATGCTCATAATCCTCTCCTGCCTAAAAATTCAGACAATATTATGTACATAGGCTTGATGGCGAAGACTGAAAATCAATATTTACTAACTCTCACGATGTCTTCGCTTCCGTTTCTTATGCTTATGGTGTCTATGGCCTTCGGACTTGTGGTTTGTCATTCCGTGTGGATTATCAGGCCAGTGCTCCTTTCGCCTCCGATCGCGGTCCTTTTTCCGTTTTCTGTCTATAATCACAAACCGATCCGATGCTCTGGGATCTCGGTCTCCTGGGCTCATGCGAAGTGGGTCGACGTTACGCGGCGTTTCCGTTTGCCAGATCCCAGCGTTGTTCTCATAACACGATTCTTTGCCCGCTCGATATGCTCCGAGAAGACTAGAAAACCACGCCCCTGGACCCTTTTCCGGCTGCTTCTGGTAGTACTGAGGGCGATTTTGGTGATATTGCTCCCGTCGTGGTGGTGGTGTACTGGGCCGCGGAGTGGAAGCGGGAGGAGATGAAAATGTTAGAGACTCTGAGACATCACTTATGTCCATAGGGGACCCAAGTGCGTCATCATAGTCTACAATGATGGGGCGAGGAGCATTTCGACGGGCGAATTCTTCACGTCGACGTTCTGCTTGTTCCCGGCGAACTTCTCGGCGGTGGACATCAACATCGTCTGGACGAACATGCACTATTTCCTCTTCGTAACGAACTCTAGATGATACAGGTTGCGGTCGAAGAGGTTGCACATAGACAGCCGGCGGTGGTCGGGGCTCTGGGTAGTGTCGTCGCTGTCTGCTTCGTTCCGTCCGAACCCGTACTTCCTCGTGATAAGAGTGCAGGGAGTGCACATTTCCGTAATCGTTTAGCCGTTGAGGGCGTCTTCCATATGCGAATCTGCGTCTCCTATGACGGGGCCATCCTCGCAGGAATAGACACCACAAAATCAAGGAGAGAAATATCAGGAAGGCGAAGATGCCTCCAACGATAAGGCCGATTTCTGCATTGGGCGCAAGGACTTCGGCAGCGCGAGACCGCAAGACCACTTCCTGCCTGCCCAGCCCGGGCACAGAACAAGAAGGACCATTTCCGGAATAGGCCGTGTTGACGTGGGTTGTGGACCGCAATGAGATATTCACTGTGGTAGTGAATGTTGTCGCTGACTGGTGGACGACTCGGGTGACATAGTTGGTCGGAGTACTGGTGAGCGTAACCAGCAGGGCCGCGCCGCCTGATAAGGCTGGCATGGCCTCTGATGTGGCACTTATGCCAGATGTTCGACGGTTTTACTCTTTACTTTGTCCATCTCGGTGTGAAATTGAATCGCAAAGGCTGAACAAGTCAGATCGAAGGTGGAGGTTGCAGCTCAACCACCAGGCTGCAAGGCTCCTTAACGCCGCAACATCATCTTGTCTGTAAGTACTACATATCTTACAATACACTCAGGAGCCGCAACCCCTTTGCAGGTCATGCGACCGTGAGCAGTTTGTTCAAGGGTCATTCATTCGCTAGTGGTTCAGCCTGAAGGTGGCACACATACATTGCTGACATGCATACTGCAGCCACCGGTAGAAGAAAGTTAGCGTGGATTGCAACTGCCGAGGGATTTGTTCAGGCGAGAGAACATCCCACTTCCAAGTGTGTTCAGCTTATCCCACTCTGCCAAAACTCAAAATGCCAGCTGAAACTGCACCACACCCGAGTGACGATGGAGACCTCTTGCCCCAGGATTACGATATGCTTTTTCAGCTCAAGAAAAAGGAGAAAGAAGGCGTTCAGAAATTTGAGTCACAGGACTTCAAAGGGGCGGCGAAGAAACTTCGAAAGATGCTGAAATCAGGCCAGCCTATACTTTCAAAGCCACTATTCTCAAAGAACAAAGTCGACATACGGGCGCGAATCGGGCTGTGCTACTACTATCTCGGGCTTCACTCCAAAGCCGAGATATGGGACCGCAAAACATTGTCTGAGGCCGAGGAAATCAACCGTCGGAGCACGCAGTCATGGACCACCAGACACAATCTCGCAAAAGACTTGGTAGCCCAGGCCAGGAAAGATATTTCAATGACGCATAAGCTTAAAGAAGCCTTGTCACTGTACGGGAGGAACCTCATTCAGGCGATGAAATGGAAGTCGGGCAAAGACGAGGTCTTCGAGACTGTTCATCATGTTGCTTTCTGCTTGGCGCATCAGGGTGACTACATGACAGCAGTCTGGCTTGAGGAACAAAATTTGAGATACAGAAGAAGAGTACACAAGAAGAGTCTCGAAACAGCTGCTGATACTCAAGGGCAGGAGAAAACTTTTGCGAATATGGTGGAAAGCAGGCATAACTACGCAACATTCCTGTACCTCGATCGACAGTTTGAAAAGGCCAAAAACCACTTCCAGAGGAATTTGGTTTCTTTGCAAACATTGAGTGCAGGCGGAATCAGAGATTTGCATGGGCTTGTCACGGATTCCAAAAAGTATATTGAGAACTGTGACAAGGAGATCTGGTTCGAAGACAGACTGAAGAGCCTGATTACCGAGGAGGTTTCCGAACCCCACGACCACTTCTCATCGGATCAGGACACCTCCAGTCGGCTTAAACGAAAGCGTGAGGAGAGCCCGGAAGATGCTCGGATCAATGCAAAGCCAGAAGTAGCTTCGGGAGGACTTTCACAGAGCTCTGCTGAAAGCTCGCACCGCCCTGAAAAGCGTTCAAGACGATATAAATCGCCGAGGTCAAGCGGGAAGAGCGAAGAGCTGGAAGATATCTCGCAGGATATGTTAGGGATCCCGGATGTGCACACCGAAGAAGAGGTATGGCGCGCAAATTCGGAGGCTTTCTTTGCAGTTGCGGCATCGCCTGAGCAAAACAAGCAACAGTAAGTCTTCACTCAAACATCTGCAGTGGACTTCATCTTACCAAAATTTCAGGCAAATTGCCACCTATAACATCATTCTCAAAATGCGTGATGCTAGCAGGAAGTTGCTGTGTCAATTTAAAGACCCCGCACCTGTCAAGGTAGCCATCCTCGATACCGGTGCCGAGTTCCCAAAGTGCTCTGTGCCGAGCAAAGAAAGGAAATTCTGCGAGTTCTTATCGCACAAAAAATATCAACTCCAACAGTACGCAGATTTTCAAGGAGTGGCATCACTCGAAGACCCGCCGGGCATTTTCCGAAGGGAAGAGTCCGAATGGAAAGACAAAGATGGTCACGGGACACAGTGTGTGTCAGTCCTCCTTCAGACATCTCCCCGTGCCCATGTCTACGTTGCTCGCGTTGCGGAGTCCAGCGGGACAGTGCCAAGGTCCATATGCGTGGCCGCTGCCATCAAGTACGCGGTCGAAATCTGGGGTGTGGACATCATTTCCATGTCTTTCGGCTACCACTTCGAGAAGCCTGATATCGATGAACAGCTCGAGCGTGCCACAAGCAAATACTTGAGGCCCGATGGAAAGACCGTTCTGGTATTTGCAGCAGCCTCGAATGATGGCAACAATGATCCACGCATCATCGCATGGCCAGCTCGTCGGAATAATGTCATCGCTGTGTACCCTGCGAAAGCTAGCGGAAAGCCCACGGATAGTTGTCCGGCTGTCCATGGCGGAGAAGGTTTCATGGCGCTGGGGGAACACATCACCGTCCCGCAGGTAATCGCTAAAACCAAAGATGGGAAAGCGGGGGAGCAAACACAGCAGTCTGGCTCCTCCTTTGCGACTCCATTCTTGGCCGGATCGGCTGCATTACTTCTGGAATTCTGCCGGGTGGGTCCACTTTTCGAACAGGCCAAAGGTGCCGAGAGATATTTGAGAAGGTACGACGGAATATCCGCGGTTTTCAGGATGATTGCGGGGAACAACCCGGTCAATAAAGGGCTGTATCTCGTCCAGCTGGGAAAGTTCCTTGATCCGGTTCGAGCAATTACTGGAAAAAATGATACATTTGATCCCATACGTCATTTAGCAGGAAAGATCTACGAATCTCTGGGGGGCTTTGGCAATGACGATCTCAAAAGACCCTGAAATACATGTAAATACATTTTAAAAGTATGTGGCTAGCTCCCTACTACCATAGACAATAGATTCAATACTTCTTTACCTACAGTAAACGCGCGCGGTTACTCTCAGGAAAAGAATTTGATCTTGTCTCCTTCCTACGCTGAGAGAAAGAAGTGACCTGGCAAACGAAAATGATGAGCTGGCTGACACCGCAAGCTACCGCCGAATGAGGGATATCTTGCTCAACCACTTTTAGTCTCACGGTACAAAGGGATCGCAATCCTAGGTGAAAGCTGTTTCACGTAGGTTAGGATAGGACATATGATCAGGATGCCCAGAAATCTTCCGCGGGTGCTACAATATCTAGCTGATGAAGAGCTAGGCACGTGAAAGTTGGGCACAATCATTAAATGAGTGACTGTCTCTATTTTCTTTTTGTTTCTGTTTAACTACATGATGACAGAGGGAAAGGAAAATGAAGGATAGATTGAAAAAGTAGAAGAGCGTGTCATCCACCAGTTAGCTCATTTGTTGACAAATTCCGAAAGGTTGTTCATAGTAGAAAAGGCGCGTGATCCGCCCGTTGCTCATCTGTCGATAAAGATAAAAAAGGACAGACCGAGTTGTTGGTTAAACGGTGAGCACCTAAAGAATAAGTCTTGACTACTAGGGGCGAGTCTCCTGCGCATGGAGTCTGAGATTTCTAATCAACAGACAGAACCCCGCCATGGACCTTCTTCTCGTGATCGTTGCGCTTGTCCTTGCGCGGGAAGGCGCGGCCATACGGGTGAGAGCGTGAGCGGTTGCAGCCAGGGACCGAGCACCAAAAGGCCGTGTTTCTGAAGTGGTAAGCGTTCTGGTGACGCTGGAGATCTGCTAGGCGGCTGAAGGCTAACCGGTTGCAAGGTTGGATGATGCAGTGAAATTTACCGTCATGCATTTCATATGTCGAATGAATGTGAACCGGCGAAGCAGGGGGGCTATGAACAAGTTAAAAAAAAAAAAAGAAAAACCTACCCCGCTCTACCCGGGCCACTTGATGCCCTCAAGCCAGACTGTGCTAGGTAATTGGACGTGTCATGCGCCCCAAGGGCGCCGAGGGGCGTAGCCCATGCAGGGAGACCCCAGATGACATCCGGATGGATCGACAGGTCCCTCCCAAGGGGCGCGCTAGGCCAAAGGCTTGCGTCTACCGCGAATGAGTTAATATTGTAGCCTTGTTGGAAACCGGGGTCCCAAAGGGAAGACATCGGGCTGTTCTGGCTGGCGGCGGCTACTCCAAAGGCTGGATTGACGACGGTGTCCATGTTCGCGTTGCTCAGAGTTGCCGGAGCGTTCAGTTGAGGTCCGATATCTCCGCTCGAAAACTGAGGCTGAGGATCCTGAGGTTGAGTAACCAACGGCTGCTCCGTGTTGGCATCGTTGCGGAAGAGTTCGTCGAGAAGCGTCTGGTCTAGGTTATCTGCGAGATCCAAGGCATTGGGAAATGCAGTGTCAGCATCGAGGGGCGGCCAATTGTCCATGTTGACGTGTCTGTGCAGATCTCTTCGAAATTTAGAATCTGATTGGTTGTTCGGGTGGTACGAGGTGTTGAGAAGGCTGAGAGAGGTGTCAGAAAGCTCCAAAATTCACAGCGGGAGACACTTTGATCTTATGCGGAATTAGTGAGCCCAGAGTCTCGTGAAGTCTGGAAGAGGCTTACGCCCTTCGAGGCTTAGCTGTAATAACAAGGTTGTCATAGTGCAACCCCGGAGCAGGTCGTCACATGCAAGGCTGCTACGAGCCTGGCTCCGACCACATCAGGTCTCTCGCATACAGTTCATGGATGACATGGATGTGATATTGAATCTAATTCCTACTTTTTATAATCTCTATGATTGGGGGTTATTTTGAGATGCATACATCTTTTGCTTCCTCCGCAGCGAAAGCCCTAATTAATTCTTTGGTCAAGTCCAAACAATAATTTGAAGGCACTCATCTTGTTATCTACCGTGAGCTCATGCTTGTGTCACGCATGTGAATTTAGAATCAGAGCGAGATATCTTTTAGGGAAAGATAAAAGCATCAATTGGCTATAACAAATTACCGAAATCGGGGAGGGCAGTTAATGCCTTCCTCAGGCTAGCTTATTAAAAGCGTCAGACCCTAGTGTTCCTAGAACTATATTTCTAATACCCCAAATGGACGACCGATAGAACTAGTCTGTCAGTAGTCGTTGTGAACAGTGATCCCATGAACCTTGCGTTCATGATCGTTGCGCTTGTCCTTGCGTGGGAAAGCTCGACCGTTAGGATGCGCGCGGGAACGGTGACAGCCAGTCCACGAACACCAGAACGACGCAACCCCTAAATGGCAGGCATTCTGGTGGCGGTAAAGATCCGCCAGCCGACCGAAGGCGGGGCGAGAGCACTCCGCAAAGAGACAGTGGTATTTACCATCTCGCATCTCATGGGAGGATGGAGTCGCGGATGGGTCAAATGTAGGTCTGGATTGATCAGCATTACTGACAATCTTCTTTGCAGGTTAGGTGAGGGTGGTCACTTACCCAAGTCTCGTGAGAGACGGGGGTATGGGTGCGGCGGGTGGCTCTGTTTTTGGGATATATGGCTGTTGACCTCGACTATGACAGTCTCTAGTCCCTGGATTGGATGAAATCTATTGACTTTGTCGAATTAGTGAGGCGTAAAAAAAGTTACCAAAAAGGTCCTAGCTCGACCGCACTAGAACCTAGGTGTGGCGGTGCAGCAGCCCATCGCTCCGGATTATATGCAGCTGTATCTGACTGCATGAACCCCTCCAGGCGTGGAATGGCATCCTGCTGCTGAATTCGCCCAGTGACATCTGCTCCAACCTGTGACCACGGATCGCCGAAATCTCCGGGATGTTCAGGACGTTGGACATAGCCGTAAGTTGGCTGCCATGTATCCTCTACGAAGCTTGCCGCAGGCACGATACCCGGAATTTCCTGTTCTCTATGTCTAGGCATATCCTCGACTGCATCAATTGCACCTGCCCAAGGCAGGCTCGCGGACGGAGGCTGAAGTGTTGTGTCTGGATTCATGGCGAAGGCCGCCTGCGCGGCTCCGACATTGCTAGCGCGAACGGTGGTGGCATCGCCAGGATCCTCTCCGCCCAGACCACTGGTGAGGCCTGGATCAGCTGAGAATGCATAATCCATGTCGAAGGGCGGCCAGTCGGTTGCGTCGACGTGGCCGTGCAGATCTCCGAAGGGCGAGTCGTTTGGCTGGCTGTTCTTGTTGCACAAAGACTTGACGAGGCTGGAGGAAGAGCCGAAAAGCTTTGAAAATGAGGGCGGGATATTTGCTGAACTTATCTTTGGGAGGAGCGCTTTGGGGCTCGAAAAGGTGATGGTAGGGGTTGCGCCCCTCCACGGTTTAAATGTCTGGGGCCAAGTTATTGCGTGTGGCTGTCATACAAGCACCTCGCCGTAGAAGTCTCCTATAGATTACACATATTTCATTTGCATCAAAGTACTTTGGAAGACTCGATGTTTGCATTGAAAAGAACGATTCTGGAACTATAGCTGATATGGCGGAGTTGAATCCGCACAGTGCAACACCACAAGGCCCGTGATCCTACGTGGATTTTGAGGCTGCAAGGCGGAAATAAAGAAGCCCCCGAACACACAAATATCGTCCTCAGATCCATTGTTGAAATGGTGTTGCACGTCTGCCTGCCATAGAAATGGTGCTATCACTGGCCACGTCGCGGGCGCGTGATTCCATGAACCTTGCGCTCGTGCTCGTTGCGCTTGTCCTTGCGGGGAAATGGGCGTCCTGCAATTCCACGCTCGCAGCTGGCGTTGGAACACCAATAGGCGGTGGCTTGGAGGTGATAGCTATTCTGGTGCCTGAATAGGTCCGCCTCCCGGGCGAAACTCTTGCTGCAGGGCTGAAAGAGGCAGTGAAACCTGCCGTCGCGCTTCTGACAGAACGAAGACAGTGCGGCTCTGCTACGCCCAATGACAGGTTAGCATAGTGTTAAAAAAAAAACCTACCCGGCATCAGCCAGGGTAGATGCATATCCGACGCCCGGCTGCGCGGCGTGCATGGAAGCCATTGGCTCCAGCATGAATTCGAAGGGCGTCGCCCCGGCCTGTGGAACCAGGCTCATCGGCTGATCGAACATCTGAGGCAGGCCCCATTGGCCCGCCCCGAAGGGCGCGCTAATGCCGAAGGTGGCAGGGCCTGCAAGGCTGTCAGCCTCGCAGCGGTCAGTAGCTCCCGCCATGCTACCAGGCTGAAACATCCAAGCGTTGTCGTCCATCAGAGGGTTGAAGGAAGAGGAAGCGATAGCGCCGTGCTGTGGCTCCGGGGCGGCGATGCTGTGGTCGGTGGTGGGGAGGAAGTTCTGCTGCAGAGCCGGGAGGCCCATGTCGAAGTTGGCCATGGTTGGGCCCTCAGTCATGCAGTTGTCGCTGGGGAGGCTGGCAAGAGCCTCATCGAGCCATTGGAAGTCGAGGTCGAGGTTGTCATTGGTGGAGGACGTCGACCCCTGCTCAAGGAAGGGCGGCCAATCGCTGGCCTGTGACGTGGTGTTGAAGGGAGGCTGAGAATAAGGCATCTTATTGGACAAGCGTGGAAAGGTGAAGGTCGAGAGAGAGGGTGGAGGAGTGGCAAAATCGAGGTGAAGCAGAGTGTAGGCAGAGCGCTGTATTATCTTGGGCGTGGACAGCCTTGTGCGACAAGAGCTGCTTGCAGGGGCAGCGCCCTTCGTCTCCCTCATCGCAATCACTTGCATTTTGTAACACCGTCTTGCAGATTCACGTGAGGCCATTGTTCCCGATGGGAAAATAAGTGCCAAAAATTGAAACGCTACAATCATAAAGAAAGAACGCGACGAAAGACGTCTGTGTGCCCGTGTGATGACGAGAAAAGCAAAACTAAATCCGAGAAGCCAACACAAGCAATCATCCTGAGCCCCCACGTAAGCTCTTCACCCATCATTGGCCCTCAAGGTGGGCATATTCAACACCGTGAATCTTCCGCTCGTGCTCAGTGCGTTTGTCCTTGCGTGGGAACGGGCGGCCATACGGGCCAGCGCGCTCGCATCCGGGGTGGCCGCACCAGAACGATGTGCGCTGTAAATGGTAGGCATTCTGATGGCGAAAGAGGTCTGGAAGCCTCTTGAAGCTCCTAGAGCATGACTGGAAGAGGCAGTGGTACCTGTCTCCCTGTTGCATGTGGAGTGAAGGCCTTACGGCTGGACCCGTAGGATCGGATTCAAAGATGCTTCACTGTCAGCTGTTGACAAAGAAATGAGGCTCTTGACAGGGGCTTACCGTTGCGAACCGCTCACACACCGGACCCGACTAAATGGAACGTGGTTAGTAAAAAAAAAAAAAGCAGCTTACCCGGCGTTGGCCGGGGTGTATCCGGTTCCTGGGCCAATTCCAACGAGATGAGTGGTCGAAGATTGCATGTCCAGGAAGGGAGGGGTAATTTCTCCTGCCAGTGACATCCATGGCGTGTCTTGATGAGGGGGGTGACGATCCGATTGGCCAATTCTGAAGGGCGCGCTAGACCAGGGTACGTTGACACCCGGCTGAACCTCAGCCTTCTGCGACACAATGTCCCACGTGGTGAAGTTGCTCTGATTCGCCCAAGAGAAGTCATCGGCCATTGAGTCAACACCGAAGTTGTCCAGCTCAACCTGGCCTTGGGTGGGGAGTTGAACCAGGTTTTCTGCATTGGTGAAATCCTGGCCAAAGGGATCGGGGAAGAGCGGCATAGCCGAGGCTGGGTCAACGAGGAATTGCTGGAACTCATTGTTGAGGCTGCTGGCTTCTTCGGAAGAGGCCGGATTGAGCTCCTGCTGTTGCTCAAGCTGATCGATGAATCCGGTGTTGGTGACCTCGCTTGAATCCATGTCGGGAAAGGGCGACCAATAAGCCATGAGTGACGTGTCTCTGGAGAGTATGCGCGGTGATTGGATCTTGAAGTTACACGAAGCCTTGCGAGCCGTGAGAAAATAGGAAGAAGGGGGAGAGGTATGGGCGAGGGGAAACGCTGACCTTAAGCTTCACTGCTGCTGCTCCGCGGCTGACACCTCCTTGACAGGGGCACGCCCTTTGGGGCGTGCAAGTCAGCCTTGTTATACGGCTACGTACCAGCAACACGTTTGTTGTGTGCAGCTCTCTCTGTGCTCGAAACAGTTAGGAGTATCTAAGGTTGCGGTAAATTTCAATCAAGGATCATTCTGAGCGCGAATTATACTTCTATGAAAGCTACGGCCTGAAAAATTAACACAAAAGCAATAACAGAGAAAGAACGAATGCACGGTAACTACACTGACGCCAATTGCGACAGAAACTGTCCTTGTGCCCATAGTTGCCGTAAGATGATGACAGAACTGAAAGTCTCCCCTCAGGTGAAACAACATGCCGAAATCCTTAACATCCAGTTCAGCCCGGCAATAAAATCATCAGATGTTCTCCACAAGAGTGTAGTCAACATGGTGGACCTTGCGCTCATGCTCGTTGCGCTTGTCCTTGCGGGGGAAGGGACGACCACGCCCACAGCCGTCATAGCGGCACCAGAAGAACTTGTTCTGGACGTGAACGTTGTTCTGATGGCGCTCAAGGTCTCCAAGCCTCTTGAAGAAGGATTGCGACAACCAGCGTGAAGACAGAAGTAATTATTGTTGCGCATTTCCCAAGATGTAGTAATCTGTGTTCCTCCAGGGCCGTGACCCAGCCTAGGGACTGGTAAGATGGAGAGCATTGTTCGGCTGTTGGGTTTGTACTTACGTCGGCAAGGGTTCCTTGATGGGTGGCAGGGTTCCAGTGGATTCGTTTCCGGTAGGCTGGAGAGCCGATGCAGAATTTGTTTGGGGGGCGGCCAACATGATCTGCCCCACCAGGTGTTGACTGGCTACCGTGATTAGCAGGTGTAAAAAAAAAATTACTCACCCAGGCTGGGCCAGGGTGTTCTGATATCCAATTGGCCCGAAAGCTGTAGAAGCCCCTGCAAGTTGCTGATCATTCGCACAGAAAGAGGGCATAACCCTTGTCTGCTCTGCAGATCCAAGGTAACCAGCCAGACCGTGGCCTGGTTGGTCTACTAGGAAGTCAGTGCACACGCCCGGCAGCAGGAAGGCTGAGTCGTCGGGCCATTCTTGCCCGAAGCCGCAGGATGTGCCTGGGCCAGCATGAAAGCCAGGCTGTGTTTCAACTAGGGCAGTAAAAGCGTTGCTCGGCCCCGTCTCAGCTCCCAAAGTGGGAGTCAAGGAATGGCTGAGTTCGAGCATTGCCAGAGTACACGTGCCATCTTGGGGGCTGTTAATTCCTTGAACATCGTAGAGATGCTGGGGATGAAGCAGGCCAGTGGGTATAGCGGAGCGATGGTCGCTGGCGCTGAAGTCTTCGAACAGCCATCCCCGAAGAGAAGCATGGTCAATGCCATCACCAGCGGGTGTGGTATTGGTGCTGACGCCGGTGCTGGTGATATCGAAGTCAGTTCCTTGCTGTTCCTGCTGGGGAGCAAAGCGTTCGTTGAGTCTGGAGGTCATGGTCGAGGCGTAGAGCTATTTTTGAGTCAGTTATAAGGTGTCAAGAAGAAAGTGGTTGGGACAAACTTGGATGCTGTGGATTTTGATAAAGAGGTTTGTGACGTGGTAGCAAGAGCAAAGGTCGAAAGGGTCTCAAACAACGGCCCGCGGGCGAGTCCCGTATTTGTTGGGAGTGAGGCTATGAGCTGGCAGAGCCTGTATGACAGGGGTGCCGCCCTTCGAGGTCAAGGATCATATCCAGTCTGTCCAATCAGCGCTTTGAACAGCTACGAACACCGTTAGCCTCGCGAAACCGCGCTATTAGTGTCGCAGTGATCTTCCAAGTTTGACGTAGCATCAGTAGAAAGGGCTTGCGTGTCGTTTTTGAATATCGGAAAAGTTTTGGGAAGATGAGTTGTGAGCCTGAAAATCTGTAGATCACGTGTCCAAAGGAAAGCATGGGATTTGCTGTGTAGTAGAGCCTCATAACCACGATGTAGGAACCGGCATAGCAAATCCATGCGTTAACTCACGATCAAAGGCGCACAGCGCTACAGTTGCAAGCTATTCATTTATGTTCTTTTATCATATACTTCGCTAAAGAAAAACAGACCACCACGTTATCATTAACATCGACATAACAGAGAAAACTGGGAAATCATATATCTTAAATCATCATCGTCAAAGCCGTCTGAAACAAACGCTCGCGGAAACATGACATCGTACAGAGAGAAGAAGGAAAGTAAAAGGAAAGACGGTTCTGAGAAAATTTCTTGAGAGAAATGAGGGAAAGGTACATAATGCGCCTAACGCTATGCAGCATAACAGTCGTGACCGCCATATCTTGTATAAAGGGAGAGAGATGGCCAGAGAGAGAACAAGAGAGAGAGAGAGAGAGAGATGACAACGAAGAAAATCCCGGCCCGCACACAGGACCAAACACCTCCCCTGATAGCATCCCAACAAACGAAAACAACATCGCCATTAAGCGGCCAACCCCCCGCTCACCCCCTCTCCATCATCATGCCCCCCAACCCCATCTCCGCCTCCGCCTCCATCGGCACCACCGGCTCTCTCCTATCCAGCGGAGAACCAGGCGCGCCCTGTCCCTCGGCGTTCTCGCCATTCCCATTCGCAAACACCTTCTCGGCCGGCGACTGGATCAGCCCCTGTTGCTGTTGCTGTTGCTGTTGCGGCTGGTGCGGCGCGATGGCGGCGGGCGGCGCGCCGCTGGCGACGGCCGTGTTGAAGGCGTGCCAGAAGTCGGGCGCCTGCAGGATGTAGCTGGACATGGCGACGCGGAAGCGCTGGCGGTAGTCCTTGGGCGACGTGACCGTCGGCTTGTTCTTGCCGCGGTCCTTGATCCACGTCTCGAGCTTCTTGTCCCACGTGTACGTGCGGATGCAGTCTGTTTGGGGGTATTTGTGTTAGTTGCTGCTGTTGTGTTTTGAAGGTTGACTGGGGTGGTGAGGGGGTGGGTGACTTACCAATGATACCAACGACGATCTCGCGGTTCGAGTCGTTGAAGCCGGCCATGAGCGAGTAGTCCATGACGTTCTGCTTGCTGAGGAAGAGCGTGTCGTTGTAGACGCTGAGCGTGAGCGTCTTCTTCGTGTGCTCGCGGACGAAGATGGGTTTCTCGAAGATGATGTCGACCAAGTTCTCGTCCAACAACACTTCGTCTTGCTCACCGGTGCTTTGGATCTTACGGTTGCGCATCGAACCCTTGAGATCGAAGCGGCGCAGGTCGTTGCCGCGGTCGTAGAACAGATTCTCCATGACGAGCATGAAGCAGTCGAAGTCGCGACCACTGGCAGGGTTCTTGATGGTGACTTGGAACAAGCCGAACATCTTGGCGATGACCGAGGGAAGGTTGTTGAAGAGGTTCTGGTGGATGAACGAGAAGTAGTCGGGGGCGAACTTGAGGAAGGCGCTGACTTCGATTTGCGAGAGCGACTTGAGGACGAAGCGGTCATCCAGCGTCTTGAGGAAGAGCGACTTGGTCTTGCCACCCTTGGAGTCCCACTTCAAGCATCGAGACATGGACTCGACAAAGCGGTCCGCTACACCGCACTTCCGGCGCATGGCATCGAACGATTGGGCAAAGAAGATCTTGCACGTAGCCCGAACGCTACGGTTCTGGAACACGTACTTGATGTTCGTGTTGGATTTGTGCCGCAGGTTGTGTTCGATGTTTGCCTCTTCCGAGTTTACGCTGTGTTCACTGTCATAATCCCCACAATCGCCGAGCTCGCTTCGGAACTCCTGCAGCTTGCCCAAGTAGTCTCCGTTCGACAAAGCCAAAGCAATGATCGAGCTAGGCTCATCCTCGCGGACGATGATATCCGAATCCTCCCAGACGTGCTCGATGGGCGCGAATGGGTAATCCAAAGGCGTCCAGCCACTGGCCGAGCGCTCAGACCAGAAGTTGTTCAGCATCTTCATCATGAACGACTTCTCGTGCCTGGGAAGGTCAATGCTCAAATCAGTGGAGGAGTCCATGGGCGGCAGGATTCCGGAGCCATCCGAGATGTCAGGAATACCGATGTCCTCAAGGATATTCTCAACGTCGCTTGCATCACCTTCCACATCGGAGTGATGATGCAGGCTGGCAGTATCCGTGACGCTTTCCGTGCCATCCGTTCGCTTCGTGTGTTCAACTGGTTCCTCGTGATGCCTCTCGACAGGTGATTGCGATTCCAAGGTTGGGGTAGTCGTCGAAGTGTAGCTGCTCTCATTCAGCGTGCTGGTGTCTGCACTGAGGCGGGGAGGAGGCGTTGAAGACGTCAAGTCTTCATCAGACTCCTTCTCCTGAACCGCATCGGCGGCATCACGGTAGATCTCGACGATGGGCTTGGAAGAAGCCAAAGGATAGGCACGTGCCTGACGACTCTTCGCAGCCCGCTGGTGCCTCTCACGCAAGCGTTGCCTTTCGAATTCCTTACTGAGCTGCTCGAAGTGCTTGGCAAGTGTAGAGACCTTGGGATTATTTGGCTTGGCGTTACTGGTGCTGGGAACGGAGCGAGGGATCATTGAGTGAGTACTCTTATTGGACCGCAAGGAGCCTAGACCAAGTCTCTTGGACATACGTTCCTCGAGAGCTCGCGCTGACTCAGTGAGACTCGGCTTTGAAGAATCAGATTTGCCAGTGCTTGATGTCGCCACTGTTGTGGTCGAAGAATTGTTTGCTGCCTGCTGCATGCGTGCAATGCCGGTAGATGACTGAGCTCGGCTGATCAGCGTCGACCCAGGCTCACGCTTCGACATGTCGACTAGGCGTGGAATGCGCGACTCTGGAACCCCTTCCGCAGACGCTGCTTGATAGTCTCCACCACCGCGCATCTGTTCAACGAGATCTGAAACAGTTCGGGAGAGCGGGGCTGGGTGAGCGATGGTAGATCCAGTGGCAGTAGACGTCCTCGAGAGATCCGCTCCAGGAACTTGCAGTTCTTGACTTGCTTGCGTAGACTGAGTCTTGGGCGAAGAGGGGGTATCGGCAGGGACGGCGAGGTCAAGGTGTCGCACTTCCTCACGTTCGACAGCGTCAGTCTGATCCAATGTTGGAGCAGATGGCGCAGACGGTGCGTGGTCTTGTACTGCAACATCTGGATCCGGCGCAGGTTGCGATGGCGCTTGGCTTTCCGCCGCTGCTTTCTCTGCGTCTTTATAGTGCTGGTCTTGCTCCACAACTGACGCGAGCACATCGCGAGTCTGTTCCGGGGACATTCCAGTAGGTGTTGCCGCCGTGATGTTCTCGCCATCCTTTTCAGTGACCTGGCCACCGTCTAGCACAGCAGGTGCTTCCTCAACGCCTTCCTCTATTGAGTTCACCGATGTCTGCGACTCATCTCGGTCCAGGAAAATCTTCTTCAGCTGTAGCACGGCAAGTCGCTGAATATCCTTCTCCGACGGGAAGAACGCCTTCTCAAACTTTGCGAAAGTGTCATCCCAGGCCAAAGCCTTCTCGTGAATAGCCCTGATAGCTCGATTGAGGGGAATGATTTCGTAGTACCGCGAACACATGTACTTGTCTTGAAGTTTGCGGCGTAAGAAGTCTTGTTCATCATTGGCACGCTTCATCAGATTTGCAATCTCGGCCTTGCATGCCTCGTGCTTCTCCGGAACGACGCTGTCGACTCTGATACTCTTGATACGAGCCTTCACCGACGCCATGAATTTGTCTAGGCGGTCTTCAATCCTGGAGAACTGTTCGTTCTTGAGCCTCAGATCTCGATCAACTTTCCAGGTAATGGTAGGTCTTGGAACGATGACCTCGTAAAGCTCGATAGGGTCGTACTGGATCCGCAAGGCAATGTTGTTAAATCCAAAGTACCGAACATGGTTGCGGTGGATATCGTGAGGACAAATATCAGCTCGAGGGTGCAGGTTCGTGCTCCAGAAGGTCAATTCCAGATACTTGGCAAAGGAGTACTTCCAAGTGCTCTCAGACATGGGGATTGTTTGGGTTTCCTGGCCACAGACTCGGCAGCTGCTCCACATGAGCATTGTGTTGTGGAGACCGCGAATCTTAGAAGGGTATTTCTCGACAACGACACTCATTTGACCCTCGCCGTGAATGTAATGCCGATGATGCTCGACCATCTTCTTGCCGCAGCCGTTTGCAGTGCATATCTGGTTCGCGGTGTAGCAAAGATCCTCCACATACTGACCGAGTGTGCAATCTGCAGCAAAACCGTGGTCAAGGTCGTGCTCCTTGTAAAACTCCAACGAGATGATCTCAGGGCCGATGCAAGGCGTGGAGGTCACCGAGTTAACGACGCTGTAGAGCACGGCAATTTTCTGGTGGGTGAAGGGGTCGAAGAGGTCGCTATTCGCAGAGAGATATGCTTCCCACTGCCTCTTTTGGGTCAAATAGTTGTGCATCGCCTTGTCATATTCCGCATCATGCACGGCGTGTAGGAAGTCGCGAACTTGTCTTGAAGCTTTCTGCACAACTGTGTGAACCATCTCCGGCTGCACAAGCTCAAACCTCTCATGCGAATCTTGCTCTTCGTCTTCTTCGTCCTGGATTTGGCTGTATTGATCGCGCAAGCGCCTGAGGTAGGCAAGGCGTCTCTCCTGTTCTCTTGCTTGGGTGAGGAGGTATGGCTGCATAAATTTGATGAACGGCGAAGCGGACAGGATCTTTGTTCTATGCTTCTCAACCATGTCGCCATAGAAGGAAGGCATGGGCACATCCTCGGGAATTGCCAGCTCTTGGCTTGAAGTGATTGCTTTGGCCTGCTCGGAAGTATGCTCCAAGGGCTGGCTCTGTTCTTGATATTGCTGCTGGATATCGGACTTTGTTTGTGAATACTCGGAAGTCTGGATCGATGTCGCATCGTCGGCTTGTGCGTCGGTTGGTTGCCCTGTTTCATCCTGGACCTGAATGGTTGGGTTATTGTCCGAGCTGCCATTCGCACCCGGCAGAGCTGCGGGCTTTGCAACCTCGCCACCCTGGGCAGTCAGCTCGTCTGCTTGCTTCCCGGGCCTATCACCAGCGCCTTCTATAGAGGATGGTATCAACACAAACTCGTCGCGCATGAGACAGGTCTCTAGCTTGAGGTTGTACACGACATAGCAGAGAAACTCGGTGATTTGCTTGAGTTTCCGCAAAGTGGTTGTATCCGTGCCGCGGAGGACTATGGTGCAGCCAAGCTCCTTCTTGCATCCAGACAAGTAGATGTAGGTCTTCTTGACGCGTCCGTGCACATACGTTTTGACATCGAAGCTTTGACACTGGCCTAGGGTCGATGGATCGGTTGCAAGTTTATCGATGGATGAGATCATTCTGATCTGGAGACATCGAGAGACAGCATTGAGAACCGATGCCTTGATGTTGTGAATGACGGTGATGTTGGCCTCTTCCAGGTATTGCAAGGCTAAGCCGGAGACATTGCGCTGGACAAGCAGAACCTGAGGATTGAGCGCGGCAATGCGGCCAACAAGGTTACGCAGGAACTCCCGCTCTTGTGCTATGACTGGCTCAAGACTCATGAAGTGCTGTTGATGACGCGCGTATTCAATGGGGAACGTGACGATAAGCACGCGAGGCTGAGGAATGCTTCGCGGCATGCTCTTCAGCGCCACGTTCTTGGTAAACACGACACCTGAAATGTATGACGTATCGCCTGGCCTTCCACCCGGGATTTTCTTCAGTTTGATGTAGTGTCGAATATCAATGTCGTCGCTCCGCTGGACGTCTGGGTTGACGTCATCAGTGCATCGCAAGAGAATTGGCATTAGGGCCTTCTCCCAGCTGGAGGCTGCGGCGACGTTCGAATCCTGGAGCATCTGCCGAAGGAGTTTTCGGACGTGTTGCAAGCTTGCTCGGTTGAGCTCGACGGCAGGCGCGTGTTCGCCGCGCATTGAAGCACTGCGGACCATCTTGGACCCACCTCCACTGACCTGGGCAAGAGTGGACATGGTTCCGGGCTGTCCGCCGACGATGCTTGCGAGGTTGATGCCGAAAGGCTTGAGTAGGCTGTTGCTCTTGGTCCGTCGCGGTGAGGGCCTGTGTGTCAGGCTGCTGACGCTGAGGTTGCGACGGCGGTGTTGGCGGGGAATATGCCGACTCGAAATGCTGGCCGCGTCAAGGTCGCGCATGGGAGCTGCCAATTGGGCTGCGATACTCCTGTCCCCGGCGCGTGACTTTCCTTTCTTGATTACCGCCAAGAGCCCACCGAGCCCGTTTCTATCACCTTCGTTAGTCTCTTGTGGGTCGTTGCTCAACGCAGCGAAAATGCTGGGCGTCTCGTCCTCGCTAGAGTCTTCGTCGGACATGAATGCAGCGAGGTCGGGGTCGATGATGCTGTCGTTGTGAAAAGCAGGCAGCATGGACCGCCTCTCAAGCTCTTCTGTTTGATGGCGGTGAAACGGGGCACGATCATCCTTCAGACTGCGCATGTGCTGGTGTCGCGAGTGATGTCTTCTGTGCCCAGACGAGGATAGCGGCCTCATGCTCAACGACCGCAATGATCTTGAAGAGCTCGGCCGCGGCAGGGCTGGGTGGCCAGTGTTGAATTCGATCACTGCAGACCGTAGTCGCTTCTCTCCTGGTTTTCGCGATGTGGGGATACCCATCATTGGCGTCCCGATTTTAGTATGGTCCCTTGCCTTGACACCAGGTGGTCCCTTGGCAACGTCCCCTTTCGACGCATCTGTACCCACTGAATTTCTCCGGTCAAGAGGCTTCGATAAGGCCTCGCTCTCGAAAAGTGAGCTCTGATCAGCGTCTTCTGAGTAATCCGAAGAATCGTCTTCGTTGCCGTTGATGATGGCCTCGCACGGCTTGCACACCCTAATATTTCCGGACTGTCCGAAGACCTTCCCGGAAACCAGAGACGTGCATTTTGCATCGAAAATCTGGCCGCACGTCCGGCAATGGTGCTTTCTGCGAAAGGTGGAGAAGACCTCGCCACAGTAGAAACAGTCCTTTGCGTTTTCATCCCTCATCCAGAACTCCTTGCCAAGAACCCGGCGCTTCATCTGAGCAAGAGTGCTGTTGCTGCTCCGCATATCGGGTTGCCTGGTTTGAGAAACAGACCGGTGGTGGTCGTCCTGGAATGTTGCGTGGCGGGGCTGCGCCGGAGCGACTGTCGTGAGCGAACTCATGCCGTCTGATGACGAAGCACGAGATGGCCGGAATCCCGGCAAATGCGACGGGCCAATCGATACCATTGGCGGTCTGGAAGCGCCACTCTTTGCAGACGTGGGCGTGTCTGGGTGGACGTTTTTCATAGTACCCTCGTTGAGTGCTTCCCCGATGTTTGGTTGCCCAGGGAGCGCTTCATTTAGATCCCTCGCGAAGCTAGTCGGTGCCGTTTGGCTGTTCTTTCTTGTAAGGGGGGCACTATGTACGACCGGCCCTGGTTGGCCCTGCGAAAGATCAGAACGAACGCCAAAGAAGCTCCCAGCATCGTTGAGGGGAAGCTCGTCCACGAGAACCATATCCTCCTCCCCAAACACGCTGGAGTCGTCATCCTCTGACACTCGACTGGCGCGCGAGGACCTTGATCTGTCGGGCTGTTGGTCTGGCTGACTGCGGGGTATGCTCCGAGGGGGTGCATTCCTTTCCATTTGAGATGACGTCGTGGAATGACTTGCACGTCTGACCGGATGTTGTTCAGATATTGAGCCAGATCTGGAGCTACTAATAGCTCGCCCCATGGCATGTTCAACAGGCGCGAGAGACAGAAGCGGTTTTGACTTGGCTTGGAGTGGCAGAGGAGATTGGGGCGTGCTTATAGAAGCACGCGAGTTACTCGAGGTTTCAGACGACACAGGAAGAGCAGACCCAGCAGCTTCTTTGAAGGTATTCGCCAGCGGGGAGTGGATGTGCGACTGGGCCGGCGACGACAAGAGAACAGGCGAGGACACTGTCGTTCCTGCTATGCTCCTGGATGCCTTGTGCTTCCCATTCGCCCTGGAGCTGGCCGCCGAGCCATCGCTGTCGTAGCCAACGGTGGGACTGGGCGGGGCCGCGGCCACCTCTTTGCCTCTTCCATACGACGTTCTGAACCTATTATACAACCCGCTCAACCCACCTTGCACCAGGTCCCCGGTTATGCCCTTGCTCTCATGAATGGATGGCGGTGGCGGCGAGGCAAACTGGTCGAAGGTGGTGAGCGTCTCAGAACGTGAGGCGGACGTGTGTATCTGGTCCAGGGCTTCCCGCAGAACTTCCTTGTCCACTGGTGCACGGGACGACAGCGAGGCAATGGATCCTCTGCGGGATGTGCGCCCAAGAGGACCGAGCGAGAGGCGGAGGGTTGATGTGGACGGGCTGGGCACATCCTGGATGTGAGACGAGGGCATGGTGCTGGGGACGGATGACTACAGCATCAGGGCTCTGGAGACAGATTATAAAGTGTCGATAGACTGGCGGCGCGTGATTCTCATGGAAGATCGGGGAACGACCGACTCGGCGGGGTGGCGGGCTACGAGCGTTCAAAGGTAGCGATGGGCTCGTGGGCCTCGGCGGTTCGCACAGCTTGCACAGGCATGGGCAGCAGGCGTGGACGGAAAGCTGCGTTCTGGTTCGGACACTGGAGACACCACACAGCACGAAAGTGGGTGCACGTTCGCCCACCAGCACAACAAGCGCAGGCTGGGGGACGATCCGCAAGGCGAGCTTGGCAGATGACGCCTCGCGCAGCTGCCATCCATGGTCCACCTGCAGCCCGGTCCGACATTTTCGCCGCGCCGCGCTGGACCCTGACTCGCGCGCCTTGACTCTAGCCCACCGTGTCACGGGCAGGCGCGTCCCCCGCACGCGTCGCCGCAATTGCCCGCGACTGCAGCATCGCCGCTCAGCCTTGCCATTGAACTTCCGCACGCCATCCCAAGATATTCCCAAGTTCGCCACGAGAAGACCGGCTCTTCGGCCCAGATCGACACGCCCTTGTGTTTTCTCCGCGCAGCCTGGTCCATTCCTGCGCCGATAAGCGCCCTCTGCTCTGGACAAATTGCGCCGCACACGCGCGCTATCAGTTGGCCGAAGAAGATGATGCAATAGCCGCCGCAACGCATTCGCAGCGCTGTAGAGACAATGCCTCCCCCAGGAACTTACGGACCGCTAAAGCCATGGCTCGCTGTAGCCGTGGCAGAAGAAGTCGACAGCGTTTTAGTTATGCGGGAGACAGATCCAAACCAGAGAGCGGAATATACCGCATCACAGCAGCTCGAATCTTTCTTCGAAGATGATGGAAGTAATCTCCGGATCTCGGCCGTTAGGAACCAAGGAGATAGGGCATTAGTCCAGCTTGTAGAGGTTGGTCATACCGCCACTTTTGACAGGCCGCACCAGCTCACTCATTTCTAGTTTACCCAACTCGAAGCAGACGCACCGGTCGATGCCATCGTATCAGACGGCGAATTCTCCATTAAGATAAGATTCTCGCGGCATTTATGGAAACATCTCGAAAAGCGGAAGTGTAAAGACATCGAAGGCGGTATAATCCAGATGAGGAGTTTCGAGATCACTATACCCCATTTCAACACAAGCGACGAAGACCAAATCCATCTCCTCTTAAAGGATGCCCAGTTCCATGGTGCTTACGGAGCTGCTACATACGGTCATCCGAAGTCGATTGTTACTTCGCCCAAGATTAGGACACTGCTCAGAAAATTTCACGGGGAAGCTTCTGAGGACAGCGAAGATTCTGATGGTGATGCATCATCCCAAGGAGGAACCGCGGAAGCCAGCCAAAGCCTTTTCGCGACACAGGGGCCATTTTCTCAGTTGCCTGTTCTTAGAAACTTCGCGACGCAGAGGCCATTTTCTCAGTTGCATGATCTTGGAAACAGGAACAATGGCGCCGCAACGAAAACTCTTATCATCAAAAATGAGCCGGGCGAGCAAACGAGCGCAAAGGGAAAAGTGCAGCCCAAGCCAGCGGATAGTTCGAAGCTGCTTGCACTTTTGAAGCAACAACGTAGTGGGCCAATGAACGAGACGATGCTTCCATCAGCTCTCCCAAAGATAGCATCACAGCATGCAGACTCATCCCCGTCACAATCAAAGAGCCAAATACCCAAAACCAACCTGCGACAAGATGTGGCTGAAGAAGAGCATGAAGAGGAAGATGTCGTGGTCATGCCCACTGAGGAGGATGCTTCTGGCCTCACTGGCTTGGATGAGGAAATTAACGGCACGACCAACAGCGGGGAATCGAGAGATCCTGTCGAGCAGCCTAGCCCGGATAAAGGTGATGCCCCCGGAGACCCCAAAGTCTCCGCAGAGGGTCAAGTGTCCAAAGGCCCTGCCACCAACAACAACACACCTACTTCGTATCAGATCCCGGTGGTCAGTAGTTTGACTATACCTACAGCTAATTCTAGCCTTCCAAGTGTGCTCCCCACAGTTGAGAAGGCTCATTCAACGCAAGCTTCTTCGAAATGCGAAAGGCGATTTTTTCAGCATCCCCGGTGGAATTGCGTGCTACCCGCTACTCGTTCAGCTTGCAAGATACCGCAGGACCAGGAGGAGATTTTGAAGAAGCCGAATTCTATTTTCCCTGCGCCTATCGGATTCCACTATCCCGTGGGCAACGTACCAAACCACATACTGATGACCCTCACAGCAAGATTAGAAGGGCAGAAGCAGAGACTGCACCCACCGGAAAACAGCAGCCCGTACCAAGAAGATCAGTCAGCTATGGTTGAAAGTGCTCCTTCAAGTCCCGCCATGGCGGACGCTGTGGTAGATGTGATTTCATCTCCACCGACTGTACATTATTCCTGGAGTTCTTCTCCTGTTCGAACAATGAAACGCCAAGCAGACCTACCGCCAGATAGCAGCTTTCCCGAGGAGCAAGATGGAGAAGAGAGAGATGCGTGTCCTCAGACAAGAGAGACAGAAAGCTCGCACCATCCGACTGCTGAGATTCCCTCATCCCCACCGCGTACGGTCTCGGAAGCTCAACCACAAGAGGATCCAATGGACGATGATTCCGACTTGGAAACATCTGTACCGATGCCTCTTTCGTATAGAAAGCGATCGTTTCAAAGTCCGGCAGGTGAAGTGGACGATCCTGGCAGTTGCAAAAATAACCCTTCGAATCAGATGTCACGGCATGTTTCCTCCTCTGGGAAGCCATACACACATCTGCACCTTCCAGAAACTACTCGTCCCTTGCAAGTGACAACTTCATCTATCTCAGGCAAGACCCCTCCCGTGACGCAACCGCCCCAACCACCGCCGCACAAGGAGCATCATACCTCATCTTCTGCACCTGTCATACCATGCTCATATGAGGTCGAAAGAACACCGCGGAACATAACTCAACGCGTGGTTACTTTCGACGGCGCTGCTGAGAGCAAGATGGCATCCTTTCCGGATCAAGAGGATGCGGTGGAGCGTCAAATCCAGAATGAACAGTCGAGTAGGTCGTCTCAGCGACGAAGCCTAGCATCACCTTCACTTCGAAACCAACACACCCCGACGAGTCCTGCAGTGCGACATGGAAGGGCTTCGCAAAACAGGAATTCTTCAGCAGACGGTTCGCCAGCTCACCATCGCCCCATGGACCCGCCCATCAAGCGGGAAGTACAGTCTCCGTCGCCTCCACATGAGTCCCGCAAGCGAGCCAAGAAGTCTGGCACAAACTTTCACTTCAGCCAAGATGTGCCTGTATCGCAAGAACCTCTTACGTCTTTACATGAATTGAGGCGCAAATTCCACAGCGACGGAGGATACAGAGCTGTCACACCCAATGTGCCTCGACAACGCCGGGGTTCTGGCTCCTCTACATCAGATCGAGCTGGATCTGGCGCTGGCATCTCATCAACAAATTCCCCCAATTCGCCAAGTTCTAGGGCGCCCGTACAGGTGAAGAAGGAGCCTGCTGAGGAGGACCCGCATACCACTCGTGAGTCATGGCAGCCCTCTGCTTCTGCTGCCCAGCGACCGACGTCAAGCGGGGAAGGTTCGAGCACAGCTGTAGCCAAGGCACCTACGAAGGTTAAGACTGAGGTCGTTGAGGAGGATGATCGGTCATCTTTGTCACCTACGGAAACAGGTGTCATTCCACGACCTGCTTCTCCCGATGGAATGGATATAGACGTTCCTGCTGAAGCACAGCCTCAAGTTTCTCGTATTGGATCTAGTGCTGCTGAAGCTCAGCAGGCAACTGCACCCGAAAACATTGGTCACGTCAAGGAAACACTACCACACGGTCACTTGAATCCACAGCACGTCGAGACTCAGAATAACCCGCAAGCAGCTCTTGGTATACCTGACAACACTCAAGCACCTGGCGGTCCAGTGCCCTCTCCTGCAAAGGAAAAAGCTGCACCTGTCACGGACCCGCAACGAAATGCGGCTACTGATGCTCCGGTGAACCCTCCTGGTGACGTGGACACACTACAACCGCCACCGAATGCCGATGATGCAGAACGGACAACCGGCATGCCAACCGGGCCCCCTCGCGAAAATTCTGATATGACAGAGCCAAGTAGCACCTTCGATCAGTTCAGCCAGATTTATCCTGAGTACACTGGAAATCGCAAGCATTTTGAAAACCTCTGTGGTCAGTTGGAGTGGCTCCGAAGGCAGGACCGTGGTCTTCACCCTTTTCTGTGGGATGACTACATCATCAGGTCCAGGACTGACTACAGGAAATACACGGAGGAGTGCGGCGACGAAGGCATTGATCCTCTCCCATGGCACAAGTACTACGTGGAGTCAATACCTATGCCAAAGTTCATCAAAGGGGTCATGAACCCAGCCATGCTGGAGAAGTTCTTTGTCGAGCAGGGTAGATCTTTGAGACCAATCATCCACTCCAACATCTCGCGCATGGAGCACGTACCAGAGAGGAGTCTCCCTCCGACATTCTCGCCGCCGGTCAACAGCGCCCCGGGAGGTAAGGACAATCAGCGTCCCAAAAAGCCCAAGCGGCAGAATAAGCGTAAGAATGGGAATCTACAGCAGGGTGTGGTCGGTTCACCGCTCCGACATAACGCCAACCAGATGCCCGCTCCCTGGACGACCACGACCCCTCTCCCGGCCGCGGGCCCTCCATCCGCCTCCAATCACGCTCAGACGGCGGCTACTTCCACCACCGCCGCGGAGCCATTTCCTCAAAAGCCGCCTCAGCCCGCTCCTCCCGCTCCCGCTACCAGGCCGCCACCCAAGCCACCCGCCCCCACGGCCCACCAGTTGACCGTCCGCGGCGCTCAAAATAACCCCCGACCCCCTCCAACCTCGGCATCGGCCGCAAGGTCAGCACTGGTGGCATCGTCAGCCCGTGCCGCGTCCGCAAAGCCGCCGCCTGGGCCGCCGCCAGCGCGGTCGGCTACGTCCGGTCCGCAGCAGACGGCGGCGGCGGCGGGTGCGGGATCGGCCGCGAAGGGACTGCCTACTACCACAACCAACCCCAACAACAAGAGGAAAAGGGACGGCGACGGCTCGCCGCCACCACCAGCACGGCCGGCATCGTCATCGTCGACAATGACGACAAAGGCTACCAAGGAGAAGCGGCCCAATGGCATGCCTGCTCCGCCACCTCCAAGTGGTGGTGGTGGTGGTGGCAGTGGTGGCGCCAAAGGGAACAACAAGCCGAGGAAGACCATGTTCACGATCTACAAGGAGAGGCGCAAAGCCGAGAACAGTAAGAAGTCCACGCCCGGTGGTAGTCGGGCTGGAAGTGTGGTCTAGAGCAGTGGCGAAGGTGGGAGTGGAGGAGTTACGGCCTTAGTGTTGAGGGTGGCGATGTTACGGCGGCAATAACGGGATGGCGGTTAAGGCGGAGTTTGGGGGAGGAAGGAAGGATTTGCGGGACGGCTGGATGAGAGGGAAGGGGCGATTCCAGTGCACATCATTCATGGGAATGTGCGGGAATAGATGGGGAATTGACGGGATGGGGAATTATCGACTTTCCCCCCAGCGGCACGGAGATGATCAACATGGCGTTTTTTGAAGGGGGATTATCTTTTTTTTCGTGTGACGTGGGTTGCTAACTACTACTAACCATTCCTACTACCATTCTATCGGCATTGGGGTTTTGCTTTTCCGTCTTTCCCGTTTCACGCTTGACCACCTCTGACCCGTGTTGGCTCGGATAGGCTTACCGTAGCGGTAGCACAGCTCGCTTCCCCTAGCTAGATCGGCATTGGTGCGCGATCAGCAGCTTCCGGGGAGTTGGGTCTGGGGGCGGGTTTTAGTTCCGTTCGACAACACTAGCAGCGAGCAATTACCGGTTTGGGCAAAGCGCCGATCGTGTGGAGATTGTACTGCGTATGTATCTTGTTGATTCCGCGCGGCAGAGAGAGAGTTTTGGATTATGGGGAACACGGATCTGGCCCTGCAGTCCAGATCTCTGCTTTCTCCTTTCTCGTCACGATCTCATTTGGTTTTGGACAAGACTAGTGCCAATTGCCGCGCAAGGCAATTCTCAATCTGGTCGCTAATTCTTTCCGCACCCAATCACTTTCAAGTAGAAACGGGAGGGCTGAAGAGCTATTCCCGGGGTGGCCGATGGCATGATGCCCCACATGAACTATTTTTTCGATTTTCCTTTTTGTGTGGTTCAAGTGGACAGGGAGCGAGCAAGAAGGATTGTGAAAGCGCAAAGATGGGACCAACTCTGGGGCTCTAAAATGCGTCCGGTCTGGACTCGACCTGCATTTCTGTTTTCGTGATGATCGTGGGAAACCTTATCTTGCCCTTCAGCCGCGCGCGCGGGGGTGGTGTGGTGGTGGGCTGAGAGCGGGTGGACGGGTGGGGGGGAGGTAGAAGTCTGGTTTGGGTCGGGTCTAACGTCGCATGTGAAGCGGGGAAAGCTTCGCGCGGTCCCAAGAATGCTACTGCAGCGGTTTTTGCTTTGTCGCGATCGCGGGTGGCGGTGAGCAATGGGGAGGTGTTCATTGGCTTCTTTGGTTGCTTTTGTGGGCAGGTTGCCCGATGGTGGCTGCGCTTGCGGGAGCTGCAAAGGCGGGGTAAAGGTGGTTGAGTTTGGGTGGGCTGTCGCAACTCTACAGCCGTTGAGGCCGCATCTGGAATGAAAGCTTGTTGTTGCGGTGAAGATTGTCGGCGGGGTCCAGGTTGTGGTCTGGATGGTTTGTTGCAACCCTACTGCTGTTGAGACCGCATCTGGAAGAAGTTTGTTGTCTACGGTGAAGATTGTCGGCGTAGTCGAGATTCACTGTCGTGCCGCTGCGAGTTTGCTATGCAGTATCCATCTGGCATGTGACGCAGTTTTGCATCTGGCCTTCCTATCGAACCACCGCGATGGAGTGCAGTGATGCGCTGGCCGAAGGATCTGGGTGTTGTGCAGCTGCCTGGCCGCTTAGCCGCGTAGCCTTTGAGTTCGAGATGTTACGCCGATTGCCAGACTGCACACCGGTCAACCGTGGATGCACAAGTGAGAGCTGGGCCTCGGCCGCAAATGCAAATCAAAAGGCAATCGGTGAATGACGGAATTCACGAGACTGCGCAAGCGCTATCGATAGGAGAACTATAGGAAGACGTACCTAGACTATACAGGAGCTACTAAGCTTTGTGCTTGACTCGCCGGGGGGTGGCGACTATTGGAGATTTCCTCTTGTCCGCTATAGTATGTAAACCTATCACTATCAACACACAGACGTTTCTGACAGTGCTGCGCCATCCGCGCGGGCCCACGGGCATGGAAATCAGGTGGGCCGGAATAATAGATCTATTATCACGATCTATATCCAGTGTTGGTGGTGTGCAGCGATGCGTAAGTGGCTGGAAATAGGCAGCCGCACCATTGAGAGTGCTAAATTACCACATTCGTCATTAGCGACGGGATCGCGATCAACTTGCGCGATACCGGTCAAGGCAGGAGTCAGGTCGCAAAGAGCCCAACCTCTCGTCTCTCCCGCAGCCTCCCGCCAGGAACGAGTTAACGCGGCCGGTCGACGGGAGTGACGCTGGTATGAAGTCGGCGGCTGGAGCACGGTGCAATATCTCGAAAGCACAGACTTGCGGCTGAATCCACGAAGACGATACCAAGATTCCGGATCGTGATCCACAGCTCAGGGGTAGTGCTCGCGGCGAGGCACCATGACGACGACAAAGATAGAATGTCCGCGTGGTCACGATGGTGTTTCGTCGCGTTCACGGGCCGACGCGTCTCAGCACGGTGGGTCTGGGGGGCCTCTCGCGAGACATCACGGCCGACGTCAGAGGATCTGAAGATGTCATCAGCCACAGCAAGAGGCGCAGAGCTCATTAAACTTGGAGGATCCGTCCGAAAGCGGCAAATCAACAACAGTCCGTGAAGGGGAATTCCAAAACAAAGGGTTATGCACAAAGATTTGAGGAGTCAGTCAGAGTAACAGAAATTATGCAGGCAGCAATATGATCGACAGCAAGCCTCACGCGCCCTTCAAGGCGCTCCGCACGGCAGCAAGCACAGGCGCCAATGCCCGCCGCATCTCGCAGCTTTTGTCAAACTCACCGCACCGTCCGCGATACGAACCCCATTATTGATCTGTCGGCAGAAAAAGAAAAAGATATGGTGATGGATGAAGTCATCGTGGCTCACACGCGCCATGCAGCGCGCACCTGCTTGCCGCCGCATGCGAGACATGGCGCCCGTCCACGTTCTCGTTTCCGCTTCGCCGGAGCCGAGAGAGGGAAGTGCGTGAGGATCCGTGGCACGTCAGGTCGTCACCTGCATGCGCTCGCTGCTGTCCCAGGTTTTGTTTGTCTTGGGCGACGATGCATGGTGTCTTTTCTTTTGTGATGGGCTGACAGGCGCATTCGCGCGCAGGTGCCCAGGCTCGGCGCGGGCCACGATGGCGGCAGGCGTGGTGTTGCATTGAATCTGCCCACTTCTGAGCTACTCGCTGGCTTGTCCGTGTTAGCCGCCGTTTTTTCAGACGCCTGCTTGGCACGGGCAGGGAAGGCGCGGGTGGGATCTTCACGTGCTGGCGGTGACGAAAAAGCAACGGGATCAAAAGAGATGAGATCAGGAAGATGTGCGGCGCGTGAGGAGCAAGGAAGAGTTTGCGATGCCCTCTCGAGCGGAGGAGAGTCTGTGACAGCCCTGTCCGGCGCTTCCGCACTCGCAGCGGGCGTCTGTGACACCGTGGAGGGCGGTCGGCGGTGAGGGCTGCGGTGAGGGAAGCGCCGTGCAGTATTCCCGTCACCACCAGGTCGCGCGGTCACGAGGCCTCGCGGGCGGGCGATCGCTGACTCGGCAGTGGGACGCGAGGGAGCGTCCGCGCGCTAGAAACGGTTCGCGGAGAGCCAGTAATCTGTGCAAGGCTGGCAAGGCTGCCAGTGAGCAGCTGGTGTTGCGGGGATCATCGTCATTGACGGTTGTCACACAGCGGGAGGCCGGCTCACGGACGCAGGGCGGGCGGCAGCTACGGCAGAAAAAAAAAGTGAGAGCCCACTGACGACTATGCACCGGTGGGGGCCGGTCGGCGAGGCCGAAACGGGACGGTGATGCGAAGTGCCCGCGCGCCCGTATTGTGCTCGCAATTAATCCCAACAATGATCTCCGCTGGCATCAGGCGCTTACAGCTCATTCTTGCAAACACCGCCTCTCTCGATCCACATGACCGCACCCCAGCCTTACCCTCACACTGACTCGCCCGGGCCCGAGACGCGTCGCCCGTCCAACACCATGCGGCAATGTCCGCCAATACTCGGCGCACGAATCTCACGATGTATGAAATCATAGCGAGCCAAGCCGCCTCCCCACATTTCGGTCATGCGAGCGGCAACCCGGCACGGCTGATACAACACCATCGCTTCGCAGGCAATCATGATCGACCGAAGCGGTCACTCACCGCCTGCATTGGGGATCCATCGTGAAGAAAAAATTCCCACCCGCCCGAGATGCCAATCGCCGTGGTGGAGCTCGAGTTGACTCACATGTCGCTTCCACCGTATTCCAAAAAACTACAGGATTCCAAAATGCGCGTCCACCTCGCCGGTATATTGACGGCGATCTCAATCGATAGCGGAGGCGAGGCTCGATACAGGCATCGTGCCATCCTCTCGCTTACCCGCACTCGACACGGCCAATTGTCTCAACACACCGACCAAGTGCGCGATAAGATCTCAACCTCTCTGCCCGTCATCGCGAGCCGCACTGCGCGCTCGACAGCAGCCCACACCGACACGGTCCCCGCCCCTGAAGAGGCAAACCATGGGCTCGAGCGCCGCTTCGGTGTGCTGCTGCGTTGCGTCAATGACTTCGCGAGTCGAGGTGGGGAAGGGGCGCGGACCGAGCGTCCTTCCACAGCCGTTCTAGAAAATTTCCGAGTTTCACCTTGCGGCTCTCCCCTTCTTCTGTCGACCCCGTCGCATGCTGGCCCCCCTCAAACACGCTATTTGCTGCGAGAGGCTCGTGCGGCCTCGCAGTCTGCCCGTCTCTCGGAGCTCATGTCGAAAAAAGGAGAGAAAGGGAGCCTCACGAGCCTCTCTGCCACCCCTCCCTTTCATCTCGCGTTCCGCGCCGCGCCCATGGCGCTTCTTTGCTGGCTGTGACGTTTGTGTTGTCTGACAAGTCGCTTACTCCACCCTCCCTTTGCGGCCCCAAAAAAAGCAAACACACAAAAAACCGCGCCAGCCAGCAGAGCCTCAACAAGTTGCCAAAATTGGACCCGTGTGGCTGCGGCGAAGCAAGCCAAGAAACGTCGCCCCCTCCCTCCTACTCTCGCTCTCGTACACGCCCCTACCCACACCCCCTGGTCCCGTCTCGCGTGTTCCGCCCCCAGCACTCTCTCGTACCTGCAGCAGTGTTGTGCTTTGCTTGTCTCTGTACCTAAAACGAGCCGCCCAGCTGCAGCCGCGCAAAGAATAGGGAGGTGGTGGGCCGCACCGCGCTCCGCCAACACACATGTGCCCTGCATACACACACCACCCCCTCGCGCGCACATTCCGCGTCTCCCCTCTCTCCCCATCCCTTGCTCTCTCTCTCCCGGCCGCCCCCTCACTCTCGTGTGAGCCACACCCGTGTTCCCTAAATCGCCCGCAAAAGATGGCGCCATCGCCAGCCCACCCATCGGCGACAGCCCCCCTGCTCGCGCGTACTCTGCCCCCCCAGTCCGTGGGAAGTTTCAGAATAGAAAGCGCCCCCTAGTTCTGAGACACGGCAGAGAGAGCGGATCATGAAGGAGGAGTGCGGCGTCGGCGGCGAAGCGCGTCGTGGTCGTTGGAAAAGGACCACGTCTCCTCCCCCCCTCTCTCTCTGTACCAAGCTCTTGGCACCATATATAGTGGTGGGGTAAGGATGCTTGCTGCTGCAGGAACAGGGGGGTCCCGTACCGTCTTGGATTGTTTGTTGCGGGGACGGCCGCGCGGATAGGGTAAGGTGTTGTAAGCGTGTGCCTGAATCCTTTGATACCAATGTGTATGTGTGTGCATATGTCTGCCGCCTGTCTGGGGTACGTACTAGGTGCCTGAGGCATCGCGATCTCCATGGTGCACCGCCTCGCCCATCGTGTTGCGATAGGCACTACCGCTACTCAATACTCGCTCAATTCACATGCAACAAAACACCACGTGGGCCCTGCTGCGACTGGGTGCCCCATCCCGGAGCTCGGCGTGAGTGGGGACGCTACGCCGTCGTTCGAAGATTATGCGAGCAGCCCAGCGACGGCGTCGCCGCACACACGCGTGCGCGCACACGACGCAGGTAGCCCGGGCTGCTGGAGACACGGCTGCAGCCGGCTCATCGATGGTGTGTAGGTTCGTCGTGCAATATGGGCTTCGGATAGATAGGGTAGTTTCGGACTTGTCGCTCGTCCAATCATGGGCGGGCGTTGCGCTCGCGCCATGAAGCTTCGCTTTCTCTCATAGTGTCCATCGGATTTATGGTCATTGCTTGTAAATCAACTCATCAGAGGAATTTACCACGTAGCCGGTTCGTGAGCGAGAAAGAGGTGTGTGTGTGGGCACAGACACACAGACACAAGCAAACCAAGGCCCGGAGCAATCAGGGTCTTGCTTAATCCCGGGATTACAGCCTCGATGGGTGTGGAGTTCGAAGTGGAGTCGCATCTCTCTCCCTCTTTCTCTCATGTTGGCTCCTTCTCGCGCTTCTCCGTCTCCTGCTGGGAGGGGTACAGTATTCTGTGTAAGTGGATTGTGGAAGTGGGCACTGCAAATCCTTGGCACCGTACGTTTTTTGCTACGGTTAGGTAGTAGTACCGCGCACGTGTGTCTGTTAAGGTTGGATGCCCGCAAGCGGTGACATCAGTACAGTGTACGCGTGACTTGATTTTCTGCCGTCCCCTCCCCTCGCGTGTTGGAAGGATTGGCGCGGATGGGGGCGGCAAGCAGGCGGGTATTTGGCAAAACCCGGACGCAAAAGCTTACGCGACTTGCGGGGGCCGCGCTTTTTTGGCGCGCGAATGCGGTTAGAGAGCAAGCGCGTATAGGCATCCATCTGATCGTGAACGGCGGTGTGAGGAGCGGGCAAGAGTAAGCACTCAAACACACAGACTGCGTTCGGCAGCAGCGGCCAAACGGGCGGACACAACGGCTGACTACGGCAACGGCCCGTTGTTGGTTTTCTTCCTAAGAGACGTAGTAGTGCCGTGTAGACCAAGAACAGCCGCGCTTGCCCGCGCGTGCGAACGACAGAATAATTGGGGGTCAGACTGTAAACGAGGCTGTGTTGCAACACTGACTGACATGTGGAGAAAAGAGATCAGAAGGCAGCAAAGAGCAGCAGCGCATGGACTTGACGCTACCAGATCGCCCCGAGGTTAACGACCTTGGGCAAAAAGGGTCTCACGCGCGCCATGGAAGTTGCCATTGTCATGGCTCACCTGTACGAGTAGTTGTTAGCTTCGCATCTGTCCAAGCGTTTATCGGAGGCGGAGTGGGCTCCGCCACGTTGATTATTGTTCGCGTTCGGCCACGGCGACGGCATCCGAAAAGAGAAAGGAATGAGCGCAGAGGCCGCCGCGCGCATGAAATTGCATGAGGGGCTCTGCGAGTGTTGAGCGGCCGCGGTCGCCGCGGCTGGCCCCTCTCGCCTAGTCGCCAGGTCGCGCATACCGCGCATGTTTAAGCGGAGAAATATCGAGCCGCGCGTGCAGCAAGCACGAAATGGAGGATCGGAGGGGGCCAAAAAAGCAATGGTTAATATGCGCGCGATAAGGCTGATGGCCAAGGCAGCGTTGCTTGCAGGCCGAAAGCCGAACCCCGCAGGGGTGGTGGCATGCATCTGGGTGCTGCCTGGGGTCAAAAATAGAGCCCTTCATGCGACGTCCTTAATTGGGGGTGCTAAGGTCGAGGAGTCATACGCATTCCTTCCGTGTAATCAACACGAGGAAGCGAGGCGATTATGCAACGGCACACATGCGGAGACGATCACCAGGACAATATTGTGGAGTATGCAATGATGTATGATATTTTGCCAGGAAGGCTGCACACTGAGCCGATAATAGCAACTAGGAGTGGGCGAGGCCCGGGTATGTTCCTCCTTGACAAAGACCCCAACAAAGGAAAAACCGCCAATATAGCCCGAGAGACACATCTCGCGTCTATCCGTCATGATATTTCCCCATGCAATGTGTTGTAAAAACGATCCCCAGCGCCACTGATGCAGATGATGATGATGTAACAAGCGATTGTTAATAAGACAAAAGGAGACAAGAAGAGAAGATTTATGCGGAACCCAGAAACAACCGAAGGCGCTGATCGATTACAAGATTAAGCCCGACGTCGACGTGCCGAGCCCGCGGCCAGTGTCTGAGTGCGGTGTAGAGCGAGAGTCGAAAAGAAGTGAAGAACGGTCGCGATAAGATCCGATCGCCAAGCCGCACGCGTCGTGAGTCACTTGCTCGTGACGGCGGCGGGCGCCCAATGAGCGCTGGGGTGCAGCTGCGAGCGAACACTTCCAGGCGTGAGGATCGCCGGCGCAGCGTCGTCGAGTGGGGGTGCCGCGGCGTTGGAGCCCCGCACCGTCATCGTTGTCGCCAGCTGAGGAGCAAATGGCGGTGATGGTGGGGTTGATTGGAGAGCAGCCAAGCTCGTGACCGGCGCTGAAACGCTGGGCCTGAGCGGCTGAGTGGACGATGGACCGTTGGCATGATGTAATGATAGGAAATCCGATAATGCGTGACGAGGATCGTAATGCGCAGGAAAGCCGAGTGTGGAGTAGGAGACTCGTTGCGGATTTATTTGCTCGGGACCGGGGGCAGAGGCCTGGTCGGCGGCGGGCCGGGGCAGGGAGGCAGGTGAGCGGTGGCCGGCATTGTGTGAGGTGGTGGTGGTGGTGGTTGTCGAAGTGTCGAAGTGCTCGTCCGAGGTGATGGGACGAGAGCGCGGATGGGAGGTTAGGGGCAGATGGTAGTCGGTGGTGTGCAGCGAAGACTGTTGTTCTTGTAGTCTTGAAGGCGCAGGCGTGGATTAAGCGTGACTGTGGAGGAGTCGATGGTGATGAAACGAGTATCAGGTCTGCCGGCGGGTGCAGACGTATTTATGGCTAGCTGCTCCAAAATGGTCGCAGGCAGGGCATGCCATTTCGGACGATGGTGTAATAAGCTGTCGTGGTCCATGCGGCGGTGTGGACCAGGCACATGCTGGGTGAGGCGGCCAAGGGCTAAGCCGGGGGGCACCCTTGCTCGAGGGGAGAGTCAAAGGGCTGAGCAGCAGGCGGTCAGCCAAGGCCGTGCAGCGCGCTAGAACATGGCGCAGGCCGGGATTAATTGCAGGAAAATCAAACACCGCTCTGCATGTTTCAGCCCGCGCGTGCCCGTCAAAGCCCCGCCAGGCGATCCAGCTGGCGCGGTACGGGACGGTGACATCAACACCACTCTGTGCCGATCCATGGCTTTTATTGAACAGGCACCGGTCGGGCGTAGCGCTGCGAGCCGCGGGATGGGCCTCTGCGATGCCCGAAATAGCCTCCCGCTGGCCGGCCAGGAACGCGCTGACCTCAGCTGTGCTGGGCGCGGCAGCGAGCGAGACTGGGCTGATCTCCGCCAGCTGCGTCGGTCCGACTGGCTGCAAGTGACCGGCGGGCAGCGAGATGCCCTGGCCCGAGACAGCCCTGCTGCCCGTCGCTCGAACAGACGCTTCTGCCGCTCTTCTCCCAGTCTTCTACCACTAACGCGATCTCCGTGCACTGTTCACCGCCGGAAATTAGGCAAATTTGCCCCCAATGCTGCTTGTGCAGGCCTTGTGCAGCTGAGCAGCGCGTTGCCTCGTCTACGCGCGTTTTGTGCGTGGTCGGAGCCTGCGGATAGCGCGGTCTGGGGTGACCATGTGGCTGGGCTTCAATCGTCATGCATTCGCAGCTTGCGCTGCCCGCCGCCAGCAGGATCTTCGATCTCCCGTCTGGCGCCGTCGCAGCAAGCTCCCAGCACTCAACCACGCCGCCTATCGCGAGCTGCGCAGCCTCTCCAACCCGTGCCGCGCGCGGTACGTACACGTGGTGGCAGCCAGGATGTCTCCAGGCTCGTCACGCCACCCACCGCTCTGCGTCGCCCGCGAACCGCGCACATGAAACGCCAGCCTGCGCGGCCCTGATGCGCACCACTCAACCCCGGCTCCAGCTGCTCCCCAGCATCACTCGCTCAGTCATCGCTCACCTCAGCCTGGAGATAAGCTCCCTGGCAGCGATCGCAATCCCTGCAGCGCCGCACTCCAGGCAGCAGAGCTGCTCTTCACTTCCAAATCGCGTCCCCATTGCATGATCGCCCGCTCGTGTCTCTGATGCTGCGCCAGCCCGCCTGCAGCTAGCTTTCGCGAGAGAGCGAGAGCGTTTGTGCCGCGCCCGGATCTTCAGGGGCACCCATCATCCCTAGGCCGGATGCGGCCAGCTCTCGCGAGCGTCGCAGGTCTTGGACGGTACGCGGCTCAACAGGACAACGGCGGCGACCTGTCAGCCGCCGTCACTCGATGCTGCAAGGCGCGGGAGCCTCCACCTGGCCGCTACTGTCTCGCAATTGATGCGCAGGGAGCCGTGTGTCATGCACATCTTCCCCAGCTGTCTGATGTTCATTGCGAGATTTGCGCTGCAGATTGAGCACAGCGAGCACGCGCCGCGCACCGCAGCATCTTCTGCGGAGGAGCTCAGCTCCTGTATGCAAGTCATACATACGTACAAGGGAACCGCCTTACCGGGTTCGGCTGGCGCGAGCATGGATCGCTGCTCATTATTGCTCCTCAGGCTCGCCTCCAGCTATTAACTCCAAACTCAAATCACCCGGATTGCTCGCGATCTGCCAGCCACTCAATCGCCGACTGCAGAGACCTGTTTTGGACTTCCATAGGGCTCGCCTCTAACCTACATCCATCGCAGAGTGCGCCGAGCGCCTCGTAGCAGCACTCCCAGCAGAAGTTGGCCGAAGGTACGCGAAGAAGCAAGTGACGACAGGCCCTGTCCCGGCTTTGCGATTAACCTTTCCCAACCACCCGTCCAGCCGCAGCCCTCCGGCGCCCTCCTTTGCTTGCTTCTGCCTGCCGCCGCACGATCGGACGCCGCATTGCGCAGCACTCCTTCAGCCGCTTTGGGTTGCCCTTTTGGTCGATCACCTTCCCGTTGCGCACTGTCCATAAAACCGTTGAAGCTACTTTGGGACGTGTTCGCCCTTCTCGTCCGCGCGGCCCCCACGAACCGCTGTTCTAGACCAGAAGCCACCTATCACGGAACCATCCACCAGGTTCGCTCTCGGGGTGCCCGCGGGCGCACGCCATGGGCGTCGTCGCCTGCTCAGCCCACTACCATTGATGCGGTCGTTGCCTCTGTCCCGGCGCGGCGGCAGACATGACTCCCGGGGTGCCGGGGGAGCGCCGACCCGCTGCGTGGCTGGCTGGTCGGTTGGGTCTAGGCTGGCTCGATGCGGCTGTGCCTGGCTAGCAACAGACATCGGCGCCGGTACCTGGCTAACAGCGGGGAGGAGCAGACGACTCGGGAACACCAAACCCCCTTTTGACAATGACATTGTCCTTTCGTCACTGGCGCGGCTCCTATAGCGAGCGAGCATCTAGACCTGTCTCTATTGTTGAGGCAAACCCAAACTAAACCGCGCCGCTGTATAACCCAGGTTCCAGCCACTCTATCTTCAAATTTCCCCCTTTATTTTGCCTCTAGATTTTTGAGTGCTGACGTTGTTGCTGGACGCGTCCCGCTCCGTCTATCCGGGGCGTAGCGCCTTGCAGGCTCCGTCAGCGATCTCCGTTCCGAACTCCGAAAGTGTAAAATGTCAGATGACGCCTGGCTTCGAGATGCTGTGACAGAGAAACAGGCTGAACTGCTGTCGTGGTAAGTTTGGCGTCAGGCACAGCCGCAATTGCTCTCTCCGCGGGATCCGGTGGCCAGTCGATGGATGGTATGGGCCGCGTTTCGGAAAGCAGCGGGTGTGTCGGTGCTGACCACCACCAGGAACCGAGTCCAGGCACGACCAGGAAACATCCAACACCACGACGCACACCCTGGTGATACGGCAGTGCCCCCTGGCTGCCGAGATTCTGATGCCCGCGGCAATTTTTTGCTTTTGCTTTCCTTTCCATTCTGCCTTGCGCTCATCCGAAGCCTGTATGGGTTCATGATGCGGGGATTTTCCCCCAGCCCCGCGAGGCGCGCCTCGGGAATCGGATGAGCGGTGACGGTTGCTTGTTTGTCTGTCAGCTGGACGGCTTCCGACGATACCCACTACGCACGCAACCACTCATGCTTGTTTCTTTTTCTTTTTTATTCGCGCTCGACCGGTGAATGGTGGACGTCGATGATGCAGGCCGCAAACAAGTTTGCGCGACAAGCGCCTTTGCGGAATGATGCGCCGATTGGGAGCGCCCGCGTGACGCAAGGCTGTAGCTATACTGCATAGGGACTATATGCGTGTCGCTGCCTGTACGGTGTGGTATGTGATGCTGTAAGCGTGGGGAGTGGGGGTTGGCTGGAGCAAGCAGTTCTAGATGCTGCACACAGTCAGCAGCAGCTGCACGCTGTGCAGCACTGCATTATGCCACGCTTTTGGCTTACGCCCTGCTTTCACCCTCGGCTTACTTGCTCACACCTGGCCGATAATGCTTCCCTAAAGCACTGCTTTACTATCCGCTTCCGATGGTCAAACTCTGTCTGGTGCCCCCGCTCTGCAACCAAAAGCTTCTCTGATTGTCGCTTTAGGAAAGCTTTGGGCTGACCACGAACCCTGGAGTATGATTAGCCATGGGGTCGTTTGATGCTGAGTTATCAAGGGCAATCGTTGGCGGTGGTTTCATCTTTCGCACTGACTCTGAAAAGCATCTATGAGATCATGATTGACAGCCAGCTGTCCGGTCGAGCAAATACAAGCGCTCGGACGACGAGCACGGATACGAGACGTGCGGCTATCAGAGTTTATACCAACGTCTAGTCGTCATTCAGGTAGCTTCCAGCAGAGGACGACCACTCAACGAGCGAGCAACCTTTCAGGCGCCCTGCGCATCCCCGCATCCATGACTTCTGAAGCTGTTCGCATCGCTGATTGGATGGTGGAGACATTAGCCAACGGCCGTTGATGAGACCCATCCATGTAACGAAAACACATGATGGTCGCTACAGCGTATATGCTCTCCATCGCTCCGGCCTCGGTTCCTCTAAAGTTATGCCACGATAGACATTTTGCATCGAGTCGTGGGGCATCATGCGATTGAGGAAGACGTCGATAATGATCTGCGAAGCTTCCATTCAACCGCGGGTCATTTGTCATCAGAAGTCGGTTTACGGTGGAGAAGGTTCTTTCCTTAATCTACCTTTTCACCGCAACTTTCCTCTGCGGGCGTAGATGCGGCGGCGCTTAGCCTCGACTTGGCGACAAGACGTACAAGGACGAGAGGCAGTCACGCGACAACATGGTACGTTCTCTACAAGGCTTTCCCGGCCGAAGGATTTGTCGAATGTCAGGCAAGGCCATTTTGACACTAGTATGACAGTATGATAGAGGCGCAGCAGCGTGCGTTTGTACGACGGCCTCTCCGGCTCCATCTGGTGATGCTCGGCAGATTAATAGCGCAAACCTCACGATGTGGGTAGGGCATTGACGGCGAGGGTTCTCGGTACCAAGCGCGCGGACCAATTTACCTACAACAGCTCCCACCGCTTTCTCATTCAATGCGGCCCAGCGTAGTATCGTTTCATACTTTCCCAACGCTCCTCGTCGGCGCGGGCACTGGAAAAACCATGCACATCTCATGCACTACCACATTGCCATATTGGTAATATTGCAGCCGCCTCCCGTCGCCAATGCTCGGGCTCGGATGTCATGCGGTATATTCGGCAGCGCGGACGTGCCGGCCAACCGCGAAGCGGCAGTAAAAACCTCTTCTCTTCCACCCACACGCGAATACGACGACCTTCCGCAATCGTCGTCGAGCGGCGGCCCTCTGAGCCGGCATGACCGACCGTCCCACCCGCTCCTCTCAATAAAGTGCCACTGACGAACTGGCTGGCGAAGAACACCGCTACCGCCGCTCCTAATGGATCCCAGGCGCCTCGTGTCAGCGCTGGTGCCGATCCATACGTCAAGGTAGCATGGCCAAGCGAGATCGCAGGAACGCCTATCACCACCTGCACGTGGCGGCAGGTACCATCTTCGCCACCACCGCCCGTTCTCCGTGTCTGCTCCGTCTCGCATGAGGAAATTGCTCGACGGCGAGATATGCTCACTGGGGCCCATAACCAGTCGTGGTGTATCTCGCTGCTCCACCATTTATTCTCCAATCACACTCAGCTCAGCCCTGTTTCGAGGGGCTAAGCGAAGAGTGTGATCTACGGTCATCTGTGACGACGGTTGGCTGATCTGCAAGACGCGGACCCTGGATAGCGCAACCACTGGCCGCTAAGCTACTTCCTCCTATCTTGCTGCTACATACCGCTGCCCAATCCTTTTTATTCTTTTTTTTTCCGTCTGATTTCTTTCCTACCTCCGTTAAGTGCGAGATGACGCGCAAACCGCAATTCGCCACCTCCTTGCGCCGGCGTCTCGCAGCTCGTAATTCCAGCCATTCACACGCCGTTCCCCTCCCTACCTCAACGCTCGCTTCTAATTCCCACTCGCGTCATCGCCCGCCTCTGTCATCATAGGGCACCGTTTTTTCTCGCTACTCCTCCTCCTTTCCTCAAGCGAAGGTCGCTTTGCGCAACCATGGCGAAACGCACCGCTTCACACGTCAAGCGTCAAATCCTTAACCGGGCTGCTGGGAAGGGCAGCGAAGACGTATTGTTTGCCACCGCCGGCTCTTTGCACCACTTTTTCGCCACGTTTCAGAAAGTTGTTTCAGGCAGTTGTCCAATTGACCAATGACGAACCCAGTATGTCTCGTCCAATGATAATGGTCTATTGTTGCGTAAAGTGCGATCCTCAGGCGCGTACAATGACGGCAGGGGTCGCAGTGGAGCATTGATGAGCAAAAGCAAAGGGATACTCGTCCCCAAGCGAAAACGAGGCCGCGCATGAACATAGCAAATATTGAGAACCCCGCAGATAGCAGCAGGGTTCGGCGTTGAGGTCTAGAGAAAAAGAAAAAAGTGCAGAAAGCCGAAACAGTGCCTGCCACAGGAAATTACGCGGCTGCACGTCCGAAATTGATTGCGGCTCTCAAACGGCGGACTGGGGGTCTAGCTGATGAGCCGCATTTTTTTCTGACTCACTGCGCTTTTGTCTCGGGTACCTGCAGGTGTGGCGAACGTTTTGTCGGCTACCAAGCCGCAGGTCAGTTACCCTGCGAAGTCGACGACCATCACCAGAATGGGCGTATACGAGCCGCGAAGCTTTGTCTGGGGTCCACCATCATCAACCACCACCTCCACCACCGCCACCACATTTGCTCAACACCATTGCAAGACACCGCCATCGTCGTTGCATAAATTCAACGCCGACCGGTCAAGCGGACTAACGGAACACTAAGGCGCTTGCATTACGGGCATAACTCCGTTAGCATTAGCATCCGGGCCTCCCTTATACACCGCCAAATGGTCCACCCCCGGCAGAAAAGAAGCGACGAAGAAGAACGAAGAACGGCAATGGAAGCTTTGGAAGCCACTCGCAAGACCCTTGAACCCAGCTGCCCATCGTCTTTCCTTCCAGCGACCAAAGCTTCCTGCCGACACGAAACTCCGCTGCCCTTTCGGCGCCGCGCGTTTGCGCAAATCCCCAAGCCCAAGCCAGCCTCCTCCACCACCACCACCCCCCCTCCCCTGTCCTGGCGAGTAATGGGGGGGGCATCCCGTATCCAACGGTGTGTTACCACAAAAATTTTTCGCCCGTATGATCAGTGCGCCCGATGGAGTCGGACGCCGGCAGAAGGCGGGAGAAGGATGTGGCCCAGGAGGAAAAGCAGGGAAACCACCACTACATCCTAGTCAGCCTTGTCAGTTATGGCGTCGCGGCGTGGCAGTGACCGGCCCTCCACCACAAGCCCAACGCTCGGATCAACGCCGCGCCGTCTGCTGTCAGTAGACCCTGGCCCGAGGAAGGAGGGGAGAGTCAGGGAGCCGCACTAAAATGTTCGACTGGGCCCGAGCTGGTGGAGGCTTTTTGGGTGTTGTGGCACTTTGGATTAGGTATGCTCCGGGCTTCGGTACTTCTTCTGGAACCTTTCTACGAGCCTCCTTCCCGTCGGCTCCATTTTGCCACACCGTCATTTCACGACACGGGGGTGGCAAAAGGAAAATTCCAGACTGCGCTACGTCAAGAGAAAGGAGGAAGTGCCGGATGCGACTAGCAGGATAAGGAGCAATAGCCAAGCCGATAGCAAGGAAAAAAAGTTTTTTGGCCTTATCTACGGTCGTAAGGACGGAGAACGGCAAAAAGATGGCAGGCACGGCATCCGTGCGTCACGAAGGCGGTAAAGGGAGGCTGGGAGAAGCATACGGTCTTTACCCGAGACGCAAGACACACGCGACAGCAAGAGAATGTGAGACAATGCGGAGGAGAGAATGTGCCACGTGTGCGGTGTACGTTCTTAGCGTCTTTCTAGAAGGCCTCGTCACCCACATTCCCCACCCGCCCGGTTCAACACCGAGACGAGATTCGCCACGCCCCCTCTTTTCCTTCGAGAGAGTTTCGAGAAAGACGCTAGAAAACTAATCAAAGAAGCGGTGATGATGGGGAAGCTGGCCTAAGGGTCAACGGGCATGAGAATACTGAGGCGGAAGAGCGCACAGACAGGAACGAGATTCAGAGAGCTGGGGAGATCCTTGATCGACCGGGGAGCCCTATGCGCGTAATGGGCATGGCGCGCTCGACGAATCAGTGATGGACCCTTTGTCAGGCATCCTGTGATCTCCCACTTCATCAAAAGTTTGAGCCGCATCTTCTTGGGGTGTCTGAGCGTTCAGCCGCAAGGCGCTTTGAGGTGGGGAGCCGTGGCTTGAGCTCTCACGATGGCTCAAGAGTCGGTTGCAAGTAGCGCGCGTGCTAATGCATCGTGACCACTGCGCCGTTTTCTGATGGACCCTGACCCGCTGAAGCTGCCCCTCGCTCGTCGCGCTACTCGCTTCGGCGCGTCGCCGTTCGCGGAGCATTTTTTCGACATTAATTTCACGGGTAGCGGCCGGTGGAGGCGAAGGAGCGGTCAATTGACGCCATTGACACCGGCGCTGCTTGACCGCCAGCACTTCTCCACAGCTGCAACGCAACTTTTCATTACCGACTTCGCAACTGCCACTCGCCGCCTCGAGGCCACTGCCGCTCCAACATCTTGCCCGTGATGCTGATCGCACCTCCTGTTCGTTGATCACTTGTTTGAGCCGTGTCGCCGTGACATCATCCTCAATCTTCGCCCTCGTCGTCGCCGCCTAAGTTGCCAGCCGCCTGCGTGGATACCCAACTCTCCATCATCTGCTGGGTATTTGCCGTGCCTTGGGCTGCTGTTGCGCTGGTTGTTGAGCCACCACCGCTGCGCGCGACGTGGCCCTTGCGCTTGACCACGAGACATAATATGCGTCCGTAAATGCTGAAGCCATCATATGATGTGTTGAGCGAGAGTTTCTTCTTGTCATCCGTGCCCTCCGCGTCTTCCTCTTGAGATTTGTCTTTTGCTTGTCCACGTTTTCTCGTACGACTATTGACCAGCGCATTATCGAAAGCATCTTCAGATGCGCTAGACGACTCGTTGACAAAGAGGTCTTCGCTGCCACTCTCACGACGCCGGCGCTTTCCGGCTCGGGAAGTTTCGGGGTGTGCCTCAGGTATGTCAGAGAGTGCGACTGGCGCTTCTTCATCATCTTCCTCGCGGAGTGTCACGGGAGCATCACGGTCACCGGCGTCGACATCGACAGGCTTGTCGCTAGTGCCACCGGTGGTCAGCCAGCCAGTCAACTTGCCCGAGTTGCTCTTCATGCGTGGCTTGTCTTGAAACGTCTTCTGCTTGGTGAGCAGCGCGTGGGGCGTGGAATTATCCGTCAGGAAAATGGAAACTTCAAAGTCATCTGCGCCGCCCTGGTGTCAGCGCCTGTTGCAGTGCCAGTACCAAAGAGATGCATCTGTGGACAATATGCCGCTCGATCCCAGCCCTCACAGCACTTTATCGACGTGACGTGAAGCTTCGTACCTCCAGCGACCACATCCTTCACGCCCTTCTTGCCTTTGCCCCTCCGCTCGGAACGCTCTTTCTCCTCCCATAGTTTTGGCAGCACGAGCGGCCTGACGGCTTCGATGATACGGGGCAGCGCGGGATCGTTGCGACGTAGCAGCCAAGTCTCGGCATGCGCCGGGTTGTCGAGATAGATGCGGACTTCGAGCGCGGAGTGCTTGGTGATGCGCAGGTAGCGGCGGAGCGGCGCCATGGCGCAGGCGCTGAAACCTGGCTCAGGGGCCGATGCTCTACGGCCGCTGAGGGAATTGAAAGCACCCAGATGATGGATGAGGAGACAGCGGCGAGAGCTGGCGGTGTCGAAGGCGGTAGGTTGGGGAAGAGTTAAGGTTTGTTAGCGGAGGTTGCGGAGCGATGACGATGCTCGGGGTGATCGACGGCCTGAGCTTCGCAAAGAAATGGTTACGCGACGCGCCGACATGGACAATCAACCACCGCACCACCCGCAGACAATGGTTCTGGAGCTCCACGTCTGGGGCCCGGCCTTCGGGCTCCCGTCAATTGACGCAGAGTGCATCGCGGCACTTGCCTATGCAAAGCTGACCCTGCGCGAGGGCAGCTGGGTCGTCGTCGCATCACACGACGTCTCCAAGAGTCCGAACAGTGCGTGCGTCTCAGGAGTTGCTCGTGACCGGACCTGAACGGCTGACGCTCGCGTGATAGCCGACTTCCCTGCCCTGCGCAATGGTCCGACTTGGGTCGCTGGCTTCAAGCCCATCGTGCACTATCTGCAAAGGCACAGTGCCTCCGAACATGACCCTGACGGCCACCTGACGGAGCGTGAGCGCGCAGACACCACGGCGTACGCTCCCTGTTATTCCCTCACGCCTCCCTGCACTGACGGTGCACAGTTTCACATCATTCCTCCGCACAAATGCGCTCCCCCTCCTCGACCTCAATTTGTACACCTCCGCCGCAAACTACTACCAAGCCACCGCCCCCGCCTATACCGCATTGCTACCATGGCACCTGAACTACACCATACCGCCTGCGCGGCGTGACGCAGCTCGTGCGCGGACACAAAACCTAGGCTTGAGCTCGCTGGACATCGACACGGTCGACGACAGCCCGACCGAAGATAGTTTCTCTGCGAATAAGAAAAATGCAGGCATCAACGACGACCGGGGACCAGCGCCGTACAGAAAGAGCCTACTCCCATTCGGCCGGCGGGGCGGTCTGAAGATGCTGCTCAGCCAGCCCGAGTACGCGGCGCGCTTCAAGCTGGACGCGCTGGCGAGCGACTGCCTGGAGCCGCTCGAGAAGCTGCTGGGCGACGAGGAGGAAGAGAAGCCGCTGCTGCTGCACCCGACGTACCCCACCACGCTCGACTGCCTCGCCTTCGGCTACCTCGCCCTCATGCTCTACCCGGCCATGCCCTCGTCATGGCTCGCAGATACCCTGCGCACGCGCTTCCCCCGCCTCGCCGCCTACACGGCCCGCATGCGCGGCCTGACCGTCGGCATCAACGACACCGCTCCCGCCGATCTCATGGCCCTCAACGACCTGCGCGGCAGCAACTCGGAGCTCATCGCCATGGGCCGCAAGGAGCTGGGCATGGCGCTGCCGTGGGCCCTGGCCCCGCAGCCCTCGCTCGCCGCTTCGGTCGCCGGTGTCGCGTGGTCTGTGGCGACGAAGCTGCCGCTCGTCAAGCGCGTGCTGCTGCCTGACCCTGTCATTCCTCCTGCCGGGAAGCAGCGTTACGTGCCTGACGAGTCGCTGCTGAACTCGCTGACGGCGCTGGCGGGCGCCGCGGCGGCGGCGATGTTGGGTGCGGCGTACTACGTCCAGCAGAACCCGAACCCTGGTGATGTCATCTTCAGGAATGAGGATGCGGTGTCGCCGTGGAGTGGCGGGTTTGGGGATTTTGGATCGGGATCGGCGCTGGCGGCGCTAGGGCATCAGATGGATTTGGAGGCGCAGTGGCAGAGGGAGATGGAGCTTGAGAGGGAGAGGTTGAGCAGGACCTCGAATGTGGAGGTTGATGTCGGTGTAAGTGCGCAGGAGGGCAAGGGAGGTGTCGGCATTAAGGGCGAGACACATGTGCCTTGAGGGTTTAATGCTGTAGAGCTAGGGTAACCCCCTATGAGTAGTGGCATTGGATTCGAGAAATGCTGTTTTGTATAATAGATTATAGGCTGGAATTAATCTTCCCAAGGCTGCCATGGTTGCTACGGATATACACCCAGTCGCGCAGGGTACATTGAGCATGTCCATTATCCCTGCACGGTTTTGGATGCAGCCAATCATCTAGAGGTTGATCTTGTTGGTCGTGTGGGCCAGAATCTGGATTCGGCCAATCAACTGCGATTTGAACAACTCAGCCTTGCGCGGTCGCACCTGTAAAGCCTTAATACCTGCTTACCCTCGAAGCTGGACCAACAGTCTCTTCTCTACTTTCGCTGCACAGCTAAGCATCCATTGCTACCGACAATTTCCTCTCCATAACCACGATGGACTCGGAATGGGAAAGGCACAAGGAGACAATCCGGCATCTCTACCTCCACCAAGACAAAACATTGAAACAAGTGATGACGATGATGAAAGATGTGCACAGTTTCCAAGCAACGTACGGTAGTCTTCTGACGGTAATATGTGCCATATGCTTATCTAAATACTTAGTGCCGGCCAGTTTGAGCGACAAATCCAGAAGTGGTGTTTTCGAAAGAATCTCACACAAGAGGAATGGCAGTTTGCTGTGCGACGAATCAAGAAGAGGAAAAGAGAAGGAAAGGACACCGATGTCACCATCGATGGGATTCCCGTTACGTCGAAAAAGTTGAATAAGGCCATCACACGATATGGCGAAGGTTCGACCCTGGACATACTGGCACATCAACAGAGAGAGAGTACGTTGATTACTCGTAGTGATATTCACGTGTTACCGATAGGCTTTGGCAGGGGAAAATCAGAGAAGCCCAACGCCATACGGTCTGACCTTCTCCACTCCAGGGCCATCAGGCCCGGTCTTGGCACCACCAGATTCAGCAGGGTTGTTTGTGCTTGCGTTAGACAGACTGCCTCTACTCCAATTTCAACGCTTAGTATCACAAAACTGTAAGTTCTTCTTAAATACTGAGATAGATCGGTCGGCTGATGAGGCTAATAGCAACTGCATTCAACGAGCTTCTATCCAACGTAGTTGGCAATCGACCTGGGGCTGACTCTATCGTGAGGTTGGGTACTGGGCCGTGGCAACAGACACAGTACAGCACGCTTATCATGGAGGCCATTCGCGAGTCAGTGCCAATTGTTGCCGCTTCTACCACTCCACAGGATAGTTTCATGGGCGAATTCTTTACCGCTGTGATAAACGCCTCCAATCACACGGGAAGCAACCGCGCCTTCGAGGACTTTTTGATGAACGCACTCGGATCCATGACCAAAACTCGAAAGAGACAAAAACAAACCTTAAAATTGCTTTCAGAGCAGAACCCTACCTTCGAAGCCCTTGTAGAGGTGGGATTTCGAAGAGCACTCGAATGTGAACATGTGGACCTCGTCCAATTCTTGGTGGAAAATTCTATTGTCGATCCCAACAAGCCGATCCGAATAAAATTTTCAGGGGAGTTTGATATTTCCCAGGCGTACTTTCCCGTGGAATATGCCATTTCTCGACGGAACTTCATTTTAGCTGAAGTGCTCATCAAATTCGGTGCTCGCCCGGATGAGCCAGCTTCGATCTTGGACCGCCTTGCTAGTACGGCACCGGAAGCGCTACGACATGCACTGAGCAGAGGCCTAGTGGATTTCTCCAGTACCATTGGAGCCCTGTGTAGACACGGTCATAGACATGTTGCGCAGCGTGCTTTGGAGTTGAATATCGACAGAATCACACGCAGAGCGGATCATACGGAAGCATTCGAAGCATCGGAGAGCTTTGAGTTTACACTATCCTTGCTATGGGGCGCCATTTCTGTCGGCGATATTCGGATTGCCAAATTGATCATAAAATTGTGTCGAGACCTGGATCTTGACCTGAAGGAACAACCAGGAAACGAGTTGGTGTCCCTTGCGGTGGGAGCACAATCACTGGAAATGCTTTGTCTACTCCTCAAAAATGGGGCAGCAGTCAATACTTCAGAGCCTCAACAAATTTCGCCACTGACCTTGGCAATTCTGAATAGCAATGTCGCCGTCGCAAGGCTCTTGATTGAATGGGGAGCTTACGTCAACCGCCCTTCCGGGCCAGGGCTGAGGGCACCTTCTCCCCTACAAGTTGCAGCATACACTGGATCTTGCGAAATGGCTTCCTTGCTTATTTCTCGAGGCGCAGACGTAAATGCGCCTCCACCAACCCTCATCTCTTGCCACTCGTTGAGAAACAACAACAGCACCAAAGAACGGTGGATCAACAACGTCCTCAAAGAAATAAGTGGCAAGACGGCGATACTGATTGCGGCGACTTGTGGCGGAGCAACCAGTCTCGAGATGGTTCAATTGCTCGGAGAACACGGCGCTGATGTCAACGGTTGCTTAGTACAAATGATCGACGCTTCAAAATCGCAGACTTCGATGAATCCCCGGATCAGCACTGATACCATTTTTCAGTCGCTTCTGAGCTTTCATCCGTCATTTCCGGCTAGCAAAGCGCTGTATTTTGCCATAGACCAAGGTTTCGTGCAGTCTGTCAGATTTATTTTCGAGAGAAAAGCGGGCTGCAGATCTCGGCATTCTTCCTCTCGGCTATCAATACGTTCCGCCATCAAATCTAGCTGGCTGTGTGAGCGTCCGAACCTGCAATTTGCAGTGATCTCTTACTTGATCAAACAAGGAGCTAGCATTGGACACACTAAACATGGTCCGCTGAAGTTCAGCGGATATCTTTTCAAGACCAATCCTGATTTAGCCAAGCTCCTGGTTCAAAATGGCGCTTCCGTTGACCTTTTCAAGGAACTAGAAGACGCACTGCTTCGAGGAGGATGCGAAGATATGGAGGGAGCCATCCGGCAGATTCGGTCCACCGTACCTGATCACACGATGGCTCGGGATCCCTGCCTCGGCCACTGGAGCTTGACCAAATTATTCAGGATTGGATACGACAACATGGCCAAAGCGCTCCTTGAATGGGGTGTTTGCGCCACCGCTCCATGCGCCATATCAGCAGTACTAGCGGTATGCCATCACGGGGATTTAAAGGCATTGCAAATGCTTCTTTCCTTCCATGCACCTGCTAATTTGGACCGCGAAGCTGAATGTAGCTGCTGGCGTCGGATCATGGCTTACGGATATGATGGTCTTACCCCTCTGCAAATTGTGGCAAGGTCAGGGCGACTCGATATGGCTCAAACACTGCTACAGGCCAATGTCACTGTCAATGATATGGGCGATGTATATGCAGGAGGAGCCTCTACGATGACCGACAGAGGTCTTGATGAACTCTATCATAAAGAGCTGGATGGCAGATGGACGCGTGAGTCAACGCTCAGCCTTGCGGTGTAGGGTGGACTGGAAATGGTAAAACTCATTTTCAGAGCTGGAGCGGGTGTAAATGAGCCGGCTCATGAGCGTGGCGGACGCACGGTCTTACAAAAGGCAGCCCAGGTTGGCGATTTGGAGATTATCGACTTTCTTCTTCAACACCACGCTAGCGTCAATGCGGCCCCAGCAAGATGCCGAGGAGTCACCGCGCTTCAAGCTGCGGCGATCAACTTACATTTCGACATTGCCTGTAGGCTTCTAGAGAGGGGGGCCAATCCTAATGCACCTGGGGCAGAGAATGATGGGAGAACAGCTCTAGAGGGAGCTGCTGAAAGGGGGAGGATCGACATGATTCAGCTACTACTGGACAATGGAGCTGACATTGAAAGTGCCGATTTCGGAGACGGACAACTCAGGAAGGCTGTGGAATTAGCAGAAGGCGAAGGATATCATGCTGCAGCAAGGCTGCTGAAGCGTTATCGAGGCGGTTGAGAAAATTCAAGGGGAGATGGGCAATATTCAGTGAGTCGGAATCCAATAGAAGTGGTATCAGCGTTGTATTTTCCATAGCCCTTGACCATAAAGTGCTATCTCAGCGAACCTATGATGCCACGTACACTTCGCGCAAAGTCTTCACTGCAATGCGCCCCGATGGCAAATACAGTTGTGACGTGAGATTCTTCTTGGCGTTCCATTCCACCGATGCTGGTGTGTCTTGTGGCTTATGCCCCGCAGTGTTTTTGCGGTGCATGTTCAAAACGGCGAACGTGCCACCCATGCTGTAAAGTAGTCTAGCTCTGCGAATTGTACCAAGGCTCACAACAAGAAATAAAATCCTATAAAGCAAGCCAATTGAAGCGCTTGTTAATGGCTTGTTTGAAAGCTTGATTTTTTCCGAGCCCTGGATCGTAATGGAACTCCACGCTCTCGATCGTTCCAAAGGAATGCGGGGCCGACCCGGTCGATGATCCGCAGTCAAAATCAAAGTTTCAGCTCTCCAAGACTTACGCTTCATGGACACCGCCGGCCTTCTACAAGGAGGCTGAGTTCATGTGACATGTGAAAAGAATCAACTGCTGCGCTGCCTTGCGCCACAACCAGATGTAGACTGGGCTAATCAAACACTCTAAGCGCGTTATAGATTGGTGCAGCTTACCGTTCTGGACCGCTTGTTGCTAGCCTCAGTGCTATTTTTGAAGCAGCTGAACACTCTCGGCCCACAATGCTGCCTTGAGGCTCGGTTAGAGATACATTATTGGGATATATGATCGCCCAACTGCTTCCTGAAGGCATTCCAGATCGCCAACTTCTTTTACCATGGAGTACACGAGGATCCCACATCACCCGGTTCTGAATATCCCAAACCACAACCAAAGCAATGAAGAAGTCGACTTAGAAGCCTACCCTCCTCCCCTCGACGTCCGACGCTCCAGACCCAGCTTTTCCCATGCCCGGAACGAATCGGAGGTTTCATCCTTTAGCGGTATCACGTACTTTGATCAATCCACTCTTGAATTCGATCCTCCCCCGACGGAACGCAAGGACAATGCGTCAAGGCTCTTACCACACGGCCGCTCGAGAGACTCCGAGTCCTGCACTCGTATTGTTCCTCGCAAACGTGACTGGCTCAGAGAATGGTGGCTCTGGGAGGTTGGAGGCTGCGTGGTCAGCATTATATGCATGTCATTGACCGCCTACTTCATTTACAAGTTCGATGAAAGACCACAGTCTGATTGGAAATTCTTCTTGAGCCCAAACACATCCATATCCACCCTCATTACTATCACGAAGACTTCCATGCTACTCCCGGTCATGGAATGCATTTCCCAGCTCAAGTGGAGGTACTTCTGGACAGGAAAACGCCCGCTTGTTGAGCTCGAGGCTTTTGATGCCGCTAGCCGGGGACCATGGGGATCCTTTGTCTTTGCGGGGAAGACCAAATTAAAGTCCAGGATTACTCTGCTTGGGGCCTTCATCGTGGTCGGCTCCCTCGCCATGGAACCTTTGGCGCAGCAGATTGTTTCCTTCGAGACCAGATGGCATTCCCGACCCGCTGGTGAGGTTACCAAGCTCTGTGACAGTAAGATATACGTCAACCAGGCGTATAAACCAGTGGTGGCTGTTGATCCACACATCGGAGGTGAGGTTTACGAACACCTTAGGGTTAGATTATGTTAACAACGTTGGTGTTCTAGCCTTCGCCACACCGTCTGATATACAGGCCGCATTCTTTAACGGCGTATACAACAGTCCATACCAGCTTACAGTTTCTTGTACCAACGGTAACTGCACCTGGCCTTCCTTCTTGTCGTTGGGGGTGCGCAGTGTGTGCGAGAATATTACCTCGGAAAGCAGCTACAGATGCCTGAATTCGACAGAAGGCACTTGTGTGCGTAGAAAATACGTCTTCCCTTACACATGGGCAACAGAGAACTTCGTCATTACAGCTAATAATGAAACCGGCAATCACTTGGTTAAGAGTATGGCATGGACCGCCGGTCCTGTACCGGAAATCACGGATTGGAATAGCACCGGGCTTCTGACCCGCTTCATCATTGGGAGGTTTAGGCAGTATTGGACAGACAGTGACGAGTTTGACCCTGTCTCCAATACACCTGAACTGACTAAGTGCGACCTGCTCTGGTCCGCAAAGCTTTACGAAAATTTCACATACCAAAATGTTCGTGAGGTGGGCATTATCCTTGCAGAGGTTAGTGACTGATGAGTACCACAGGGCACCGCGAGCAATAAGGGCGACCTCCCTTACAATTTTACCCTCTCGGAAATACCTCTCAAGCGTCAGCCAAGCCCGAACCCAGACGTGTCTATTTTCAGCATCGATAGAGAGAATCTGGGAACCCACAACGAAACCTATTTGAACAACATCTTTGACACCACCTTCAACGTCTCAAACAATGAACAACGGATATTCGAAGTCGACAATACCGTCTACAACATCACGTCCCTCTTTCTCAGCAGCATGCTAGACATGCATCTTACGGACACGTCAATGAGCACAGGCTCATTTCTCGAAGAGAATAGCAAGTTCGATCAGTTCTTTGGACGTGCACTTCTGTACGGCGACAGCATCCAGGAAACTATGGGGAGCGTCGCCCAGAGCATCACCAACATGATACAGCCCGCTGGCGATGTGCAGGCGGCGGATGGTACACCCGATCGTTTTGTCGAAGCTTTCACAGGAGTGGCCGAGACTTACGTTGTGATGCGGATGCGCTGGTTTGCCTTTACCGGCTCAATGGTGTTCCTCAGCACTGTCTTTCTGCTCATTACAATCTTCCTCAACCGCCACACAAATACTCCTCCGTGGAAGTCATGCTCGCTTCCATTCTTATTTCACGGTTTGGAGGGGTGGAACGAGTACAATGATGAAGAGCTGAGGAAGATGGATGCACGGGCGGAAGGGATGCGGGCCAAATTGGAGAAGAATGCGGAGGGAAACATCAAATTTATGAAGCGTTGACGGGAATCTGTTATTTCTTGTTCATTTCTGCAAATTCTCACTCGCGAATTCTTGGGAGTATATAGGAGGAGTAAAGCAAACGAAATGTGTCTGATTTACCGAGTCCGTATATAAACCAAGTAGTTTCGATATGTTTATCTCTAGGAAAGAGTGAGATATAAGCATGTCGAGATAGGTGTGTAGCATGGATATGTCACTAGGATATTCTAAAGCAACGGAAATAGATGCATCATTAATTCACTCTCTACAAGTTGTATACCTCACAGATAAATTGTTGCAAATCGATTTTTCATCTTGATCTAAAGCGACAGTAATATTGAGAGCTCAAACGATTTTGGGAACATCAAAAACAACTGACAAACTCATGTAACAAAAACAAAACAAAACACCACACACTCATCAGTTGAGTGAAATCCGTTTCGGGGTAGTTTTGTTGCATTTGAGCCATGAGGGCGTTTCAGCAAGGTAAACTGGCCCCACGAAGTGAAAGCAAGAAACTTCCGTGACGATCGGTCGCAGAAGAACCCAGTATTCACAGCTTCCGAGCTGGAAAAGACTGTCTCCCTCCTTTGCATCTTCAGGAACCATTGCCATAAGCTTTTCCGCATCATCCTCCGTGACGTCACCCTCGGTGGGCTCGTCATCTTTGGGCCTCTTGTGCTCTATGGAACGCTTAAGAACTGCAAAGCGCCTGCGGTACGACTTGCTTCTGAACTCGTTTAGGAATCCGCGTAGTATTTTTGGATAGTAAGCATTCCGTAGAGTAAGCTTGTGGGACGACTGGTCTGAGCCATTTTTCACGACGGCCTCGAAATCTTCAAGGATTCGAGAGTTTTCAATAGGAATTTTCTTGGGCAAAGCCTTGACGAGTCTTTTACCTGTTCCTTCTCCGAGGATGAGCGATTTCCAGACGTGTCCAGTGCTCTGGAAGGACTCTGGAATCAATCGAAGGAAATAGCCCAATCGAGCAAGGAGGCTCAGGTCATCTGTTGCCTGGCAGTCATCCTGATTGTCAGTCACTGCAGTTATGGTCCCAATCTCGGCTCCTTGGATAGAGAGGGTGCGTTTGACGTCGGAAAGCTCTGCATGAGCTTCGAAATAGACAGGACGTCCCGACTTTTCACCGAGAGGCCAAGGTTTCATTCCATTGTCCCGTGAAAAGTCAGGAAGCCAGGTCGGAAACCCCGGATTGGTATTCGGTTGGCTTGCGCAAACAACGTTCAGTAGCCGTTTCTCATCGTCGTTGGGTGCTTCTTTCTTTGGAGGATAAAGGACTAAATATTTGAAAAGCCGGGTGGAAATATCGAGAAAAGAAAGGTCATATTTTACATGGAGTCCTGCCGATTCGATCTGGACTTTGTTTTGGGGAAGGGATCGATCCAGAAGACCAAGCATGCTAAAAATCTTGTCTCTCTCGTCCGTTGCTCCATAGTGACGATGCTCCAGTAGCATATTAAAGAGCCACCAAGATCCTCTCTTGCTGTCCGGGGACCGGCCTTTAGCAAGGCGTCCGACGTTTTGGATCGGCGAGGTTCTCATGTCCCATGTTCCTGGTGAGGGACCGAACGTCGAAGTAGTCGGCAGTGCGGTGAGAGTCCTCCGTCGTGGAGAATGTTCTCGTCCTTTTGGGAGCGGTGCTCTATGTGGGCTGCTCGGTGATATGTTGCGGGGGTGTCTTCTTTGAGAATGGTATGGTCTTCTTGAAGAGCTGGTTCGGCTTCTTGGGGACGACGCCCGCCGATTGCTGCTCGGCGACATGTTGCGGGCCAGTAAATCGCTCCGAGCTTTCAAGACTTCCGGGAAGACTTCTGCTGCAGAGTCCCAGTCCACTTCCAGCTGTCCACAATGAATCTTGATAGACTGAGCCACGAGTATTTCTTGCACGACCCAAACTCTGGTCCAGTAGTCTCTGGTAGGAAGTGCTTCAAGAGCTCGACGAACTCTATCGTTTTTCTCGTCCATTAGATATCCACTGAGCGTGTGGTCGACCCTTCTCGCCAACGTCTTCATGGCCAAGTCGCTATCATTCGCTTCAGGTCCGAGCCAGATTCGGACTAGGTCCGCCTTCTTGTAGATCTCGGTCATCATGCTGACTTGGTGCGTCTTCTCTTCAATGTCCTCTTGGTTGATGCACAGCGCATCTATCCAGAGCATCATCGGTTCGCTGGGCCTCCGTAAGTGTCGAAGTGCCATACTCAGGTTCCGCGTGACCTTGATTGACCTTGTCTGTCCCTTAGTGCCGACTTTGACCGAGATGGAAACTTTGCTGCTGTGGTCACCCCAGGTATACGAAAGGGCCTCATATCCAGCCTTCTGTTTTTTCGCCTTTTGTTCTTCTCCGTTCTGATTTTTCTCAGTGATTTCAAGCAGATTTTTCTTGGTGATTTTCAGCTCAATCGGAGTGTGTAAGTTTCCAGGAAGTAGCTCGACTATGCGGATTTCTTCATGAGGATTAATGGAATTGTACCGGTAGGCTTGCGGGTCCACGTTCGCTGGCCCTTTATCTTTTTGGACGTAGAGCTGAGCAATGCAAAGCAAGGCCGAGGAAATCAGAGCAAGGCTGAGCAAGGCTGGCAGCAGCGATGCGTCGTACTGAAAACTTGAATGGAAAGGCATTGGAAAGCAGATGCCCAGATAAATTGGCGTAAAGCTTTGTCCAAAACTGGCGTTAAAGTGTGAATGAGAAGTATGTTCTTAAGAGAGGGTGCTGTAGGTAGGAGGGGATTTGGGAGTGTGGGGTTGAGGAGGGGCTGAGCTTATGGATGACCCGTGGCCTGCATTTGTAGCCTCACCAATTAAAACTCTTGAAGCAAGATGCAAATCGACGCTTCGGGACTTCTCGTATTCTTCGATGACGATACAGTCCTTAGAGTGTACCTAGCCAATCAGATGTAAAAGATTGTCAACCTATCTTCCACAAGTGTTTCGACATCGTCCGACTTGAAATAAGAGTAAACGTTGTCTATGAGACATGTTGCGTAAAGGAGTGTGAGGAATTGTGCTAGAGACAAGCAGTTTAAAGAAGCAATAGTGTATTCACCACATTTTACTATCCTCGTTTTGGCTCTAAAGGTAGTGGTGGCCAGTAACGAGCGAGATGCGACCGAACCATCTCCGGCGGAGATGGAGGCGGAGATGGCATTGTCGCGCGACACGCCCGCGTCGACTTTTCGGCGTCACCAGCACCACACGACAAGCATGGCAGCATGGTAGCTCCAAGCCAGATCTTCCGGAGCGCCACCGCAGCCAGCACCGCCGTCAAATCATGGTCCAGCACGCTTAAGCTGCCCAAGTCGGCGTTCCCGCCGCGGCCGTCGCCTTCACCCGATCTACTGCGGCAGTGCACCGACGACCTCTACGCCTGGCAGCAGTCGCCCGAACGCAAGACCACGGGCTCCTTCGTCTTCCACGACGGCCCGCCCTACGCCAATGGCAGCCTGCACATCGGCCACGCGCTGAACAAGGTCCTGAAGGACCTCATCTGCCGCTTCCAGGTCGCCCAGGGCAAGCGCGTGCAGTACATTCCCGGCTGGGACTGCCATGGCTTGCCCATTGAGGTCAAAGCCCTGCAGGCCCTGGGCAATCCCGATCGCGACAATCTGAGCCCGGTCGAGGTGCGCGCTGCCGCCCGCCGTCTGGCCGAACGCACCGTCGAGGAGCAGAAGGAAGGCTTCAGGAAATGGGCCATTATGGGCGACTGGGATAATGCTTACAAGACAATGGAGAAGGGCTTCGAGACGCGCCAGCTGGGCGTCTTCAAGGAAATGGTCGAAAAGGGTGGGTGAGAAAACGGAGCGTCCTTTGCGGTAATTGCGGTAGAAGCTGACTGCTGTCCAGGCCTCATCTACCGTCAGTTCAAACCCGTCTATTGGTCACCCTCGTCCGGAACCGCTCTCGCTGAGGCAGAGCTCGAGTACGATGATAACCACCGTTCTACCACCGCATACGTCAGTTTCCCCATCACCAAGCTCCCCGCGAGCTTGGCCGGCCGTGTCGATATCACAAAACTTGGTGCTCTGATTTGGACTACAACGCCCTGGACGCTGCCCGCTAACAGGGCGATTGCGGTGCACTCGGATATGGAATACTCTGTGGTGGAAATGTCTCGGCCTACTGCTACCGGTGATCGGCCCAGTCAGTTTCTCATCGGCAAGGCGCGCTTCGATGCTCTTCAGCAAACCCTGAAGACCGAGTTCAAGGTGCTTGTGGATGCAATCCCAGGCTCTGAGCTGGCTGGCCAGGTTGAGTATGCGAATCCGCTGGAACCCGATCAATTGAGTGCCCAGCCCATCATACATGCCGATTTCGTGTCCGACGCTTCTGGTTCTGGTCTTGTTCATTTGGCTCCTGGTCACGGTATGGACGACTACAATGTTTGCAGGTCTCTTGGCATTAATGCTTTTGCGCCCGTCGATGACAAGGGTTGCTTCACTAAAGATGCTCTCCCTGGTCAAGCCTTCCTCATCGCCGGTCTTCCCGTTCAGGGCGAGGGCTCCAAGGCCATTCTCGAGCTCCTCAAGGCGATGCCAAGGTATCCTTTGATTGCCGTCGAGGACATCACCCACAAGTATCCTATCGACTGGCGGACCAAGAAACCCGTCATAATCCGTGCTACCGAGCAATGGTTTGCCGATGTCGAAGGAATCAAGGATGGTGCTCTTGAGGCTCTTGAGGACGTCGAGTTCCACCCGAAGTCCGGAAAAGCCCGTCTGGAGAGCTTTGTCCGCGGTCGCAGCCAATGGTGTGTGTCACGTCAACGCGCCTGGGGTGTCCCCATCCCAGCACTGTACGAGAAAACGGAAAACGGCAGCCTCAAGGCCCACATGACCGGAAGCTCCATCGAGCACATCATGAAGGTCATCGAACAACGCGGCATCGACGCTTGGTGGACCGACGCCGAGGACGAGCCCGCCTGGATCCCCGAAGGCCTCAACAACGGCTCCTCTTTCATCCGCGGCAAGGACACCATGGACGTCTGGTTCGACAGCGGCACCGCATGGACTCTGCTCGAACCCCGACCGGGCCAGCCCGTGGCCGACGTCTTCCTCGAAGGAACCGACCAGCACCGCGGCTGGTTCCAGTCCTCGCTCCTGACGCACATCGCGCACCAGAGCGTGAAGAACAACAACAACGGGACCACGCACGCCGCCAAGATGCTGGCCCCGTTCAAGACGCTCATCACGCACGGCTTCACGCTCGACCAGGACGGCCGCAAGATGAGCAAGTCGCTCGGCAACACCATCTCGCCCTCGCAAATCATGGACGGCTCCCTCCTCCCGCCGCTGAAGTTCAAGAAGAAGAAGCAGCAGCAAAAAGGCGGCTCGGACAACCAAGGCAAAGAAACCTTCGACGCCATGGGCCCCGACGCGCTCCGCCTGTGGGTCGCCAGCAGCGACTACACAAAGGACGTCGTCATCGGCCAGCCCGTCCTCGCCGCCGTCAACCAGGCCCTGCACAAGTACCGCGTCACCTTCAAATGGCTGCTCGGCGTCCTGGCCGACTTCGACCCATCATCCTCGTCCTCGTCCTCCTCCACCCCATCCTCCCGGTTTGCAGGCAAAACAACCGTCCCCAACCGCTGGACCCTCATCGACGCCATCGCCCTGCACCAGCTCTCGCGCACTTCTTCCGCCGTCCACGCCGCCTACGCCGCGCACGACTTCCACCGCGGCACCGCGCAGCTCGCCCGCTACACGGCGCTCGACCTGTCGGCGTTTTATTTCGAGACGCTGAAGGATCGCGTTTACGCGGGGACGGAGGCGGATCGGCGGGGCGCGCAGGTGGTCCTACATAGGGTCTTTCAGGAGTTGTTGGATATGTTGGCGCCGGTTTGTCCGTTGTTGGTGGGGGAGGTTTGGGGGTATGTTCCTGATGCGATTAGGCGGGCTGCGGAGGAGGGGGAGAAGGGGGGGAGGCCGGGGTGGAGGGTGTGGAGGCCGTTTGTGGTGGAGACGGCAGAGGGGGTGAACGGGGAGGGGGAGCGGGTGGAGAGGGCGGTGGAGGTGTTGGGGAGGGCGGGCGATGCGGTTAAGGCGGCGCAGGAGGAGGCGCGGAAGGAGAAGTTGATGGGGGGTGGGTTGGAGTGCGAGGTCGTGCTGAGGCTTCCGGCTGCGGCTGGAGGAACGCTCGTGGATGGGATGGTGGGGGAGGATTTGGCGGCGGTGTTTGTGGTTAGTGGGGTGGAGGTTGTGAGTGGTGGCGATGATGCTGTTGCTGCTGGTGAGGTGGAGGTCAAGAAGGCGGTGGAGGGCGGGCAGTGGGTTTTCAGGGCGCCGTTCGACCTGCCTGGTGTTTCTGGCCAGGCTGTTGCGGAGGTGCGGCCTGCGAGGAAGCCGAAGTGTCCGAGGTGCTGGCGCTACGTTGCGCCTAGCCCGGACGTTTTGTGTGGGAGGTGTGAGGATGTGGTGAAGGCGTCGGAGTGAGTGGGTCTGGGAGATGGGAATGGGATAGATGAGAGAAAGAAAATTTGATGCTTGTATTTGTAGATTGTTTGTATAAAAAAAATAGATGATACGTATAGGAGCGTGCCGGGATATGAATCCTACGAAGCTCACTGCGGATGAATGTGGATAGACTCATGGGCGTTTGCAACCAAGCGGTGCCAGCGTCATACAAAGCTATCAGGGGTCCGCCGCTATGTATAGGAGAAAAAGGAAAAGGAAAAGAAACGAAAAGACAAGGGCGAAGACGTCCCTCAAAGACGTGACAGTGTTGCTGCTTCGCGGCATGTGCGGGATTATGCTGCTGCCTGAGGCGTAACACCATACCAAATCAGGACACCGAAATGCTTCCTCTAGGCACCGCGGATGAGTCTATTCCAACTACAAACATCGACTCGATACAATATTTTCGGCGTCTATACGTCTATACTTGGAAAACATGCCTGAAGTAACTTGAAAGCGGCAGACACGAGCCGCCGTATACTTGCCCGACGACCACCCTTTTTTTTTTTTTAAGATAAGAGCATGGATTATTTTTGATGCGTTTGTTCTGGTCGTGAGAATGGGTCGAAGGGGCGCAAGGCGACGAGCGAGCCTTCTGAAAGAGCATTTGGAGACAGACATGTCGGGCGGTAGGATCCCGTATGAAGGTATCATGAGTGGGGCAGAAACCAGATATCGACTCGCACTTCGGACCAAACAGGCAGCTCCCACTCCGCGCTCAACGTCATCTTTCCGTACACACCCCATTAGCGACGCTGATAACCGATACGAATACATGCATCGGTCCAGAGACTGATGGTAATCTGCTCGTTCGACGGCTCGAAAGGACTATCGACGACGTGATGTGAGACGACACAGAAGGCGGCTCTGCTGCCACTGAAGAGTGGCGATAAGCAATACTGGATGCATCCAAGTCTAGATTCTGATGGCTCTTCCACGCTAGCTCCCAAGCATCGTTGATATGCTAGGGCGGGCTACGGGGAGGTGCCACAACAGGTGATAGATCTGGGTGAGTGGGGTAAGGAGAAGCGCCCCCCACCCGGGTTGTGAGGAAGCGCAACCCGGGTAGTGACGACGCACATGCCGGCTCTGTGACTCGCTATAGCTTCTCGACTGCAAATCGTTTGCTTACAGAGACAGCCTCCGCTCGCGGACCCGAGTTATGTGCTCGAGACTTGTTTCTCGAGGCTGCTGAGACCTGCCACCAAACGTCGACGTACGACAACACCAAAGGCCGACATCTGCTCCCCGGGTAAAACAGTCAGGCCACCCATGTGCTTGGAGCGCTTATCAGCCGTTGCGGACCCCTCTCCACATTGCTTGGACCAATCGTATGTTCGCAGCTGCAGACAAGCATGTACTACCGGTGCTTGACTTTGGCTTGGAGCTTCCCCAAGTCTTATTTTTGCGCCACAAAGTTCGCAAAGCATCATTAGAATTTCAGACTGACACATATTTCTGCCATGCTCATAGCCAAGAGCTGACAGCATACCGAGAGTCTTGCGGCCCCCTGGCTTGCATGTCCGTAGGATGAAGAAGCCTGTTCAGCTCCATGTTCTGCCGCGTCACACCCCGCCGTAACGTCCAGGTGGTTGCCATCATCGGCACCAACAGCCGAACTCTGGATCCGCGTATCGAGCTCTCTCGATGCTCTCGCAGCAAACGCAAAATGCTCCTTCCTCTTCAAGCCGATTAGACATGTCAGCTTAGGCTGTATGGTATTGAGATATCGCTATCATGGAACGGTAGGCGATCGGCCGTAGGACCAGCCCCGGTCAAGGTAACATTCCATGCATCACGTCGCATATTTTAGCGCCCGTTATCTGGGTTGATCGGTAGACTATATACTGGCTCATCTGGCGTCCCATGCACCGAGAGCCAACGTCTGCCGACTCAAAATTTGGCCGCGAATAGGCAGGATGCCCAGCCTTCGAAAACCATGGCCAGTGTCCCGCAGGGATACGGATGGCATCACTCTCAATACGATCGAGGGCAAGGAGGCTACGGCAACCGCCACCCCTGCTGAGGTCGACGACCACGCTAAGGCTGCTGCGGCTCAGAAGGACCTCCAGACATTCAGCGATTTGCACCGGTACTACATCGTTGTGACAGGTAACAGAGGTCAAGACTAATGGCTATCAGATGGGACCCTAACCTGGAGTCCGATAAGCGCGATGCTATCGAGGCTGCTGTCCAGAAGGGCGATGTCGAGGCCGAAATCAGCCTCGATCAGGGTCTTGGAGAGAACTCTCCCTACCCTGAAGTCGCCTCAGCAGTGCCCAACACTGATGACCATACGCTCCCCTGCAACACCATCCGAGCATGGGTTATCGGCCTCATCTTTACGACCATCGGAAGTGGGTTGAACATGTTGTTCAACCTGCGCAACCCGAGCATCACCATCACTTCGATTGTTGCTCAGCTGTAGGTGTATTATCTCGCTCTGTTCCTCTGGTGCTAATGCATGCAGCCTCTCGTACCCCGTTGGCAAGCTCTGGGAGAAGACGATGCCTTCACGTCAGTTCAACCTGTTCGGGCTGAAGTTCAGCCTTAACCCCGGGCCCTTCAACGTCAAGGAGCACACGCTCATCACCATCATGGCCAACGTGACGTTCGGCAACGGCGTGGCCTACAGCACCGACACGATCGAAGCTCTGCGCGGCTTCTACGGGTACGATCTAGGCTGGGGCTTCAACCTGCTCTTCACCTTCACGACGCAGATGCTCGGCTTCGGGCTCGCCGGGTCCTTCCGCCGCTTCCTCGTCTACCCGGCGGCCATGATCTTCCCCCAAACTCTGCCCAACTGCGCGCTGTTCTTCACGCTGCACAAACGCGGCTCCTCGGCGCCCAACCCGGCCGACACGAACGGTTGGTCCATCAGCCGGTACCGGTGGTTCCTGTACGTCGTCATCGGCGGCTTCGTGTGGTACTGGTTCCCCGGCTTCATCTGGCAAGGGCTCAGCGTCTTCGCCTTCGTAACCTGGATCAAGCCGCGCAACCCGGTCATCAACCAGCTCTTCGGCGGCTACAGCGGGCTGTCCCTCATCCCCATCACCTTCGACTGGACGTACGTCACGTCGTACATCCAATCGCCACTGATCCCGCCGTGGCACGCCATCGCGAACACGCTCATCGGGCTCGTCGTCTTCCAGATCGTCACGCCGCTGGGGATCCACTACACCAAGGCCTGGTACTCGGAGTACCTGCCCATGAGCGACTCGGACAGCTACGACAACACGGGCGCGCCCTACAACGTCAGCAAGATCCTCACCCCGAGCTACCGCTTCGACGAGGCGAAGTATAAAGCGTACTCGCCCATCTTCCTGTCGACGACGTTCGCCATGTGCTACGGCCTCAGCTTCGCCACCATCGTCGCGACCATCGTGCACACGGCCCTCTACCACCACCGCGAGCTCTGGTACCGCGCGCGCGCCGCCCGCGCCCAGGAAGACGACGTGCACGCGCGCCTGATGAAGCGCTACCCGGAGGCGCCCGACTGGTGGTTCTGGGCGCTCGGCGCCATCATGGTCGGGATGGGCTTCGGCACCGTGCTGGGCTACCCGACGGAGCTGACGTGGTGGGCCTACATCATCGCCGTCCTCATCGCAGCCGCGTGGTTCGTCCCCATCGGCATGGTGTGGGCGATAACAAACGTCCAGATCGGCCTCAACGTCTTCACCGAGTTCGTGATAGGGTACATGCTGCCCGGCCGCCCGCTGGCCATGATGTGCTTCAAGACGATCGGCTACATCACCATGTTCCAGGGCTTGCTGTATACGCAGGACCTCAAGCTCGCGCACTACATGAAGCTCCCGCCCAAGACGGTGTTTTGGGCCCAGGGCGTCGCCACCGTCTGGGGGTCCGTCGTGCAGATCGCGGTGCTGGACTGGGCGTTTGGCGCGATAAAGGATATATGCAAGTCCGGACAGAGCGCGCGCTTCACCTGCCCGAACGGCCGCGTCTTCTTCAACGCGTCGATCATATGGGGTGCTATAGGCCCCCGCCGCATGTTCTCGGGCGACGCGACGTACAGCGGGTTGCAGTGGTTCTGGCTCATCGGCGCCGTCACGCCCGTCGTGTTTTACGTCCTCGCGCGGCGGTTTCCGCATTCGCCGGCGAGGTACCTGAACGCGCCGGTTATGTTCGGGCAGCTGAATTACATCCCGCCGGCGACGCCGCTGATTTACTGGGCGTGGGCGATTGTGGGGTTGGTGTTCAACCGGCTGATCAGGCGCAGGGCGAGGGGGTGGTGGATGACGTATAACTACATCACGTCGGCCGCGCTGGATTCGGGGTTGGCGTTGAGTACGATTGTGATTTTCTTTGCGCTGTTGTTGCCGCAGGTTAACCCGCCGCAATGGTGGGGGAATACGGTGATTGAGACGTTGGATTATGAGGGCTCGGCGGTGCAGAAGACGGTTGTCCCCGGGGAGACGTTTGGGCCTAGTCATTGGTGATGATCTTCATGGGACGGAATGATGCGGTATTCGTTTTTATATCTTCAGTGAAATGAGATACGAACGTCTTGTATGCCATTTAGCATTGAGTCTGTTGAGAGCACTTCACATTAAATAACTCTATCCAAGTCTAAAGCTACGGGTCCGAAGAACTTTCTGCAACGCTCCAGTCCGGGGTATTTCAGTGACACCAATTCTCTCATACCAATCCTTGACTTTCGTAACGAGAAGGAACAATGGCTCGGAACTGCCCCTCTTCAGGCTTTTGCAGACCATTATACCCCAACAACGGATGCTATTCTCGGATATGCGAACGCTCAAATCAGTGAAGTCGACAGGACAGACAAGTTCAGCATCGCGATGCCGTATCACACAACGTCGGTCTCCGGGAAACCTGGAGTAAATAGAAGGTTGAGAGATGCTGCAGATCAACGACGGTGCCTTTAGATGGATGAATCGTATCCTGGAAAAATCGTGACCCGCCTGGAGCAGAGAGTCCAATTCATTTCCTTTGACTAGATATCCATCAGGATATTCAACGAAGACGGATTCGTTCCAACGAAATGTCCCTGAACAACATGGTACCCGTGTTTCCGGAACGTAGTATGAGGCTGCTTTCCAGCCCGTCCATGACCAGCTGGGGAAGTCCGAGTGAGGCACCTTACGCCTTTCGGATGGTTCTAGAGTTGTCCACCCAAGACTTTCGCAAATCGCACGTGTCCAAGTTAAGTACTCATGGCTCTCTGAGAGTTCTTTTCTAACGACTGGCAGCCCCGCCAGATGCCGCAGGTGAACACCATATTTCCAGCCAGACTCCTGATATCGCTGAAAAATACCCAGCATTGCGTTCAAGAAATCCTCTTGGCGACTCAAATCCAATTTTGAAAATTGGCTGATATTATCCCAGACATTGCGAGGGGACTCCTCGGACATACAGAATGGAGAGAGAGACGTACTGGGCCGAATGTCTCCATCGGGCAGTTCAGTGTCCGGTTTCAGCTTCTGTTCTGCTTCATCAGTATAGGCGCGTCTGCATACGAACAAGACTTGACGATCGGTGAATATGAGTCTTCGTTTAGAGAGCACGCTCTCCTGGTAAGTCCACCCCCTAGTTGACCACTTCGCGGCTCGGATTGATAGTCTTGGATCAGGCAAGGTAGGCACAAGTAGATGGGATCCGATACGCACTGAAGGATGAGAGCGTACGGATGACCCTATTCCGGGAAGTCCATGGTCCGGTCCACTTCCTGCTGCAGCGATGATGGTGACATGTGCGTTTTCATAAATCCTATGCATGAGACTGCACTGGTTGTGTTTTTCGTGCTCGTTGTTTTGGTCTATGCAGTAACGATCAATCCAAAGGTACACGATGCCAAGGCCTTTGGTAACTGTGATTGCGTCTTCAATGGTCTTCGGCAGCTGTTTGGGTAACTCTTCCGAACAAACTTCATCCGGCTCTTGGCTGCCCCATACGTAAGACAGTGCTGCATAGGCTGAAACTTCTGGCGGCTTTGGAGTTGCAACGACTCTTCTTGAATTGCATTCAATCAGTCGGAGTGTAGAGTTTTGTGTCGAACTGGGGGCGCAGTAGTCGCCGTGCTTCTTCTCATAAGTCTTTATCCAACTTCTCAACATGTTGAATTCAACTGTGCTACCGATAGAATCCGCCATAAACAAGTCGCCCTCTTCTTTGATTTCTGCAGGCAGAGCAAGGCAGCCGGAAAGTTCATACGGAGGATTCCCTACGTGTTCCATTCGCCAAACATGGCCTGACCTTCCTGATTCGGTCGTCAAAAAGATGTTGTCTTCTGGAAGAACATCTGTTTTAAACGAGGGCGGCTTCCGTTTCACCTTGAGGACTTTACTATGGACTGCTACCAAAGCGTAGGACTGGTGATGACTTGGCTTCACGAAAAGGGGTGGTTCGATGAAGTCGAAAGCCTGACAGAAGGAGCAATTGGGGTTTTCGACAATTTTCGACGCAGATCGAAAGTCGAGGATGCGATGGCCATGGGGAGGGATGGTTCTGAGGGAGAGGATCTCGTTGAGGTCGATCTTGCTGCATCTCTCGCAAAGGAAACTATCGGCGCCCAGAGAGTGTTGTACGATCTGATCCGATTCCTTTCGCATCTTGAGTGGTGGAGATAGCGGCCAACACGGGGGTTGTACGGCTTAAAAACGAGTAACTGAAAAAGAAGAATACTCCTTAGGTGGTGCAGTATGAGGGATGCGGAAGTATGGAGTGTTGGCGACCTGATGGTTATAGGTGATGGTCGACCCGATCGGCGGAGGCGAAGCCCCCATGCAACGAAATACCAATCGGGAGCCGACACGCATCATGCTGCGCCCCGTCTCCACCCTGAGAGATGCGTTCGTGGGCGCGGCGTGACGGCCGGGGCAGGGGGGTAGATGCGAATGCTGCGTTTCGCGCATCGCCGGTGACCCATTCCGTCCCACCGACGCAGATCAAGCAACGAGGCTGATCTCGTCTAGCACCCTGTGTGTCATCACTTACAGCGCTCCGTATTGTGCACCACCGCGCCTCGGCTTTTCTGTGAGTCTGCAACCACCTACGCATTTCATAATCTTGTGCAATGACCAGATTGGCTATTACACAACCGTCGGACGCACGGTAGCTTCCAGGATATATAGTGCGTTTCGATGAATAGCAGCTCAATATACGTGCGTAGTGAATGCCATTTGGGTGGATAGCAGAAGCTCGCGTCTGCATACTCTTGTTCCATTTTGATCCCGACATTTACATCTTCACGAATTATTCAACTGGCTACAAGATTTACCATATCGCAGCTCGATCCCCCGCCCTTTACATCCTTCATTTTCAAGCGTCTTGCGTTTTGCAGACATAATCTCGACCTGTTGACGATAACTGCCTGCTTTACTACATCAATAATATCAATTGAGTAGAGCATCTTCTGTTCCGCTCCATTTTACACTGTCTGGCTTTTTTGCTGATCAATATCTTCGTGAACGAGTTATTCGACAAACGCGGGTAGTGGAAGCTATCATCTGGACATAGATGTAGAATAATTAAATATACATTTACGCCTGGATGGTAACTCAAATACCCACGTAATAAAGTTGCACTCTAATAGAAATTGATTGCCTCTGGGTATTTGTAGTCTCTGCTATCTACCGTTCCCGTTCTAGGCCCCATCTGTCATGAACATGCGTTCCCGACATAGTTTATTAACTGACCACGCCTGAATGATCGCCAACACTGATGGCGTGGTGTGGTCGGTTAAGCGGATTCCCAACACCATTCATCATAGTGTCATGCCTTCAATACCCTTCTTGGCCCTCTGTGCGGCCGCTTTTGCAAGCTCAAGCAGACGCTCTGCCTTGTTCCTCTTTTTCTTCTCCTTCCACGGATTAGCAGACTTGGCCAGCTCGTCAGCCCTAGCATTTCCCTCTACCCTCTTGTCGCCCTTTCCATGCGCCTTGACCCATCGAAGGGTGACTGTCTTACCCATGCTGACAACAATTTCCGTCTGCTTATGAATCTGCTGCACGTGCCATCCCAATTTCTCTGGATCATCTTTTCCACGACCCTTGTTGACATCGTAGTTCATAAGTGATCCCAGAACCGTCGCCGAGTCCAGCAGCACGGTCAACCCCTTGATAGCAGGATCGGCTCCAAAATCCATACCGAAGAACTGGATTCCCACTGCCAGAGCTTTTGCTTCGGTTATGCAAGAGTCGTTGGTGTCGGGGAGGCTCTGCGAAATCTCCGCCCAGTCGTCCGTCCTCGTGTCGCAACGGTACACGATGCCGATCCCAGACCCCTCGCCTGGACACGTCGAACCATCTGTGAACATGTATATCTGTCCATCTGGCTCGTGGAGCTTGCACACTCGTCGGCCCTCTTCGATAGAAGCGTCTTCCTCGTCAATGATGATTGTTCCAGGGTACGAAATAGTTTGCTGAGGGAGAGGTGACCTTTTGACTCTGTCAGAGGACGGGGTTGCAGATTCCTTGGATGGTGCTAGCTGAGCTTGTTGGACAGGAGGTGGTGTGTCAGAGGCGGAAGGTGCCATTTCTTGGGATCCTGCGGCGTCTGACATGTTTGGTAATATTTATAGCACTAGTAGAATATGTACAGGTGACTTACCATGTGAGAGCTTCGCTCGTTTGCTAGCTGTGTGGTCTTCCGGTGCGGACGCGGCGTCAGAGGTAGCAGAAGTGCTGGGCTGAGAAGAGCAACCCTTGCGCTTGCGCTTGCGCTTGCGTCGCTTGCCTGTAGCTTGCGGCAGAATGTCTTCAACATCATCTGCGGCGGCGGTTGCGACGCCACCGGGCTCCCCCTTGGGGAGGTCGTCTGGTGGAGGCTCCATGAAAGCGAGCGGGCTGAAGGAAGGTGATGGTGGACAGTCGCAAGAAAGAGTGTCCGGTGGAGTGAAGGAGACAAGAAGCCGTCGGATGGGCAAGGTGACAAACACTGCAGAAGGCGGACTGTGAATGTATGTGCTGCCAATCCATAGTCCGTTATCATCCCGACGTTGGACGTGCCAGAGAGAAGTGTTAAGCGGAAGGCATGGAATCCACCTGACCCCCATTATCTTCCCGTTTGTCTTTTCTTTCCCTGTTTGGTAGCCAGCCACCCAGAAGCATATGTATTCTACGCTTTTCATTGCTATCACTTGGCTCATAGAGATCACAGCCTATTCAGTTCGAATGAAAGGACTCTAAGGCTCATTAGTAGACTACCCGTGCTCAAGACATCTGCTATGAGTGATGTTGGTAGTAGATGCATTTTGTTGGAACAACTATATACCTATCAATGAGGCTTCGCTGTCTACAATCGGGTCTGGACATCACGGTGAACAGTCAATTCGTTGCCATGGGAAAGAAAGTGGCTTCGAGGTGGAAATGGGCCCATGGAGGCGGGGCGAATAGGGCAGCGGGGAAGCAAGAGTAGATTAGGTGGACACCGCTTTCCGAAAGCATAAGAGGGACGATAATGGCAACGATGGGGAGGACGAGGGAATGAATAGGCTGCGCCTTGCACTGTTCGGTAGAGGTTCAATGGAAACAGTTCTCCTGTACTGGATATCAAGTTTTCGGCTTCTTTAATATTCTATAGAAACGCTATTGTGTACCTGTAATCACTGGTATATTTATAAATTGGTGTGGTAGGTTTGCGTTAGGACATGGTTTGGGCTGTGGTGACAAGGTTATATATGGCACGTGCCCTTCGCATACGAGAGGCACTATCTAGCAGTTACAGCTGTGTGTACATGCCAAAAAAAAATTAGAAAATAGCATTCAAGTTGGCTGTACTCAAATTCGAACTGAGAATCTGCAAAAAAAAATGACTGTGGGGGCAGTATTGAGACCAGCTCGCTACGGACCTAGCAGCCAACATGCTAAGAAACCGCGCATGTATGACAGATAGGACTTGCTGGATCTCTTATATATTAAATCTAAATTGCTTGAGATTGCCGATGAGCAGCGCCTTGCACGAGATCCCCACCAAAGCCGAACAACAAGGAGCAGGTCGGCACGACGGAGCGGCATCTGCGCAATCCTCGCGCACGAATCTGCGCCTGAGAAAACTGGCCAACAGCTTTCCGCTGATCCCAGCGCTAAATGTATATTTGAAGAACATAGCCCTTCTGAAAAGGCTGACTTGAAGTTCAATTATGAGCCCGAAGCAAAATCCCAATCGTAGGAAGGATGAGGCAATGACAGCTGAGCAGCAAGAGGAAGAAGAGTACCAGCCAAAGGACAGCGAGACCGATGCCGCATACACTGGCAGGCCAGATTCTACGATTCCTAAAGGCACTCCTCTATAGCTGCGCCGAGGGCATGTAAACTGAGTTGCGTCGGGAAAACCGAACCCTTTGATCACCCGCTGTGGTGTATCATTCACATGTCAACCATCGGATCACCTTCGGCGCGCTCTTTCCTAACTTGATACCACGCTTCACCGTAAGTCGAAAACGTGCTTCGATCACCTGCTTCGCCGTTTTCTCTTCTGCGGCACCGCATGGGCTCGCCTTTCTTTCCTTCACCAGCAACTGACACTCCCCACTCATTTCACTCGTCCGCCGACAACCAACGATCCACGCCCGTTTTGCGAGTCGTCTGCCTCGATGGAGCCACTCTGGGGCAGTTCAATGCCACAGAGCTCCGATGGCGAACCCCACGACTCTCGGGCGTGCAGTGACGAGCCCGTCCGCATCGAACCAGCACTTGCTCTCACCGATCCAGACGTCGCCGAAGAAACGCGACCACGACGCGCGACGCCTGACGCTCTCACCTTGGAAGCTTCCTTAGAGACAGAAATAAGGACGGACACGTTGTCGCAGCCGGAACAGGCACCAGCACCGCCGTCACCTTCGTCACCGCGGTTCATCTTCCCACACCCCACTCCGGGCCATACTTCTAATGAAGCATCATCCGCATTCACCCAGACCCCGTGTGGTCGTAAGTCTGAATCGCGCTCTTACAAAAAGCGAATCAAGTCGTCGCACCCTCAACTGACGCGCTCCTACCCTGGATCCATCATTATCGACGAGGCTAAGCCTGCCATCGAGGAAGGACAAAGAGCAGGCACCATCCACCAATCAGAAGGTGAGATTTACATGTTCGTGGACGCATCCACAGACACGAAGGAGGGAAGTGGCATCGGGATTGTGTACAGACGTGACACAATGAACAGCGCGTGGACAGAGATTTCCGAGACCCTTGTTGACCTAAAGGATTCCAACCACGGCGAAGCAGCTGCTCTAGCCACTGGAATCGAGCACTTTGATGCAGAGTTCGGGCAGGATCCTTCCGTCAAGGGACTGACAGCCCTGACGGACTCGGAAGGATCTCTCTTGTCGGTCCAGAGACACGAGGCCGACCCAAGCCTTGCTCACAGCCCGAATCTCATGAAAAAGTACACGCAGAAGATACACGAGGCGACGCTGAAGCTCCTCAAACTGGGAAAGACTGTGACACTTCGATGGACCAAGGGCCATGGATCTGGGAAGCAAAGGGTGGAGGGGAATGTAAGGGCTGATGCGCTGGCAAGGTCTGCCAATCCCGGAATCAAGAAAAGGAAGGATGAGAAGAAGGCCCGGCAGGAGCGCATGAAGGAACAAAGGCGCGATTTGCAAGCTATGAGAAGGCGTGAAAGGGGAGCTGCGCGACTGGCTGCGAAGGGCTACGAACCAAACACCCAGAACACCACCGATGCGCCGCCCATCAGAGACTCAGAGGAAGACATGAGACTCGCCGCAATCACGGATGCACACCAACGCACACTCGATGCAAATTTAGTGGCGTATGACATCACGCTCACTTACATCAGCAGGGTAGCAGAGGAGGATGAGCAGCAACAGACGCCGGTGGAGAGCACTTCAGGCAAACGGAAGAGGGACGAAGATGAGGATGAAGATACGGACACAGATGAGGAACTGCCGACTTCTAAGAAGCTTCGATCTTGAAGTTCTCACGACGTCAGTTGATCCTTGTGTTACATTCGGGTGCCTGCATTCAAGCCGTCGGCGAGAACGTGGTTTTGTGGCACAGTCGCCGGACCTCGATCGTCGTGTCATTTTCGGAAGAGATACAGATGGAGGTTGCATAGTCCGTCTTGGGCACCTATAATAGCTAAAATGACTAAGAAGTCTGGACATGTGCTTAGGTGTTGAAGTCGGAGTGCAAACGAGACGTGATATCACTTTCCTATTTCGGTTAGTTCTGGATATTGGCTGCAACGGGTTCAAGCCAATGTCTGGTTCGGGTCGGTATGGTACAGACGTTGGCGGGAGCCAGGTTTGCGTTTGGATGAGGGAAACAAACGTGGTCGGCATTCGGGAGTTGGCGCAGACAAAAAGTCGGGTAACTCAGCACCCGTCTCCGTCCTTTCGCCGCACCAATTTCCTGATCTGCTCGCTTGGACTGCGACCATGGAAATAGCTCGGACACGTGACAACGGTTGGCTCCGTGTAGACTTAAATACGTCTTGAACACCAACGTTTTATTCCGGGAAAAAATGCGTCCAAGTATAACGGCTGCGGCTGTGTCTGGCACGATTTATAGCCGTGTGCCTGGCAGAATTTATAGCATGGCAGGATTGGGAGGATTTGGGGGGCCGAAGGGTCAGATTCGGAGGATGCCGCGCGGCTGATCTGGGGCACAAACAAGCTACGATTGGTAAGGAGCGTGCAGCGATTGGTGCTGCTAAGGCTATTCTGAGCAAGGCCCTGGGAGCCTATCACGGCAATTACGGCGCAGCAGGCGAAGCACTTGGCCATCGCACGACAAGTCCGTGCGCCCATGAAACGCTGTGGTGGCTCGCTTTCGCTCTCCCTGACCGACATCATCGACACACCCTCCCATACCAATGCCGTACCCTTCTTAATACCTATTCGCCGTCGCTCTTTCCACCTCTGCTTTTGTTCCTTTGACCATCCCCACGTTTGCCCTGATTTTCATCGTCCGCAATGGACACGCCACAAACAACCGGTGGTGCCGGACTTTCTTACACCAAAGTCCTGGCGGCCGTATTCGTCGCAGCAATCGCATTCCGCCTTCTCAGTGGTCCTAAGCGGGACCGTGTCATGCCAATATGGATTCCCATTGAAATCTTCATCGCGAGCACGTGCCTGATGGCCGATGGTGTCGCGCTAAAGCTGCTGTAAGCTGACGACCGCAAAATCCCCCTCAATAGCGCTTCCTCAAACGGGTGAATGCAGTTCTCTTTTCCGCCGCTACGGAGGTTCCCTGTTCGGCATCACCTCGCAGCACCAGGTCATCCATAACCTGAAAGGAGTCGAGCGGCTATTTGCTCAGCCATTCCATACTCTGGACCATGAGCCGATTGGATACACCATCACCACCCGCGTCTTCGGTGGCGAGGACTCCAAGGAGATGCGTGATGCAATGAACAGATGCAAGAAAGACCTGTTCGCTGCCGTCGAAAAAGGCTTCGTGAACGAATCTGCATCCCTGGAAATGATCCAAAGGGCAGACGTCGGCGCCAAAACTTACAATCTTATCACTTTCTCTTCGGACCCGGCAGAGCTCAACCCCTGGGAACGGTCAGCAAACCACAAGTTGATCCAACCGGAAACGTCGACTCAGCCTGGCATTGTAGAAGCCGGTCTCGAGAGCCTCATCCGCAACTTCGGCACCGCCATCGCCGTTCCGCTGCTTTACGGGTCCGACTTCCTCAAGCGCAACCCCCAGCTCATCGACGACTTCTGGAAGTTTGACGGCGAGGTATTTCCGCTCCGCATGATCGGCATCCCGGAATGGGCGCCCATCAAGTCCCTGCAGGAAGGCCTTGCCGCCCGGAGCCGCGTTCTCCAAGCCCTGCACGCCCTCTACGAGCGCATCGACAAGCACATCAAAGGTGAGCCGCTCGACTGCGACATGTCGGACGTCGGCCAAGTCGTCCTCGACCGCTGCAAGGCGTACACGGCGCAAAACGTCTCGTACCGGCACCAGGGCGACATCGACATGGGGCTGCTCTGGGGCCAGAACGCGAACACACAGCCGCTCATCTACTGGTTCGTCGTGTACGTCTACGCGACGCCAGGCCTGCTCGCCGACATCCGCGCGGAAATCGCTCCCCACGTCCACCTCACCACCGACGCCGCCACCGGCCACGCGCGCATCGCCAAGATCGACTACCCGGCGCTGTCGCGAGACTGCCCGCTGCTGAAGAGCGCGTACCTCGAGACGTTCCGCCTGGCCAACGAGCCGTCGTGCCTGCGCTACGTCGGCCGCGACCTGACCGTGGCCGACGGCGACATCGAGCACCGCCTGCGCCAGGGCACCTACATCACCGTGCCGCTCGGCATCAACCAGCGCAGCGCCGACGTCTACCAAGACCCGTCCAAGTTCGTGCCCGAGCGCTTCATCGAGACGGACGAGGCGTCGGGCAAGCGCGTCGCGCGCTACGGGCCGCTCAAGCCCTGGGGCATGGGCACCGGCATCTGCAAGGGCAGGACCTTCGCCGAGAAGGAGATTTTGGGCGTCGTCGCGTCGGTGGCTAGCTTGTGGGATTTCGAGCCTGCAGATGGCTCGGCGTGGAGGGTGCCGGATATGAAGCCTGGGACGGGCGTGATGAGGCCGGTTAAGGATATTAGGATTAGGGCGAAGAGGAGGGTCGTTGTTTGAGTAGAACAGGAGAGGAAAAGAGGAGGAAAGCCAGGTACACGGGTCTCAGCTCAGTCAGGCTTGTCTCACGTTTGTTCGTCGCACATGTACCACCACCACAATACTGTCTTTTTGGTTAATACGCAGAAGAAAATCTGGCAATATATGGAGACTCACCATGCATTTAGACTTGTTGCGCACATGCACGTCAGCACTCCGCAAAGCCGTTGGATCAGCAGCATCAAACACCACCGGATTTCCTATTCGAGTATAGATCGGCGATGTCGGAGAAGACGCTCAACGCAGCTGGCCTCTCAATCGATAGCCAAACACATCCCACTTTCTAATATATCGCAAGCCAGCCGATAACGCTTGGTGGGTCGAAAGGCACCGACCACGACTCATCTGCGCCTACCAAAGATGGTGCAAGAATCACGTGCGGTGTCGTCATCTACACCATGTATTGTTGCTCGCCTCTTAAGCCCCGCGTAACCCCGGTGAGCATTGTTTCCCGGTCGGACGGCTGAGCAGGAAATTGTGCCCCTCAATTGCTCTTTCTTTTTTTCCCCTCTTCGCTCTTCGCACCTGCGTTTGCGACCACCACCCGACAACTTTTGCGCAGTTCCAGTTTGTTAGCAACAGTGTTGCGATAGCAGCACGTCATTTGTACGCGCTTGACAACCATTGGACAATTGGAAAAGAGGGGACAGCTGCACGTCGAAGATCGTTGCGTGCGAGAACAGCAACACCATGGTATCGGCACCTGAGACCAACGGCTATGCGCACGTCAATGGCCACGCCAATGGCGCGGCGCCGAAGAGGAAGATGATTCTGAACGCTTTCGTTGAAATGTGTAAGTTCACTGCTCGTTTTCCTGCAACATACCCTCTTACATGCTTGAATGTTCTTCTCTTCCCCCCTCTTCTCCCGCGAATCTTCCCCACAACTCCACATCCCAGCACCCCATCATCGTGCTCCACCAAAAAAAGACGAAAAAGCTCACAAACCCAGGCAGCGGCCACCAATCGCCAGGACTATGGCGGCATCCGGACGACCAATCGATGAACTTCAACGACATCGAACACTGGGTGGAGCTGGCCAAGACGCTGGAGAGCGGCGGCTTCCACGCCATGTTCATCGCCGACGTGCTGGGCGGCTACGACGTGTACAAGAAGAGCCTGGACGAGGCGGTGCGGTCGGGCGCCCAGTGGCCCGTCAACGAGCCCATGCAGGTCGTGCCCGCCATGGCCGCCGCCACCAAGCACATCGGCTTCGGCGTCACCGTCAGCACCACCTACGAGCAGCCCTACCACCTCGCCCGGCGGCTGAGCACGCTGGACCATTTGACCAAGGGACGGTGAGTTCTTCCCTTTGCATCCCCATCTCAACACCTAATAACACCAACCACCCAGCTGCGGCTGGAACGTCGTAACCGGCTACCTCGACTCCGCCGCCCGCAACCTGGGGCGCGTCGCCCAACCCGAGCACGACGACCGCTACGCCATGGCCGAAGAATACATGGAAGTCATGTACAAACTCCTGCAGTCCTCCTGGCGCACCGACGCCGTCGCCCTCGACCGCGCGCGCGGCATCTACACGCACCCGGAGCGCGTGCGCCCCATCCACCACGAAGGCAAGCACTTCTCCGTCCCCGGCCCGCACATCTGCCAGCCCTCCCCGCAGCGCGTCCCCGTCATCATGCAGGCCGGGACGAGCCGCGCGGGGACGGCGTTCTCGAGCAAGCACGCCGAGGCCGTGTTTGTGAGTGGGCACAGCCCGGCGAGCTGCGCAGCGGGGGTCAAGAGCATCCGCGAGCAGGCGGCCAAGCACGGGCGCGACGCGCGCGCCATCAAGGTCATCGCGAAGGTGTGCATCGTGCTGGGCCGCACGCAGGCCGAGGCGGAGCGCAAGTACGCCGAGTACGCCAGCTACGGGGACGTCGGTGGCGCGCTGGCGCTGTTCGGCGGGTGGACGGGCTACGACATGGACGAGTACGGCGACGATGAGGAGCTGCGGCTCGTCCAGACCAACGCGATCCGCAGCTACATGGAGGGCCTAGGCAAGCACCAGCCCAAGGTCGGCAAGTGGACCAAGAAGGTGCTGGCCGAGCACCTGATCGTCGGTGGCCTTGGCGGGACGATTGTCGGCACGCCCGAGCGCGTGGCGGATGAGCTGGAGAGGTGGGTCGAGGAGGCGGATGTGGATGGGTTTAATATCGTAAGTCTCTCTAGTTTACCTCCCCTTCTTCTTCCCCCACCCCAAGCTTCGCTAACAACGATAAAAAAAAAAAAGGCCTACGCAATCATGCCCCAATCCTTCACCGACGTCATCGACCTCCTCATCCCCGAACTCCGCCGCCGCGGCACCTTCTGGGACGGCTATCCCTTCCCGCCCGGCACCACCCTGCGCGAGACCCTGTCCGGCGTCCGCGGCCAGAAGCTGCCCGCCGACGACCACCCGGCCTCGCGCTATCTCTGGAAGCCGCCGCCGCCGAGGCCTGAGTCGGCGACGAAGTTGGCGTTTAGGGGGCTAGCTGGACTTAATGGTGTTAGCGGTGGGGGAAGTGTGAATGGAGGAGGTGTGAATGGCGCCGTGTCGGTGAATGGTCATGGTCATGGTGCTGGTGGTCATGAGCTAGGTGGTGATGTGAAGGCGGATGGCGTTGTGCCGGCCAGTAGTAGGTATGTGCCGGCTTGGTTGGATGGCGGGTTTTGATTTCGTTTTTGAGAAAGCGGTGGGGGAAAGAATGGTTGTGTGTGCTGTAGCTGGGCTGGGAGAGGATTTACATAAGAGAGGACAGAAGATGGGACATACCAGATAGGGAAACTGAACGTGCTGAAGAAGAAAAAATTGAGGTAAATCAAATCTTGCTTAATTCTTCCTAATCCCTTTCGTTACTATTCCAAGGAAGTGCAGAATTATTTCCTCCACGGGCTATCGCGGAATATCTAACATGAAGACGTCAATAAGCACTTAGGTAAATTATGGCATGCGTCTGAGGGCGTCGTTAGCCTCGAGTAGAAGAAATTTGGACCAACTTACACTTCTCTACTCCGCTTCACTCAAAGGTCTCACTTCCCAGTTCGGAGCAGGGCATAGAAGGAAGCCATTTGAAAAGAGTGAATATACTGGGCCGATCTCATCGACCATGCAGTATGGCAAAGATCGTAATTTTCATACACAAATTTCTACACACAACATACATCCCCCCCGTCTCCACCCACCTCATCCAGTCGCTTATACAAGTTGCCCCCTCTCCCACCAGGAGCAGCCACATCAAAGAAAACCCCCTCACCAACTAATACACAACCCTCCCATGCCAAAGCGGCATATCCCTCAACCTCTCCTTCTCCCACTGCACGACATTCTTCTCATCCAACCACGCGCCATCATCCCTAACATCCAACCCATCCACCTCCCTCCTTGCCTCGCCGATCTCACGCTCACTAATCTTCATCTCATCGCGCACGATCCACAGCGTCGGCGGCTCGCGCGTGATGGCCGGGTTGACAAAGGCCAGCTTGGCCAGGTCCTCCGGGTAGGGGGGCACGGGCTCGCGCAGCGACGGGTGCAGCGTCGACGCCAACGCGGCGGGAGACTGCGAGTGCGGCGCGAACCACCGCTGGAAGTTGTCTTTGACCTTCTTGTACTTTTCGTGCCCGTAGATGTCGTTGATGCGCGACGGGTGGTGGATCGAGCCTGCGCGATGCTGCGTCATGCCTGCGCGCGCGGCGTGGTCCGGCGCGAGGAGCGGCTGCGTTTCCGGGTGCTGGCTGGCGGCCTGGTCGTTGCGAGTGCTGTTGTCCTTCTTCTGGTTCTTCTTGTCCTTCTTGTTGTTGCCGTTCTGGGCGTTCGAGGCAGAGGCAGATTCGGAAGAGATGCGGGCCTCATAATCTGCTTCAGTCTCGGCCAAGAGGTTGCGAGGCAGAAGCTCGGTGAGTGGAGTAAGGGTCTCCCGCATGAGGTACTGGTAGAAAATGGTGGCGAAGAAGAGTATGATCATGAGGATCAGCGGTCCGTTGGCGCTGAGGTCGCCATGGATACGGGTCGAGAACAGGCCGATAAGGCAGAGTTCGGCAATGTAGATGCCGACAGTCAATTGCTGAAGGGCCTGCGCATAGAAGGCACCCTTCGTGTCGATGTCGGTGGAAAAGACGTAGAAGAAGTTGTACCGCATGGCCAGATAAATGAAGACGAAGCCGACGGTTGCGAATCCGAGAACCAGCGGTGCAACGCAAGAGTAACTGATAGCGATGACTGCCAAGTTCGCCCATTTGGCGCACTCCGAACCGTAACCAGGAGTGTCCAGGGTAACATACTTGATGAAGGACTCTCGAGGCGTAGCATAAGGCCAGATGCGGGGCAAGATCTCATCCCAGAACAAGCCGAGGGGATTGAACACATGCTCAGCACTGATAGCAATTCCGTACAAGACGAAGTACGAAATATAGAAATTAGATGCCTTGGGAAGATTCTCCGCTAGCAAAGCAGGTGCCAAACGAGGTTCGCGTGCGATTTGACCAAGCACAGCTGTTGCTCCAGACGAAAACGTGGTGACGAGGAAGACCTGGATCAACGAGAATACGAAGAAGTACTGTTGCGTGCGCAGTTCGACCTGAGAAAGCGTGACTGCACCCGACTGTCGAGCAATGTCTGTGAACGAGTTAGCACGGTCCCGGCCTCAGAGAGAATGGTTACATACATCTGTAAAATCGAGGGACCAAGCTCTGGATAAAAGACAGCAGCAAAGAAGGCAAAAGACCAGTCAAGAGACCCAATTGCTTGCCGTTAAGGTTCTTGAGCCAGGCGAGCCACTTGAACTTCTCCGAAAGATAGTTCAGGTTCGAGATGGTACCGATAAAGGCGACAGGAATACCCCAGAAAATCGTCAAGATGACAACGAATGCGAAAGCCAGTAGTTTCCGGCCAAGCGCCTCCCAGTCAGACATACGCAAGTTCTTCCATAGAACTTCATTGGGGTGGACTCCGACCTGACGGGGAACAATGCGCTCGGGATGATTGAACGAGACCAAAGTGAAAGCAGCCTGAGCAGCGGACTGCGTCTCGAATTCAATGAACACGGCACCAAGAAGCTTAGCATCGCCGTCGATGCGCAGCTTTTGGGCAGCCTTGACGGATGGGATCATCTTGCGCAATTCCTCTTGGCACTCTGCAATCGTGTCGAACTTGTTTCCCCAGATGAAATCGAACTTGTCATGTCTGTGCTTCGGACGGCGCGTAATGGCCAACCAATGGTCTGTGTCGTGATCGTCAGGGTTCGCGTGAGGGTCCTTGATCATCTTCAACCTCTTCGCATTGGCGGTTTTGATGAGTTTGATCTCAGCAGCCTCCAATTTCAACGCGACTTTGTCCATCTTCTCAATCATGTCTTCTAGCTCCTTGAAATCTTCCACAAGCCAGACTGTCTTGACTTCATCAAAGAGGCTCTTGATCCTTTGCTTGTCACAGTAGTGCTTGGGCACCGAAGTGAAGAGGACAGTCCTGGAGGAGATCTTGCTCGAATTCCAGGGCGAGAGTAGATAAGCCTGGCGCAAGTGGATGAGAAAAATGGTCTCCCGGGTGATCATGAACAGAACGAAGCCTGGAATGATTAGTGGCTGGCACGTGAGCGCGAAAATAATGAGGCTCACCAAAGAAGACCCATGCCACAACGGCATGGGCCCAGTAGCGCTTCGGATCCTTGACATTGCTAAATGACAGGATATCGAGTTGCTTCTGTCCGCCTCCTCCAGTGGCATTGATAGGAATGAGAATCGAGCCAACGAGCAGGAAGCCAAAGAAACACGTGACGACAATGATCTTGAAAAAGCGCACGTAAAGGTAAGCATCCAGGGACTGCCAGTTGAGAAGGTCGGTGTCTTCGAAAGTGGTGAAATATTTGATCCAGGCCAGCCTCGTGTCAGGGTCTCTTGGAGTCTTTTCTCTATATGATGGTGAGACGGCGTTTCGGGTTTCGGTCTTAATTGAACACTTACTGCTCTGTCAGGGTATCGATGAAGGTTCTCGGGGCATACAAGCGCCGGAGCTTGCTTCGGAGGAAAACAAAGGTGGTAAGCAGGATGAAGGCTATGAGGACGGAAGGGATCAAAGTGTAAATTAGGCTGTAGACGGATGACGACTTGTTACGATGACTTCCGCCGGCCTCCGGAACCTTGAAAGGGTTAGTGAAGAGTGTTGCAAGAGTAATATAAGCGGTTTAGCGAAATGCCCTCGTATCTCCTCTGGCGTGAACGGCAGAAGGTTACGAACACGAGTGGGGAGCATTGAACCTCTGCTGGCTCGCTGTTCAGACTTACCTTGGAGTGATTGTGGTTCTTCAGGGTGCCGATGAGGTCGTCGGCGACCAGAGGCGACTGGAAGCCTGGGTAATCCATCACGGCAAAATGTCAACAACTAAGGCGACAGCGTCATAAGCCAACCAGAGCTGATCGAGCCCCGACTCAGGAAGCTTGAGTCGGCGATGGGAAACTCTGGCAGTGTTTGCCCGGGATGAAGAGTTTTTCAGTGTCGGGCGGGACGCATAGCCAAAAGAGCGGTGATGGTGTTTGCTTGCTGGCTGGACCGCGTCGTCCGCGGGCGCAGCCGCGTCTCAGCTGCGCACGGATCGTGCAGGCGGATGATGTAATCCATGCACGACCGGGGCCGCGCTCGCTCCTAGCCACACAAAAGTCGTGGCCAAGCACTGCGGTGGAGCCGTGTGCTCGCCAATCTCGTATCTTCGAGTAATGCAAAGTCAAAATGTATGTTCATTGTAAGACATAAACTATGTACAGGCAGAAGCTTGAAATTCATCTCCAATTCTTCACTCCACTTAGTTGTTGTAGAGGTCGATGGCATCAAGGATCTGTTCATCTGGTTAGCACTAGCTCTTTCGGTATAGTACAGACAATAGAGACTTACGAAGTTGGGGGCAAGGTAGGTGTCGCCCGAGCTTCCCGAGATGCACTCGATGGTGATGGTGTTAGAGCCCGAGACCAGAGTGCCGGCCGGGATGTTGAACGTGTAGATCTCGCCATTGCCCCTGTAGGTACCACGCGTGACACCGCGCGAGTCGATCTTGGTCGGCGCGCTCGGCGCAGACGGGCTGTAGCTGTTGATCTTGACAGACGGGCGGCCGCTGGCGAAGGCGAGGGTCGTGCCGATGCGGAGCGTGGCCGCACCAGTCTGCGAAGAGCTGAGCGTGAACTTGATCGTGAGCGGCGAGTTGACACCCTTCCAGATGGCCATGGGAACGTCCGTCAGAGCGCTGGAGCCGACAGTGTAGGTCAGAGGACCCCAGCTGCTCATGCGGCTGTCCGACGGGTGCATGCGCTCAATCTTGTCAGCGTTGCGGAAGCCCTGCGGCTGGCCATCCCACTCGCCGATGGTGAAAATGGTCGAGGGGAAGGAGAAGGTCGACGCAATGTTCTTGGTGACGGTCGAGCCTGCCGTCACGGTGACCGAGTCGGTGGCGACCTTGAGCTCATCCTGGTACAGGACCTGGGTGTAGGTGCCAGGCTTCATGGCAGGCGAGGTGAAGGCGCCGTTGGAGGAGGCGTAGACCCAGTACTGAGCGTTGGAGTTGTACCAGTGGAGCACCTTCTGGTAGCTGCTGCCAACACCCGAAGCAGTTCCCTTAACGTAGCCACGGCCAGAGGTAGCGACGTAGCCGGTCAGCTTGAGGTCCTCAAAGAACGACGCATCAAACGTAGTAGGAATGCCAGAGCGGCTGAACTGAAGCTGGTAAGGACCGTGGAAGCCCATGCGGTAGCTCTCGGTCTGGGCGTGGTTGGAGTTCATGTAGAAGTAAAGGTTGGTCGAGTCACCAGCATTGTTGGTGTTGATATCCCTGAAGAAGGGACCGCCGCTGGATCCCTCGTAGGAAAGAGGCTGGAGGATCATGCAAGCATGGATGGCATCATCGTCGCGGTACACGCACTGCACCTTGTCGTCGATGAAACGCTGGCTAGAGTAGAACTTGCTGCGAGTCTGGCCGCTCACGACGAAGACGTCAGATCCCTCAACGGTGCTGCTGCTGCCGGCAGTCGTCGAGACAACGCCATACGGGTACTCAAGAGGAAGCTTCTTCGGGTCGAGGCGGGCGATGAAACGGGCTTCACCAATCGAGGGCTCAGAGCTGAAGTAAGTGCCCATGTACAGGGCGCTCTCTCCAGACTTCACGATGATGTAGTGAGTCAAAGTGCTAGTGGTGCAAGTAATCTTGGCGATGTTGCCTGCAGAGTGTCAGTGAGGTAAAAGATGAGAGGTGGGAATGGATCGACATACTGTTGACGATCTCCGAGGCCACAGTCGCGGATCCGAGACCAGAAGAGATGTGAGAACCCTTGCCAGAGTATTGGAATTCCTCTCCACGGTACTTGATGGAAGTAATGTCGCAGCTGCTGCCAGAAATGGTGACAATGAACGGATTGGACGAGCCGGCATCGACGACAAAGTTGGAACCCGACTTGGTCACGCCGAAGGCGGCCAGCGCGGAGGTGAAAAGCGAGAGGAAGGTCAGAAACAAAGCGAAACGTGCCATGGTGGCGGTGCCCTCCAATGAGGGATGGGGGCTGCTAAGGGTGAGAGAGAGCCGTGACGAGCAACTAGAATGTAGCAGACCCAGCCCCTGCTTTTGTAGTTGTCAGTATGTGTGGAGAGAGTGTGGCGCCTACCCAGAGAATACAGGGAGGTTCAGCATATTGGTCCGTGGGATGCAGTGGCTCATCTCGGTACGGAGAAAAAGGATGGTGAGGTGAACTTGTAAACACGCTCCACAAATCAGGAGCGTGCGGGAGCTGGCGGTATCCGGCGTAGGGTTGATGTTTCAGAACACCACCGCTCGCTAGTTTATTGGGCGGGGCCAGGCCACGGCCTCTCTTCCCGGAAACTGCAGGAAACAATGCCAAAATAATACAAGCTCCGGCTCACGTGCATACGTGACTAGGCTTTACACCCGGGTGGGTAGGTTTCTGCAAGCACAGGCGAGATCTGGGGTGCAGCTGATGACGAGTGGGGTAATTCCAGGCTCAAAGAGCCTGCTCACTCGGGAGAAAGCAGACCGAGGTGCACTGGAAGAATGCTCCTCGTACATGGCGTGCAAGCGTCCGGTGGGTTGGACGGAAGGGTACTGGTGATTTCGAATACCACTGTTCAGAATCCTGGTCGGGCACGCTGTCACCCATGGAAAACGATAAAGGAGTCGGCCAATCCACACATCGCGCAGCCCGGCTAAATCCCTGTCCCTTATGCTAGATGTTTTAAGGTTGGCAGAGAGGAAGCTTGGCAACGCACGATCCCAGCGGAGCATGGATTTTGTTGCGGGTGTCTGGCCCGGCATCCCTAGGGACCGGAGATAGAGTATGCTTAGCCTCTGGGCAAAAGTACTTCCCATTTGCGTCCAAGCCTTTTGGCGGACCCAGATGTTACGCCTGCAATTCCACCGAGGAGCGACGGCGCGACTTTGCGACATTCGTGGGATTATTCGACTGGAATCCGGCCCGCATCGCGCTGGATTTAGCCTTACGGGCCCACCCGCTCGATACAAATAAGAGAGCTGGTGCGTTGCGTTTTCGGCATTAACAAGCCTCAAATCCGGAAAAGCGCCAAGGGGGAATGGTCCAGAGCGTGTACCGTTCCTGTGGAGGCATGTTTGTTTATAGCGGACTTGGACCCAGCGGGCGCTCCCTGCGACGAGCCACAGGCTTGGCAGGTTTTATCCGGTAACGCGCATCGTAACCGATGCCGGGCGCGACTGGAACGGGATGCAGAGCTCACGGACGCGGCAGCGGCATGGTGAATAATGCCGAAGACACCCCATATACCCGGAGACCGTGTACAAGCCACTATTCTTACGAAATGAAGTAATGAAAAGGCGAGAGAAAACTAAAACCAAGCGCGCAGCCATCACGACACCACGGCTCTACCCGTTCGTTGCCGCTTTACCCCTGGAAGTGATGGGCACGTGGTGGGCGGCTGGGCTGTGAAACATCAACGACTTTTCTGAAACAGGGTGGGGGGAGGGTCCGAAGACGGCCGACAACTGCGCTCATCGGATGCCAAGGTTGAAAGGAGAAGCACGGGAAAGGGAAGGTGGTGATATGCCCACAGACTCTGCCGTGATGGAGCCATCAGCGAAGCCCGTGTTCACGGCCTCTTTAGTACGGATTCATCATGCGTGACCGGTCATGGGGCTGATTCGGCATAAGCCGCTAGAATGACGAAGACACACCGTGCAGAAAATGGCAGCGAAGCCGGGGTCGGAGGGCTGACGGGATTAGAAGGTTAGGAGATGTCAGTGATTGTGCATGGAAACTCGCTCGCTTCCTGCCGCTCCCGCATAGGTTGCCCTGCCAAGCTGTCCACGGGGCCCTAAATTAAGAAGACGGCCAATGGTACAATTGCGTTGTGAAGTATCCGAAGAGTTCGCTGCCCTGGAAGGTGTTGTTGCGTAAAAATCGAAATAATCGACCGGGAGTTATTCCTCAAAGAGAAATAGTCAATCGAGCCTTTCAACTTCCGTGCTCATGATCCCTCGTGCCAGTGTTCCTATGCACTTTCCAGTTGTAGTAGTGATCAGCGGGGGCGTCTTCGGAGGCCGACTCATCAGTTGCCCAGCAGCCTCTGGTTATAACCTCGTCCGGGCCGCGAAGCTCAGGTACAACCTTCTCAGTGAGTCTAAATACCGACAAGGTGCTGCACATGCTGGCAATTTCTGTGGCATCCTAAGAGTCAGTCATTCGTAATTTTAGTGCATCGAACGAAGATACAGTAGATTGGCCTGTTCTGGTGGGCAGTTTGTATCCATTGCTACTCTCCACTATCACTCTATTCTTCAAGTGCAGGGTTGGTGGATGCATATCGCTTAGATCTGGAGGATGCGCTCCATGATCTGCATGCCGTCGATCTACCCGCAGCGGTATCGTTTCTTGTCATTCAATCATTTCGTCATGGGATGCGTCGTTTCGACAGCGGATCCGTTCCAGTGTCGTGCCGGAGTTCAGGCGGACACTCCGATGAAGGCGGACATTGCTTTCACAGCGTCGCCGTCATGGGCCTTGAGGAGCTCGGTCGCTTTCGGCTTGGTCAACTCCAGCTGTTCAACCTGCACACGAAGTGCCTTGTTAGCGCCTGCGCGCAGATACCGCTCGCAGAAGGGGAGCGTACCAGCAGAGCGACATCTGCAGGGTCGACCTTGACGGCCTTCTTGACTTCCTGTGTTTTGCTCTTGTCCTTCACGTCCAGACTCTTCATAGCCTTACCCAAAGCTTCCGTGTCGACGTTCTTCTTCGGCGCGCCGTCGTCCTCGCGCTGGGCGGCGTCCAGAGTCGACATGGCCGCTTGCGCCTTGCGGTCCTCGGCAGAAGCGGGGGCGGGCGGTTGCTCGGCGCCCTCGTGCACACCTGCGGGCTGTGGTTCCTCGGCCATTGTGCGATGCGGGAGTCGTGTTCAAGAACGGGTAGAGTGGTTGTTGGAGGGATGGCTCGCAGAAGGCGGGTAGACGTCACAGCTCCAGCGGCCAAGCGAGCGCGCCAGTGGCTGGTTCGGGTCCGGAGCTCCCGTGCCACGGTCCACCCACCTGGCAGTACAGTCATCCAACCAATTCTTCTTTTCGCCGTCTTCTACTGCTCCCTTCCTTCCGCTCTAACACTTGTTGAGCGCAAATTTACTCCGGCTCCACGTCGTTTGCGTCAACCGTCTCACGAGAGACCGTAAGCGCTGCGTTTCTACCGTCTCACGGCGGCGCGCATTTCCAAGTCAAGCATTCCAGCGACACCCACCACCAAGGTACCACACTTTTCTTCAGCCTTCTCTGTTTCTCCCCATACTATAAGTATTTCTACATGCTCCCGTGTTTTCCTTTTCGTCCCCACACTACTTTCGCTATCCTATTTCCTTTCAAGCCACCGGCACCTTGTTCTGACAATGTCTCCCTTTTGCCTGCACTCGTTCGCAGTCCCTCTTGCCTTCTTCCTCATCCTGGCCCTCGTGTGGCGCGAAGTTCGCAAAGACCGTGCACATTACGAGTCTCTTCACCCTTCTGAAAAGACGGTGGCTCTTGCTATCTGTCGGGACGCTCGCCGCAAAGAGGAAGAGATAGGCTTCGACGCACACGTACATAACACTGTTGAAGACACCTCTGCAACCCACTAACACTGGTACAGGACGAGAAAGCCGAAGTTTCCGCGCGGAGCAACGAGTCCCCTGTTTACAAGCACATCCGGAAAGACTCGAGAATTGACTAGCCGCTTCAACCAAAATGACCAATTCAACTGAGAACTCGGCCGCGCCCAATGGGACTGCAGCTGAATGGACTCCGTCGTGTATGCCTGTCTAGAATCATTAATAATCGAAGAGAAGTTCTGACTCCTGTAGCCTGGCGCTCAAAGCCCATTGTGCAAGCCATCACCTATCCCGACCCGACTGGCCTTGACCCTGCACTTGACAAGCTTCGCAATCTCCCCCCAATCGTGACGCCCACTGAGATCACGAAGCTCCGCTCACACCTCAAGCGTGTTGCTCTTGGCGATGCCTTCTTGCTGCAGGGTGGTGACTGTGCCGAGCTCTTTTCTTACTGTCAGGATGGCCCTATTGATTCCAAGATCAAGCTCTTGCTCCAAATGTCCTTGGTCCTCATTTGGGGTTCCAACAAGCCAGTCGTCCGCATCGCACGCATGGCTGGCCAGTACGCGAAGCCTCGCTCGAGCGCTATGGAGAAAGTCAACGGCGTCGAGATCCCAAGCTTCCGTGGCGATATCCTGAACGGCTTTCCTCAAGACCAGCGGAACCCGGACCCCGATAGGCTTGTTCAAGCTTACTTTCACTCGGCTGCCACGTCGAACTACGTTAGGGCACAGCTGTCCAGTGGCATCGCCGACCTGCACAATCCATTCGATTGGAGTCTCGGCCATGTTAGAGATGACAAACTGCAGGCGCAGTACTCACACATCGTCAGCAGCATTACTGAGTCGCTTCGCTTCATGCGCACTATCGGCGCCGATACTGCCGGTCAATTGGAAACGGTCGAACTTTACACCAGCCACGAGGGCCTCGTGCTCGAGTACGAAGAAGCTCTGACGCGCCGTCTTCCTCGGCCGAGAGGCGCTGGTTCTCGAACTCAGGTCCCGCCTAGCGAGGACGGAAAAGCTTGGTACAACACAGCCGCACACTTTCTTTGGGTCGGCGATCGCACACGTCAGCTGACGCACGCGCACGTCGAATACTTCCGCGGTATTGAGAACCCTATCGGCATCAAGGTCGGACCGTCGATGAAGAACGAGGAGCTCATTGAGCTTCTCAACATCGTCAATCCGGACAAGGAGATTGGAAAGGTGACTCTCATCACACGTTATGGAGAGGACAAGGTTGAGAAGATGCTCGGAGGACACATCGAGGCTGTGAGAAACAGCGGACATGTCGTAGTCTGGCAGTGCGATCCTATGCATGGGTAAGTTCCGAATGTTCCTGGTGACAAGATCGTTGCTGACGCTGAATATAGAAACACGCGCTCCACCGAATCGGGAATCAAGACCCGCCACTTCTCTTCGATTCTTTCCGAGGTCGCTTCTGCGCTGAAAATCCATCAGCAGTTGGGATCTTTCCTCGGAGGTGTGCACCTTGAGCTCACGGGTGACGCAGTCACTGAATGTCTTGGTGGAAGCGAGGGTCTTGATGAGGATGATCTGAGCTTGAACTACACGACGTACTGCGACCCGCGCCTGAACGAGAAACAGGCCCTTGAACTGGCGTTCCTAGTTGCAGGTCATTTCCGTGAGAAAGAGGGTGCTAAGTGAGGGAACATTAGCCTGCATTGAGAAATCTTGCATGATGAAGGGAGATGATGGTATTCGGTTAGTCAAAAAGGTCGGGCACAAGACCTCAAAAGTCCTTGTTTTAGCAGGAATTGAAAACAAAATCATGGTACCCTCGGGCCAAAGCCTTTCTAGTTGCTACCTTACGGAATACAACATGTATGGCAATCTCTTTTGCAGGCGGAGAGTCAAAAGAGCCGTTGAGATAAGAATGCAGAGGTTGCAGATATGTAGAGGCTCGATTCCGACGAAGCCGTGATAGGCCGATAGTCGATATCCCGCTCCTCGGCTCGCATCCTTGCATAGCCCGTACCTGCATCAAGCCTTCTGACGCTCCGTTAGTTGAATACCTCCGACTTCTGGCCGATCAAATCACCCTAACTCTTAATTGATTAGCACAAAGAAGCAGTCTGCTTCGAATTATTAGAAGACTTGATGTGTCTTTGGGAAAGCGATTCCGTCGGTTGTACCTGCCATAAGGAGAAAGGAGCTTGGGCCCGGCGGTTATCAGTCCCCCTCCATTATCAATCTCGAACCCCACTGTAGGGCACTGCTACACAAGCTGCAGAAAGCTGCGACTAGTAATCGGCTGCTGTCTCTTTTTCCCTCAGTTGCCGCCATGCCAGCCCCTCAAATAACTCCACCACTGGTTCCTACAGCTCGCCATTCCACTTCATCCCCTCACTTCAACAGCTTACCTTGGTCATTCACAACTTCTTGACCCTTTTGCTGAATACACTACCAAGCATGGCTTCTCCAGTCCCTGTCCCCAACGGGAAGCCCTGGCAAGAAGTTGCCGCGGCCCTCCAAGCCCACCGCGACACAACCCTCGCCGCCGTAGAGCCCCCTCTCTCCAAGCTGCCAGACACACTCCCTCTCAACACCACCTCCCTACCCTCCCAGTTCCTCACCTCGGAAGAAGTTTCCATCACCGAGACGGCCCCTGAGGACCTCCTGGCCTCGCTCGCCGCCGGCAAGCTGACCTCGACCACCGTTACACGGGCCTTCCTCCGCCGCGCCGCGCTAGCACAACACGCCACAAACTGCATCACGGAGCTGCTCCCCGCGCGCGCGCTCGCCCGCGCCGCCGAGCTGGACGCGCACCTAGCCACGCACGGCAAGCCCGTTGGGCCGCTGCACGGGCTGCCGATCTCGGTCAAGGAGCACGTGGCCATGGGCGACGGGTTCAAGACGAACGCAGGCTTCTGCGCGTGGGCGGACCACGAGGCGCCGCAAGCCCTCATCCTCGAGATTCTCTGGGCGGCCGGCTGCGTCTTCTACGCGCGCACGACGCAGCCGCAGACGCTCATGCACCTCGAGACGTCCAACAACATCTTCGGCGTCACCGTGAATCCCTTCAACACGGCGCTGACGAGCGGCGGGTCCAGCGGCGGTGAGGGCGCGCTGATCGGCTTCCGCGGCAGCTGTCTGGGCGTCGGCACGGATATCGGCGGCAGCATTAGGAACCCCGCGGCCAACAATGGCGTCTGGGGCCTCCGTCCGACGGCTCACAGGCTGCCACTGGCTGGCGGCGTGGCGACGATGAAGGGGCAGGAGCAGATTGTGCCTGTTATCGGCCCGCTGAGTACTAGTTTGGAGGGGATCAAGGTGTTTGTGAAGACGCTGATTGATTCGAAGCCGTGGTTGAGACAGGTCGACTTGGTTCCGATGAAGTGGAGGTACGACGAAGATTGGCTGCCCAAGGACCCGGAAGGGAAGAGGAGGTTGAAGGTTGGTGTTTTGTGGGATGATGGTGTCGTGAAGCCACACCCGCCGGTGCTGAGGGCGCTGAAGGAGGTTGTGGACAAGCTCAAGGCGGCGGAAGGGGTTGAGGTGGTTGAGTGGACGCCCTATAAGCATGACCTCGCTTGGGAAATTATTGTGAGTTCCTCCATCTTTTCCAGGTTTTCAAGCCGAAATATATCTTCGTTGAGGATATCGACTTCAGCTTCAACTTCTATTCCCTGAAGGTTCGGTTCAGAGCTGACAATGACCTTCAGGCAAGCCTCTATTTCAGCGACGGTGGCCGGGAGGAGGCAGCAGCAATCGACGCTTCTGGCGAACCCTGGCGGCCACTCTCCAAGTTCATCTTGAAAGAGAATCCGCACGTACCCAAGGAGCCTTACACAATCCCTGAAGTCTGGCGTCTCACGAAGCTACGCGAGCAGTATCGCACAGAGTACGCGGCGCACTGGAATGCAACAGCTACGAAGGATGACGGTTCAGATATGGTGGACGTCATCCTCTGCCCGGTCGGACCTGGTGCCGCACCTCCAGTCGACAACGCGAAGTATTGGGGCTACACGAGCCAATGGAACCTGCTGGACTACCCGTCGCTCGTCTTCCCGGTGAGTTGGTTGGATCGACCATGCAAGAACAACACATGCTGACTTGCAGAAGGTCACAGAAGTCGACACGACAGTCGATGTCAAGGACGAGGCCTACCAGCCCCGCAACGATCAGGACGCCTTCAACCACCAGCTTTGTATGTTGTCCAAGCTCCTGATCTTCATTCGGGCCTTTTTGACTTACTTGTTTTGGTGATACAGACGACCCTGAGGTCTACCGTGATGCGCCGGTGTGCTTGCAACTGGTGGGTCGGCCTTTCGATGATGAAAAAGTATTGCAAGCTATGGAATACATCGTGGATAAGACGGGTGTACCTTTCGCCGGCTTCGGAGTGAAGAAATAGTGAAGAAGAGGGCCCAATAAGGTGATCCGGAAGGAATCCCAGGTACCGGGGTCAAAATGCACGGAGTGGAGATTTACCAATAGCGACCTAAAATTGTCCGCATGATGTTTTCCAAAACGCACTCTCATTTGACAAGCTTCCAGACCGGTAATCCACTTCCTAAAATAGTATTCCTAAGCGCTGCTCCCGTTCGTATGGGTCATGTTGCTATGACAGCCGCTGCATGTCATACTGCTGCAATGGCGGAATCCAACTGCACATCAGAATTAGCCCAGGACAACTTACCGCTGCCGTTATTCCCGGACGGAAGGCGCTGTGTAACCATACCTTTATATCCACTTCAACCAACCACGCAACACAACAAATATGTTGTTAGAAAGGCCAGACGGCCAGACTACACACAACATATGCGGCTATGTAGTCTGTGCTGCGGCGGGGGGCCCACAAACGTACTCACCGTTCGAGATCTTCTCCCTCGAGCCGCGAGGACCCGATTATTATTACTCGGGTGCTGGAGCCCAAAAGAATCCAGAATCTCGAATGATGTGGCGGCGGCAGAGCAGCGGGGGCGGCGGAGTCGTGTCTCTCAGCATCGCGGATTGCCCAATGCGGAAATTCCGCACCACGTCTCCAGTCCACGGGCCACTGGGTCAGGCCCTTTCTCCGGGCAGTGATCCTCTTTTTCTTTTTTCCCCTTTTCTGCGGGGAGGGTGGAACGTGCAGTGGATGGATTTCTTGTCATGGGCAATTGGTGTGAGAGCGAGGCTGATGCCGTGCCACGACATTGTCCACACGACCTTCCTCCTCTTTCCCAACCGGAAACCAATTCGGGCATCCCGGACGGATAGTAGCTCGAGCTCTCCCCTCTTTTTCGCCCCCTAAGCTTCGGTGGCTTGGTGGGAGAGTCGGCAGCGCGCAACGGGCGCGGCGGCTACTCAATGATTGCCGGGCCCGCGTGACGAGGCGCTCTGGTTTTCCTTTGGTTGATGCAGCTGCGCTGACGGTCTAGACGGAGGATCAGGAAGCGCGGCAAGTAGCTGGTTAGCTTTACTCATGGGCGGAGAAATATAAAAAGCAAAGACGCTCTTCCCTGGGGGCGTAGAGAGCCTACATTCTGCACCTTGTTCTGCCGTTGATCTCCAGCATCGCTTTTGTTGTTTCTGGGTTTCGCCCCCCTTGCTGATTGCTTGCGTTGATCTTGCTTGCACGCGAGCGTCCATCTCAGATCTACACTATCTCTCTAGCATCCCGCGCGCCTGAGTGGGAAACCAGAGAGAAAAAAGAAAAGAAAAATCTCTCTGCGGCTCATTCCTAGTTGCCACTTAGCTTCAGAGGTGCGTCAACGATCTTCACATAATTCAAGGACGCTTTCCTCATAATGAGTCCTTCGCAGCCAATTGCCCTCTCCGTGTTCCAGCAGGGCTTCCGCAAGGGCGACAGCAATTACCCGAACGAGTAGTCCGCCGATCCCACCATCCCACCATGCCTTCGCCGACGACGACCGCAGTCCTTCCCCGCGCTCTTCTCCGCACGTTCGCGTCGCTTAGTACCCCACGCCACCCCGCAATATCAATCCCAACCCTCTCCTGCAGGACGACGGCCGCATCCGCATCTGCACCAGCAATATTGCCAAGAATAGCAAGGGCGACCACCACCGCGCGCAGCTTTTCCGCTTCCGCCGTCGTCCGCGAGCCGCCGCGCGAGTTCGAGAGCGACAACAATGCGCCGGCGCCGCCCGCCGCCGACAAGGCCAGCACGGCCACGGCGTACCTGGGCACGCAGAAGCGGCTGCCCGAGTTTAGCCTGAGGGACAAGGTCGTGCTGGTGTCCGGTGGAGCGCGCGGGCTGGGGTTGACGCAGGCGGAGGCGCTGCTGGAGGCGGGCGCGACTGGTGAGTGTTTTCTCTACGCTTTTCCGTGGAGAGTTCCAGTGGGAGAGCGATGATGATTTATTCACTATACCGTCCAACTGGGCTCTCTCCCCTGGTCTCGTAGTTTTCGAGAGACCACCGAATTGCTAACCGGGGACGCAACCAACCAGTCTACGCCCTCGACCGCCTTCCCATCCCCTCTCCCGACTTCGCCCCCATCCAGGAGCGCGCGCGCAGCGAACTAGGCACCGCGCTGCACTACCGGCAGATCGACGTGCGCGACGTCGCGGGGCTGAACAAGATCGTCGCGGCAATCGGCGACGAGCACGGGCGGCTGGACGGGCTCATAGCGGCCGCCGGCATCCAGCAGGAGACGCCCGCGCTCGAGTACAGCGCCGAGGACGCCAACACGATGCTCGAGGTCAACGTCACGGGCGCCTTCATGACGGCCCAGGCCGCCGCCAAGCAGATGATCCGCTTCGACAACGGCGGCAGCATCGTCATGATTGCCAGCATGAGCGGGACGATTGCGAATAGGGTATGGAATATACTCGATGCTTCGAAGAGAAGAGAGGCTAACGAGACTTCAGGGCCTCATCTGCCCGGCCTACAACGCCAGCAAGGCCGCCGTCATCCAGCTCGCCCGCAACCTGGCCTCCGAGTGGGGCGCGTACGGCATCCGCGTCAACACCATCTCGCCGGGCTACATCGTCACGGCCATGGTCGAGGAGCTGTTCAAGCAGTTCCCCGAGCGCCGCACCGACTGGCCCACCCAGAACATGCTCGGCCGCCTCAGCGCGCCCCAGGAGTACCGCGGCGCCGGCGTCTTCCTCATCAGCGATGCCAGCAGCTTCATGACCGGCTCCGACCTGAGGATAGATGGCGGGCATGCGGCGTGGTAAATTGGAGGAGATATATGGGGCTAAGAAACGAGAATAGGAAGAAAGTTGGAGATGCTCTCTTTCAGATTTCAGTTCATGAATCATCATCATTGAGCGAGGCGCTTGGTATAGTACATACATACATATCGAACGTACAGAGTCTCCTATTAGTAACGAAAAGTCCTTTTCTCATACTTCAAGAGATATCAGCACTTTTGACACTTTTTGCTGAGTAGAGATAGATGCCGCCCATGGTGCTCGATTGACGACGCACCAATATAAGACTGCCGGGTTGCTCCGTGGTTCTTGATCGAATACGGCCAGTTCTTCCAAAATTGGACTTCGACCGAGGAAAGAAGCTATAATCACGGCCGTTGCTGAGACTAAACGATGCCAGAAATCGTTCGTAGCCTTCCAGCAGCACCGCGTGACTTCTTTAACCCAGCCTCAGACGCCACAAACCGGCCCTCGCGTCTCCTAGCTGCCGACGAAGAATTCTTGCATCAGCCAATCCCAAATGTACTGCTCAAGTCTTGTGTCGACGCCCTCTCCGACATCGGCCACAAACCCGCACCCTCTCCGCGCCTCTCCACACCAAATCCTCCCCACAACGGAGCAAGGCCGCGCAGATTCCTAACTCTTTCGGAGCAATTGAGTTTTCCCACACCATACCCATTCCCCACAAAAAAAACCCCCCCTCATCACAGCGCCTCCACCACCCCCTTCGGCCCCAGCCTCCCCACCACGCCCTCCCGCAGCCCCAACTGCCGCTCAATCTCGCCGGCCGGCCTGCCGCCGCGCTGATCCCGCAGCACCAGCACCTTCCTCAGCTCCACCACGTCCAGGAACTGCCGCCCGGGCGCCCCGCGGCGGCCGAGGTTCGCAAACTCCTGCTCCGCCTCCTCGGCCAGCCGCTCGCGCGCCGACAGGATCGTCAGCGCCGGGTTGTGCATGCGCGGCGGCATGGGCGCGCCCGTCGGCGGGCCGAAGGGGTTGGGTCCCGTTGAGAAGTCGGGGAGGTTGCTGGTGTTGGCGTCGGGGTGGCGGCGCGAGGAGGTGGGAGGCATAGTAGATTTAGTGTTCGTGCTTGGTTCGAGTGGTTGCCGGTGCGGTTCGTAGGGTGAGGTGGAGGAGTTGGAGGTGTAGGGGTTCGATTCGACGGGGCCGATGGAGCGGAGTTGGGCGGCGAAGGCCGGGTCGGCGGCGTCGAGGTTGATGGCTGTGGTGGCGCGGGTGAGGTTAGTGGGTGGGTTTGCTGAAGGGTCTGCGGTGCGGCCGTTGTGAAGATGTGGTGCCAGAGGATTGTTTGTAGATTGGGGATTTGGTGGAACTGGGATTTGACGGTGCGCGCGTACCTTCGTCCCTCGTCTCGCTGGCTTGCGGCTGCGGGCGCACGGTAGGACCAGGTTGCGAGGCGCGGCCGGCTTGTGTGGGCTTCGGTGCGTTCGTTGCGGCCTTGGATGCGGCTGTGGGGTAGACGCGGGCGGCGCTGTTGGCGGCGCGGGACGCCTTGGATGCCGAGGACCCCATTGTAGCGACGTCGAAAACACGGAGTAGGTGCGGAGAAGGTGAGAGGAGAATGGAGGCAAAGGTCGATGACGCCGGCGACAATCACGCCTCACAAAGGCCCATGATCCTGGATGGGCCCAAGCTTCCTGCATAATCTGCTTGCTCTCGTTTCCTATTGGCCCATTGCTCAACACCTCCCTCGACCATCACAACGGGTTGCTTACAATTCTAAGATTTGGCTTCCTCGAAATGAATTATTCTGCTTACTAGATCTTACATCCACGCGCTCGAAACTGTTTGAGAATCCACATCTGTATCCGGATATGCTCATGTGGCGGAATGCTCTTTTCAGCCTCGAGGAGCTGCCACATGCACGTAGAACCCTCTTTAGGAAATCGCACACACCCACGTGCTTCTGCTCTTCACTACTCCAAGAACGTTTAAACTCTCTTGTTTAGCTTTGCCTCCATCTCCAAACAACAACCATCAAGGTCTCGCAAGGATACCAAATAGTCATCATGGCTCTCACCTTTGCTGAAGTCACCACCTCCCCTCACGTTAGCAACGCAGACTGGGTTCGTGGAGCTGAAACTGCCCTCCAGCGCTTACAAGCAGACATCGACGGAGTGCACAGGCGTATCCTGATGAGTGCAACTGAGGAGGCTTCCAGTGACAGCGACGATGACGCTTCCTACGAAAGCTTGACCGAAACCCAAGTTGACAACCAGGAAAGCTCTTCCGTCCCTGACGGAATTCTTCAGATCAACAAGCGCATCATGCATTTGCTTCTGCAAATGTGGAACGTCGAGCTGAATGACTTGTTCGAGGAGCAGAGGGCGAAACTGGGATTCCAGATCCTGATGGTGGTGAACGACTGGGAGATCTTGAAGGAGTCTATTGAAGAGGCTGAGGCTTGAGTGGGTAATTTGAATTTACAGAATCTTAGAGGGTGGACTTTCTCAATCGTACGCTCGACAACAAAATGAATGCTAGAGAAGTTCATGCAAACTGACTGTGCGGAAATCGAGCAGTGCGCTTTTCTGTGTTCACCTCTAAGAAGTTTCTTTCAAAATATCATCTTGCATGTGATCTCACGCTAAGAGTATCTCTTTCCAAATTGGCCCCGCTTTCATGAATGCACGCTCATGCATAACCCCGACACACACACGCTCAGCGTATCCTCTCTCCCAACGAATGAACATGACGTTGAGAAAAGCCCAATTAGAGTATGGGTACTCTTGCTGACTAAAGTGATCAGAATAATTGTTGTCGCGTGCTAATTTGCGCCGAAATGTGGATAGGAGGACAATCTCCATTTGTTTATTGATCACTTCGCTCGCATCTTCAGTAGCTCTGGAGCTTCTGCAGCGAACGCCACAAGATCTCCCCTCAAGATCAAAGATGAGTTGGGCCCCTTTAGAATCCCCAGGCGCCACGCCGAAGCATAGGTATGGAACTGTGTAAGCATGGAAGACGAGCACATCGAGCCCGGCGCAAGCATCCGATGGACAGGAAATCCTGGTAGACATTGATGGCTCACGGCAAATGAGTCGTCGTGGGGTTTGGCGAAATGTCTTTAAGTCTGCGATCGCTGTTCGGCCTTCTTGCAAGAGCAAAAAGGGTAGTGAAAGCCCGAGTTTTTGATCCCACGAGGGCATACAATTCCACGCTGCCCACGACCAGGTGGGAAACCCCTTGACCCGGCGAATTGGTGTTAATCCGTCTGGAATCCACAGAAGTCCAAACTCAAGGTGCTGCTCGGGTAGTCCAGAAAGAAAGCTCCATCCACTCTGCTCTGTAAGCGCAGCAAGGATTCCGGAAAATGCGTTCAAAGTATTAGACTCGTGTGAGAGGCTTTTACTCCGATAAGCCTTGAGCAGTTCCTGAAAGTGGCCAAAGTGAACAGAAGATTCGTCTTCCTTTTCAATGCGACTCGAGTGCTGCGAAAGACAGACGAACCAGTCTGGTGGGCTACGATTCCTATCCAGTGAGATGTCCAAGGCATCGTTTCTTCCGTTTTGACAAGGAAGTTCGGCCTGTAAGTGGGAATGACAGAAGAAAAAGCATTGGTAATCTCCAAGGAACAAGCAACGTTGGGATATAAGTCTTTCCTGGAATGTCCATGCTCGAGTATTATGGCTCGACTGTTTGATAGTTTCGTTGACCCCTTCCCGAGCCGCAACCAAGCCTGCCCCATTTACTTGGCCGGCTTTTTGTCTCGCGAGTCTACTAGTAGATATGATTTCTACTAGCACATCTGCTTCTCTAGGTACTCTTGGGAGAGGCGCGTCCGCATTCTTGCCAGGAAGATTTACGATGGTCAACATCGCGTGGCCATATATGATATCCATATGCATTATCTGGCCATGCTTCATGGCTGCGTTGTCCTGCTGTATGCAGAGAGCATCCACCCAGAGGTACCGTTCTCCAATGAGAGAGACCAATCGCATCGCATCTTTAATCGCTTTCGGGATTTGACTCCAAATTTGTGGTTGCTGTAGAGATCTTCGTAATCCCAATTTCGCGCGGTTTGTGGACGTGGTCTTGAAGCCTTCCACCCCGCCCCACACATAGCTCAAGGCACAAAACGACATGGATGATGAGCCGTATATGAGGCGGTGATGAACTACATCAATCAAAGTGATGTCGATTGGGGTTTTCAGCCGTGGCCTAGTAGGCACAGGATTTTTCCCAGACTTGTGGGTACTCTTGCATATTTCGATCCATTCACGAATCATGTATGGGTCAAGAAAGTCGGTTCTTGATGTCTTAGTCCCAGGCACGACACCGAAGTTGTGTAATCGGCGTTCCGGGATAATACACAAATCTTTACCCACGTCTTCAACCATCGTAGCTATACATAAGCCTGCGGGATATGTTTTGAGCTTGATTGCTTCGCGGTGTCCGGTTTCTCCGACAATCAAGTTGCGGAGGAGACGACAAATGATGCAGGAAGCACTGTGCGAGTAAATCGCCTCCACACTAGTAGTAGATGGAATTGACGCTGGACAAGGGCCAGGGATGACTCGGACACAGCTTTCAGAATCCTCATAATACAGAGAGGAGCAAGATGGACAACTACGAGATCCTCTAGGCAGCGCTCCGCCAAATACGTAGTGGTGGTAGTCGCCGTGGTCAACATTCGGGAACATGGCTAGGCTCGTATCAATGGCCTCCATCTCCGGGACTTGCATCCTCGCGTAAGTAGCCAAGATTAATCCGATAAGCGTGAACTTGAATGATGGTTAGAAGTGGCAATTCTTGAAACAAATTTCGAAGGTGATCAATGGATGGTGAGCCTACAAAAATAGAGACGCTGATAGGGAAGGCTCACTACATGTAGGAGCACGGAATCTTTCTGCCTGCTGAGATGGCGGAGCTGTGACCAGGTACTGACAGGGCTGTGCTGTTAATTGAGTCGTGTACCTATTGACCCACCTAATTCTGCGACGTGGAACAATACAAATCGACCGGACACGTCAAGCACATCACGCCAACCGCCGAATACGATATCACAAGAACCAGTAATCGATATTAGCCTCCTGCACAACCATCAACAGCTCCAAGGAAATGCCCCTCAAAAGTCGGAAAGGTATCCGCTATCCAGAGAATTGTACACCTGCCCCTCAGCACCACTAATGCAAAGAAACTCCACCCAAGGATTGACACAAGGAACCTGTCCACCAGTCGACAAAAGAAATGAGCTAAAGGGAGCGAAACGGCGACGAATCCTATCCCAACGAACCATGATACCCACGAATAAAACGCCGTGAACCCCCTTCAACCCATCAAGCCGATCGCTACTGCGCCAGAAATGTACAATGAACAAGCCTTATTTACGCGGCAGCACCGCCCTGACTCCTCAGCTTCCTCCCGCTGCCAGGAATGCCAACACTCTTGCTGAAGTCCTGACCCTGCGGTAGATTCTCCCTATCTGCAACACCCTGGGCGCCAGCAACGGTCATGCGAGTTTGCTTCTTCTTCATCGGCAGCTTGCTCTCCGTTCTGTCAGAGAACTGGCGCTTGAGTGTCGGTGCGGCCGGCGCAAGGGTCGGGGAGCCGATCGTAAGTGCAACAGTGGGTGGGGCAGATACGGATTCTGCCGCCGCAGACGGGTTGATGGTGTTGGGGTCGAGCTCGCGGAGGCCGCCGGTGATGCTGGTATCGCTTGCAGCGCTTGTAGGACGAGCGGAGGGGGCGGGAAGAGAGGTGGTGGTGTGCTCCTCGTCTGCAGGTGGGGCAGCGTCGGTGAAGACCATGCGCTTCGTTGGACTCTTTTGGGGAGATGCGGTGGTAGAGCGGCTGGAGGGAGCTTTGCCCCGGAGCTTGGCGAGGAAAGAGTCCTGTGCCTCGGTGCGTGGGAGACTCGTTGGGTATGCGTATTTTGTGACTTGCGGAGTCTCGCCAGTGGGTGCGTAGTCTTGCAGACTTTGTTGCTCGATATCCTCGCGAAGAGCTCTGAGTGGGCCACGGATTTCTCCATCTTCAGCCAGCAGAGGCAGAGTAGCTTGCAGAGTTGCTGTCTTAGCCTCCATGTCCGAGCTGACATCCTGGATGCGAGAGAAAGACGTGTTGAAGTGCTCGCCGATATTGATATAGGAAGCCTGGACATTGGACGTCAGAGCAGACAGAGATTCAGTGTGGCTGGTGTGATGAGCCTCATTCTGCTCCCGAATACGGGCCACAATGTCGTCGAGTGAGTGGAGTTGCGAATCCATGTTCTCCATCTGGCTGTTGACAATCTTGACCGTTGAGTCATGCACCGAAGCGGTGGTTTGACGAAGGGAATCAGTGTGCTCATTTGCACTGGCAAAGTCGGCCTTGATCTTGGTCTTGACGTTCTCGCGAGACTTGACAACCCCAGTGACCAAGTCGGACGCCCTGTTGACCCATCCATCCATGTTCTTGTTGTAGCTCTCTGCAGCCATCTCGAACGTGGTGTTGGCAGTGTCAAGGTCCTTACCAACGTTGGCGATACGCTTGGCCAGGCGCTGCTCCTGAGCAGCCGCAGTCGATTTCATCAGGGCAGCCATCTGAGCGAGAAGCTCTTCACGCTCAGCAGCAGCCTTTTGCTTCTCCTCTTCAACAACAGAGACTACGCTCGCATGAGCAGCTTTGTTAGCTGCGAGGATCTCAAAGTTGGCTTCAGACATCTGCTTCCGGAGAGTGTCAACCTCTGTGTGTTGCTCGTTCAACTGTTTGATGAGGTCGTCAAAGGTGCTCTTGAAGTCTCGGCCCAGAGCTGCGTAAGACGAATGAAGTTGGGTGTGGAAAGCCTCAAGCTCTGTCACAATTCCCGCCGAAATTCTCTCTGCAGCTGCAGAAAGGTCATTCAAACCAGCGCCGACCTTCTGTTTGACGTCCTCGCGGAGAAGTTTGATCTCCTCCAACACTTCATTCAAGTCTTCCTTGGACTTGGCTGTCTGCTCATTAACCTCCTTTTCTGACTGCTCAAAAGCTGTCATCTTTTCTGAAAGGAACGCCTGGGAGACCCCGAGCTTCTCTAGCTCATCTTGCACAAAGCCCTGCATCCGTAGAGCAAGACCAGCCATCAGCTCCTGTTGATGTGATTGGAAGCCGGAAATGCGCTCGTCAACCATGTTCGTGGTGCTCGCAACCTGAGCCTGGGAGGAGCCCCATTGCTGTCGGTTGGCGGCATGGAGATCGGATCTACGGCGGAGCTTGGAGTGCAGACCACCAATGTCAGAGGTGGTCTTGCCAAGGGTCGAAATGAGATCTTGACCAATGTTGGCAAGCTCCTCCTCGGTCTTTGCGTGAGCCTTCCTCAAAGCAGCCTCCTCAGACAGATTCTGTCTAGTGTGCTCCAAAACCACTTCGGTCTTCTCCAAGATGCTCTTTGTGCCCTCCAGGATGGATTTGGTCGCCTCGTTGTCTTTTTTGAGCGAGGCAAGGTTGTTGGTAAGATTGAACAGCTCTTGGACCTTGTTCCGGAGATTTGTTTCCATGGTCTCAATCTTATCCTTCTGCTCTTGGACGAGGATCCTCCTGGACTCACTCTCGGTGGTAAGCTCCTCGTATGTTTCCTGGGCAAGGTAAACACCGTTCCGTTGTCTGGTGGCAATGAGTTCCATTTTCAGCTTCTCGATCTCCGTAGTGAATTCCTTGAATAAGGTTTTCTTAGAAACCATCTGGTTGACCTGAGGCTTGTTTCGGATGTTCTTGGCGCGGAAAGCGTAGTCCAGTGTAGAAATGGTCTCCTCAAGGTTGCTTTTTGCCGGAGACAGCGTAGCAATGATGCATGTTTTCGTACGTCCACCCAAGGAATCTTGCAGCAGTCGAGTCAACTTGGACTCGCGGTAAGGAATGTGAGAGCTCTTCTCAACCAAAGCGTTAATGACACGTCCCAAAGTAAGCAAGCTCTTGTTGATCAAGCCGGCCTCGGCTGCACGCTTGTTCTCTGCTCCACTGCGCTGGATGTTTTCACTGCCAGCCAAGTCGACCAGGTTCAGCTTTCCTGCGCTCACGAAGTCCTCTCCGGTCTCAGTTGCGCGCTTCAAGTAGACTGTGATGGTGAAAACGGTGTGACTCCGAGAACTCAAGTCGTTACACTTGGTCGCGGCGACTTGTCTCTTGTGGCTACCCTCGCGGAGCAGTTTGATTCCCTTGGATGCATTGCTGATGTGTGACTCTTCCATTCCCTGGACCACAGTTGCAGAATGTCCCTTTTTGCTGTTGTCCTCGTACAGTTTCAACTTGATGTTGTCGTCGACGGCGAGCAGATCGCGAAGCTCTTCATTGTAAAGCTCAATGAAAGAGCATTTGACAGAATTCTCGCATTCTGCGCTCTCAAGCTTCTCGAACAAGGTGTGTAGAACACGGGGAACGATACCGGCGGCGTCGGGTAGTGGCAGCGTATCGGTGATGTCTCCGGACATGGTGTACGTCTTTCCGGTACCCGTCTGACCATAGGCGAATATTGTGCAATTGAAGCCGTTCAGAACCTGCGAACATCAATAAGCGGCTTGTAGAGCGCTTGTACCGGCAGCACTCACATCGTCCAAAATGGGCGCAACAACTTCGTCAAAAACCATCTGCTGGTCAGCAGCTGGTGAGAAGACCTTGTCGAAGCTGTAGGTCTTATTGCTCAGGGCACTAGCGCCCATGGAGAGCTCGACGTTGTGACCCTTGACTCCATCTGTGGAAACGACGACGCCACTGTTTTCGCGAATCTCTCTGTCATTGCGCCCTCTGCAGCGCACAACGACATTGATGTTGGTATCTACTCTCGAATCGAAGTCGCGGTCCTTGCGCTTACGCGACTCGGGCGACCTGGCACGGGTAGCGCTTGTTGCGACGGATGCGATGGACTCGGCGGGCGATGCACGACCGGATGGTGTGCCGGCTTGAGCGCGGAGGCTTTGTAGGCTGCGCGCGGTGGGCGGGCGCATGGAGTTCATCCTGCTGGCGGGAAGGCCAGGTCTGGAGGGACCTGCCATTGTAAAATGTGGAGGGGTTTGGTGGGGTCAGGCTGTGTGTTAGTGTCGCGGTTGCAGTGTCGAAGCGCGGAGTTGCTATACGGGAAGCGACGGGTTTGTTTTCGTGTACCCTGGCAGCGACTGCCGCTTTAGGCGAAAAGTAAACACTCGCGTGGCCGACCCACGACAACACAACTTTCACGAATTTTCTCAGATACCCACTCGGACCGCTCTTTTCGAGTTATATACAACCCATAGGCCATCTATCGCCAATTATATCTCGCAAGCCGCGCATGAGCGTGGCGCGCCGGGCTGCGAACAACCCACGGAATTCGGCGGCGAAACTTCGGCATGACTCAGTGAGTGGCCTAATCGATAAGCGGCCATGTCAGTGTCGCCGGCCGCAACCGAGCAACGACATCATCGCCCCAAGCACCAGCACCGCTCTTCTGCCCCTCACGGACATCTCGGTGCTTCTCCTGGGCCTTGTGGTAGTGTCTACGCTTGCGCTGCGTAAACGCGGCTTATCACCACCACATAAGCCAATCTCTAGGCGTCGCTAAAGCTGGCCAGTCATTCCCCGCGTCCCTTGTCTTCCTTGCCGCAGGCTGGGAGCTCGCCAATCGTGGTTGCATCTCCCTCTGGCCAATATCGCCTCTCAACCCTCGGTCCCGCAGCTATCTTCAGGTTGAGATCAGATAGATCTCGCGTTTGCAGCTGCGCACCTGGTTGGTTCCAGCCTTGACAGGGCACTAGTGCGCGTGGACGCTGCACGTGGTCGACGTGTTGATAGGCGCGGGGCGTTCAGGGTCCCGCCCGCAGCTTGCAGCTCCCGCCTCTCACTCCCACGCTTCTTCCTCAACACCCCGAGCTCACCTCAACATGTCAAGTCCTCCGCCGTCCACCGCCATAACCCCAGGTCGCTCCCTGGGGTTCATGAGTGAGTTTCACCACCCAAACTTGCTTCCGCATGCCGGATACTAACTGCTCATAGCGCTTGGCGCCTCACTCCATGACATCCTCACTCGAATCAAGGCCCAGCCTTCACTCTACCCCAAGATCCAGCTCCTATTCGATCCCAAGTATCCGTTGCGCATTCCAGTCGTCATCACCTTACCAGAGAACGGCATCCGCCTGCGTTTCGACGGCCCTGACCAACGCCTACGGCTCATTGAGGTCATCGACTTCACCAAGACAAAGCTCAGTTACAAGAATACCGAGGTCGTGAAAGCCGGGGAAGGTGCTGTCAGCGCTCTAGGTGCCCAAGCTGGCCCGACAGGTCCTCGCTTTCGCCATGTTTACGACAGGTTGCTTGGTCCGACGTATGCTGGAGAGTATATCCCTCCCGCTGCTGACGATACCAAGGGAGTTGGAACATACGTCTTATCATACCCTGGAATTGCCTTCAACTTCCCTCTGCTAGCTTCTTCATGGTCTGCCGACAAAGACTTCGTCTCTTTGTTGTCGTCTCATGCCGCATCTGCAGCTACATCCATGGCTATCTTCCACGGCGAGTCTTGGTCCAAAGCGCGGGGTACTCTGTTTACCCATACTCCTCCCAACCCCAGATCCCTGGAGCTTGCGGCCAAGGCGAATGTTGCCGATGATATAGAAGTCGCCAGAATCTACGGTGAAGGTCGTATCGAACTCGTCAGGCGCTCCAGCCCACCCTTCTGGATCAATTTAAGCGAGACCACCCCGCAGGATCTAATCACCGAACTGGGGCCGCCGGATGCCATCTATCGCAAGAATGATAACCGCCTTTCCATTCATGGAAACAAGCAGAACACCCTAGATGCTCTCAGTAATAGTGTTGGCTCGATGGCATACGGAGATGCCGAATCCTCTGATACTGATGACCACGAATCATTCACGGGCTCTGAACCAGAAGAGTCCGAGGGATCTGAGGATGGTGGGAAAGTTTACCTGGATACAGATGACTCAACATCGGTAGAACACTTCTACAACTACTTCCACCACGGCTTCGATGTACTCATTTCGAGGCCGACTGCAATTTCCACCGCTTCACCGACTTCACATCATGAGCCTCGCGAGATTCCGAAGGATTTTCCGAATTCCAGAAATAACCTAGTTGCAACCAAAGTCATCTTCCACGGAAACGTTCCTGGTTCGTATCCTTTCAACCGCCACCGAAGGAGCCGCTGGACGCTTGAGCATGTCCCGACAGAGCTGTATAGGGAATCTCTCACATCCGAAATGTCCTTTACGGACGTCAAGGGCCGTCTTTGCGAGGCTTTCAAGTCGGCATGTGCGACGGAAGAGGAGGAACGTTCTATGCAGCGCGGGATGGTACTAAACCGAGGCTGGGGCGACAGTCCAGGCAGCAGCTGCGAGCTCCTTGGTGGATTCGAGGAAGCAACAAGCTCACCAGTCCAGAAGAAGAAGGGCCGCTCTGGCGGAGCATCTGCTGCGCCAGCCGTTGACTCGACGTTCGGCATTAGTGAGATCTTTGGCTTCCCAGGCTTGATCTTCGAGGTGCTGAAGAATGATACTGTCAGCACCCTGACAGTCATCTGAGCTCTTCGAATCTCGTGATCAAACATTCATTCATGGCGTTTAGGGCGCTAGGCTGGGCGGCGAATACCCTGATTATTACAAGCATACTATCAGCATGGCAGGCAGCTGCATTAACCACAGCACATGTGGAACGGGAGCATTGCATGATTTTCTTTTGCATCAAGCAGAATTCTGGTACGGTCTGTTCGGATATGATCAAATTAATTCACAATATTTGATTGCTGAAGACATGGCAAGCTATTATGCATCTCAGGTTTATAGCGACCTCGCTCTGCAACTTTTGCCTGGTGATTTCCTCTCCGGTGAGAGTCATCTTGTTAGCTCTCGTGTAGGCTGATGATCGCGCTTCTAACAGAGGCGCTAAAGCAAGCCACCAGCTTTTGCAGCGGATAAACGGCAGTATAAGTGGCTGGGCACAGAAATGATGGGCTGGGGCCACCAATGTCAGCCGCAACAGCCAGTCAGCCGCATGATCAGCTCTGCAGGAATGATTTAGGTCGTCAATTATTTTCCCGGGGGCTGAATTGATGCCTTGTTCTTAAAAATCGCCGCCGAGCCACCATTCTCAGCCTCCGTTTTCCGCCCTACCGCACACACGCGTCCACTTTCCCAAAGAGCGACCCCGAACCGGCCAAAAGAAACCAGGAAAAGCAAGGGACCTGCGCGCGCGTCATCATGTCCCGCCGCCGCAGATTATCACCACCACCATCCCGCCCCTCGCACCGCCACTACTACAACAGCAGCGGCGGCGGCGCATGCCCTGCGCCCTACAGCCGCGACCACGGCGGCCGTCACGTCACGCGCACGCGGCCAGAGCAGCGTTTCGCAACCGCCCCAGTAGCAGCAGCAGCTGCTGCTGCAGACCTCGACTTATACGGGCGTAGTCGTCGTCGCCGCACCGAAGACGACGACGAAATCGCCGCTGCCCCCACCGCCCGCAGCGATTTCAGAATCATCGAAGCGCCGGCCGACGTGCCTGCGGATTTCGAGTACGTGCCTCGCAGCAGCGGCAACCGCCGCGCCGCCGCCGCCGACCGTGTGTACGAGGTCGGTGCTGTTGGTGTTGGTGTTGATGATGACTACGAGTATCGCGAGGTTCGGCGTCGGCGCGAGAGGTCCAGGTCCAGGCCGAGGTCCAATTCTAGGATTCGTAGGTATCGCAATTACTCGACCTATACGACAACGATTCCGACGAGGCATTCCGTCAGGGTAGGTCGGACTGAGGATGTAGTCGCAGAAGCGCCCGTAGCTGGTGGAGAAGAAGCCGCAGCGGAGATGCCAGAGCGGTATGCGGAGGAGATTGCGTTTGAGTCGCCGGAGGATGAGTTCGGGGAAGGAGGGGGTGGGTTGGGGTATGAGGAGCGGGAGGGGATGCGGTATGGGGATTTTATGCTGAGTATGCGGAGTAAGGATGTTTTTGGGGTGTTTGCGACAGGGTTAGGGGGAGAAGGGGAAGATGATAGGGAGGTGAGTGATGCGAAAGAGGAGGAGGGGGGAGGGGCCATAGGCGTGAATGGTATTGATGCGACGAGTACCGTGGGGAGTGTGCATGAGACGAGGTACAGAGTACTTTTCTCACAGTGGGCGGAGAATGGAAGTGGTGGGGAGGATCCGGTGGCAGAGTTGGTCGTGGAGATGGAGAAGGGAGTAGGGACGAGGAGAAAAGCGAGGAGGGGGCTGTTTGAGTGGGTGCATGTCAAACAGGATGTCATGAACTTTGAGGCTTTCACGGTAAGTTCTGAACGGTGTGAATGCAGCAATAGCTAACAGTACAAAGCGGCGGGTGGAGAAGGCAAGCATACTTAACCAGGAGGAGAAGAAATACGTCTCGAAGGTGCTGAGAGGCATCTCCAGACAGTTCGAGAAGCCATTGCTAACACAGGATGGGATGCAAGGGAGATACATGATGGCTAATTTCAACCAAGAGTTTGACGACACTACGGGAGCTCCCAGCGTTGCTTTCATCTGTTTGCCGTTCTTCACGCTTGAGAAATATGGACCACCAAGGCTCCCAGAGAACTCCAAGGCGCACCCGAAAAGAACACTGTTACAGACACTGTTCTCTTCAGCCAGTCGAGCACAGGATCTTCAGCAGGCCGTGACTCAGCTTCCGAACACACCGAAAGACTTTCTGTTTCATGTGCGTCAGATTTGGGCTTTCATCGTAGACGACAGTGAGTTTTGCATTTCTTTATTTCTTCAAAATCTGCGTGACAGGCTCGCACCCCGTGAATGTTTTGCAGAGCCATCGTCTTCCATATGTAACAACTGCCCTAGGTGCGTGGAGTATAGCTAGACACGACATTTACCATGCTATCAATGAAAAAGATTCCTCCGGGTCGTTTGCTAATTCTTCTTGTAGAGTTCATCATCACTTGCTCAGGCGAAGATCCACCATCAATTGCCCGAGACTCGATCACAATAACCTCACAACCTTTTGCGGCTGATGCAGTGAATTCAACGCCTCAGTATATCGAGGTATCCGACGAGTGTATGAACATATGGCTTCTACCATTGAAGAAGTGCAAAACATGGTTTGTAAGTCGTATCTCACATATAATTTATTTTGTTATTTCTGATTCGGTGCTACAGATGCTACATTCAAACTTCTTCGACACCATGGTTGACTACGACATTGAAGCTGGTTTCTCATACACCATCACATTCGACAGCACAGTGCTGAGTGAAAATGACTGGCCGAAAGTTTACGAGAAAGCTCAACGGACAACAGTCCGGATATCTATCAGCAGCGGGTATGTTGGTGTTAAATTTGCATTTAAGCTTTGCTCACAAATCCTCCAGTGACAGCGGATACTCGCTGAGGATACCAACGATCGCCCCAGGAGGCTATTCTGATGATGCTGAGACTCTGGTCTCCGAACCATCGAGCGTACCGGTGATTTTTCCAGATTTGGAGCTTACCAAGGACCACTTCCACGTTTTTACCTGGCTGGCTAGCACCAGCAACAGCGAAGATCGCTCCGTAAGCGCAGTTCGCTTGGGAAAGGCGTTGGAAGAGGTTCAAAAACTCCTGCTTAGAGAGAGCCATCCGATCGATCGAAAAGAGTACAAATCAGCTTTCATTGAGGGAAAGCGAAACAAATCTTCGTACCAGTCTGTGAGAGATGCTTTGGAAGCGCTTCCCACAACCACAAAAGCGGCACTAGAATGGAAGAAATCAGTGACTGGGTTTGTCAAGGACTTCGTGGACATATTTCAGTTTTTCCTTCCGCTAGACTGCCAAGCCACAGCAGCAGCTTGCTTCTGGGCAGCTATTCACCGTATGCTGAATAGACCGATTCCACAGGACAAGCTCTCAGACATTGAAGAGCTCAGCAGAATCTCGAGTTATGCAAAGCGCTTGAGAGACCTATCCAAAAACATATCCGACCTCGAAGTTCCCCCGCCATCTCAAAACAACCCTCCAGACAAGTTCGTTGTGGCCTGGATCCACACATGTTTGGCCGTCTGTCATTGGAAACCTTCCGACATGTCAGCATTCGACCACCATCTCGAGCGCTCCGAGAATGAACTGGTTAGCGGTCTGCCCAGCTTTCTGCGCAGTTTCCAAGATAAGCCCTTAGAGAACAGAGCTGCTGCCATGCCTTTAGGCATATTGAGCCTGCTCACGCAAGAGCTTCTGATGGACTTCACCGGCATGAGACCTGACGTATTCACCTCGTATCGTGACTATTACTACCAACTGGTACGTCGAATCCCGCACTCCCTCTTCCCATCCCACCCTCTCCGCTTCTCTCTCCCTCTCAGCCGCAACCATCCTGACAAAAGTTCCCAGAAACACCGCATGGACGAAGACCCACTCAACCGCGCCCACCAAAAGAGCATCAACGCCTTCAAGCAAGAGCTCGAAGCCATCACCAACGTCCTAAACCAACAACTCACCGTCCTCACCGACTTCGGCCTGGCGCTCGAGCAGCGCAAGCAGCATGCGGGGCGCACGCTCTTCTCGGCGCCCTACGCCGTCGCGCCCAACGTCGTCGACAACTGCGCCGCCGCCGTCGACTCCAAGATCCGCGGCTTCGCCGGCATGCGCCAGAACGCCGAGGCGCTACGCCTGGCCGGCCTCGAGATGATCGACTCGAATAAAGATCGCCAGGAGGCTGCCATATACGCGTTTACTATCGTTACGATCGTGTTCTTGCCGCTGTCGTTTGTGTCGGGCTTCATGGGGATGAATACGGCGGATATTCGCGATATGCCGCATCGGCAGTGGGTCTTTTGGGCTGCGGGTATACCGCTGACGATTTTGATCATCTTGCTGGGGCTGATCGGGGCTGGTGAGTTGGGTAATGCGTGGAGCTGGTGTTTGCGGATGTTGAGCGGGAACCGGTCTTCTGGGGGCCGCAGAGGGCGTGGAGGCGTTGTAGGACCGGTATCTTATACCGAGAGGGTGCCTGCAGGGTTGAGAGAAGATGGCGACGAGGAAACCGCTGCACCTAGGAGGACGGTGCAGGGCGGGTTGATTAGAAGAAAGACATTGGCATCAAGGAGGTGAGAGGAGCGTAAAACAAATCGGAGGAGTTTGTGGGAACTTGAAGTGCTCTTCATGGTGCAGACACCATGGATTGGACGAGACTACTCAGAACAGTCAAAGCGCAATCAGCAGAGACAAGAATTTCAGAGGAGCAGATGATTTGGAAGGACAGCATTACTACCCTATCCAAGTTTGATTCAACTAACGCCAATGTAATCCAACAAGTGAGGGTATACAACTAAACGCTCTATCCAACGATAACGTAAAACCAAATCATGACCTCCCTTCAAGCACACCCGCCGCCCTACCCAAAAAGCCATTGAAGTCTTTCACCCTATCCAACAAACCACCTCCAGGACCAACAGCACTAACGCCATTGCTCAAAGCATCTTCAATCTCCCACAAGGGACTAACCTCCGGGCCTTCATCCTCCCGGCCATCCCGCGCCGCCTTCTCTCTCCCTCGCTGCACAGCAGTCTCTATGCCATACAGCGCATCGCTCAATTCCTCATCACGCCGCCTCTTCGCCTCAGCCTCCATGTGAGCCTGACGAACCGCATCCATCCGCAACGCGACCTGCTCGCGCTCCTTACGTATACCCAAGAACTCCGAGCGCAGCGCAACCTTCTCCTTCGTAGCAGCCTTGAGCCGAACGCGCAGAGCCTCCCCGGCATCGACGGCCTCAGTCAGCTCGAAGAGACGGTCGGCCAGCTCCGTGGAGAATGCTTGGACGACGCCAGAGCGGCGCTTGAGTTCGGCACGGCGAGGCTTGTCGGAGGTGCCCACTTCGGCAGCCTGTCGAATGAGGGAATCGTTCATGCGGGCGATGAGTTCGGTAGTGACCTGCGCGAGGATATCGACAGGGTTGACAGCAGGCAGGCGCGGATTGGCCACCGCGGACGGTGTAGGGAGCTCGAGCTCATCGATTTCGGAAGCGTCGTCAGTGGGTTTGCGGGGCGCTGACATGCGATAAACAGTAACAGGAATACGTGGACCTCTGTCGGCGGCGGCGGCGTTGCGGCGAGGCCGCTTTTGTGCTGGACCGGCTGAACTTGGCTGTTCTTTCCGTGGTTTTGAAGCCGGCGCTACACGTTTAGGCAATGAAGGTCTGCCACGAGATTTTCGCTGAGATGCAACGTTGCTCGCTGAAATATTGGGTGATGAGGCTCGAGACACAGTGTCATCCCCAGAAGATGCAGCTTCCTCTTCGGGCTGAGAAGCAACTGATTCTGCATCCTCCTCCTGAATGCTCTCAAGTTGGCGATGAGAAGCGACTGGAGAAAGTTCATCCGCAGATGATTCGTCCTCTTCAACTTCCTTAAATTCTTCATCCTCCGTCAAATCATCGTGAACTTTCGCTGCCGGTAAACTTCTGCGAGTTGGTCTCTTTGCGGCGGTCTTGGACGGCTCGGCGACAGTGCTCCCGGGGTCTTCGATGGATTTTCGAGGTCGCCCAGAACGTTTCGAAGCCGGAGCAGGGCTGGCTTCATCTTGACTGACGAACAAGCCAGGGCTCGAAGCTGCCCTAGCGCTTCCAACATTCCTTAAAGAGCTCAGAGGTCTGCGCCCTGTCGACAATGTATGGTCTACGTCGTTATCCTCCAACTCATCCTCCGCATCCGCCGCAACGGTTACCGGGGTCGCATGGATAATCCCGCTTGTTCTCCTTGATGAACTTCCTTGCGTTTTCCCTGCAGATGCTTGGTGCTCCTCATCGTTCTGCTCTAGCTCATCTTGCTGGCTTTCTGGCACTTGCTTGGCAGAACTGGGCCTCTTCCTCTTCCCTGTGATAGATGGAGTCACAAACGCCTGTTCATTTTCACGGTTTGGCGTCTTCGAACGCCGCTGTGTCCCACTCCTAGTCCGAACCGAAGAACCGCCCGGCGCTGCAACGGGAGGTTGTTCCTTTGGCGTTTTACGAGCGGAAGCTCTCGGCGGTAGCGGGGCCGGAGATTTTCGAGACGAGCGCTGTGCGGATAGTGCATTCGAGGTGCGGCGCGATGAATTGGAGGCAGGGGTTCGACGAGTTGAGCGTTGCGCAGGTAGAGGGTCTGCTGCGGCAGCTGGTGTGCGATGCGACGAGGGCTGAGGGGGCAGCGCTTTCGGGGTTGAGCGGGAAGAGGGTTGCGCAGGGAGCGCCGGAGCACCGAAGGTGAATCCAAAGTTCCCCACGGATAGACCGCTCGTGCTGCTGGTTGTAAGCGGGGCGCGGCGGCGGCGGAAGAGCGTGGGGCTTACCCGGCGCCGCGCTGGCGCATGCGGCGTCTTTCCTCGCGATCTGCAATTAGGTAATTAGACGTGATTCTCTCTACGGCTTGAAAAATTTACCATTTGGGGCCATGGCGGGAGAGAAGGCCGACGTTGCGAGGAATAAGTGGTGTTGAGTCGCGTTCTAGACGACGCGTCGAGGGTGACGCGCTGTTTGGAGATGTCGGCGAAAGAAGCTCCGATGCAAATGCCAAGGCCGCATTGTGCTCCGGCACCCTCGCTGTTGTCCCCGCTCCACAGTTAATCGCTCTCCAGATAGAGAATGATGATAATGAATGTGCTGAGTTTCGGGTAGAATGGAACGAGAAACAAGCATTTTCGTAATCCGTGGCATGAAGTAAACCGGGAATCTTAAACGCTCGAGATCTCGCACGTGGCGCGCGGTAGATCGACCCGACGACGTCATGGTGTCGCGGGGATGATCAGCCCTTGTCCGCTTTCTTTCTCGACACAAAAGTCGGGCCGCATCTTTCGTCCACCACGTCCACTTGTACTGTCTCACACCACCTCCACGGTCTTTCCTGCCGAGAAACCTCTTCACCATGGCTGACTACACCAAATACATCCTCAAAGTTACCGCTGGTCCGGACTACGACGAAAAGAACCACACCGAAGTGCTCGTAAACACGGCCAACTCTGTTGGGATCTCAACCGAGCACCTCGACGCCAAGGTCTGGGTCCGCGTGAAGGACTACCGCGGTAATACGTCTCGTTTGACTTCTGAAGCTCATGTACGCTAATTCAGCCCAAGGTCTGCCTCAAGGTTCCCCTGCGACATCGCCATACTTCGAGCACTCGGACCACACCGGCGATCGCTACAGCATAGCATACTCGTTTCGCCTGAAGAAGGATATAGCTGGCGACAAACTCGTTTTCGGAAATGACTTCGATCACCCTATCCGCGACCGCTTGCCATGGGGCTTCAGCACCGCCTTCAACTGGGTCAAGGGGTGGGTTGACGCCACCATGGAGGGCGACCCATACGCCGACGAGCCCTACCTCTACTCGCCCATCTTGAGCTCCATGAACATACTACAAGTTGGCGGCAAGGATCAGAGCATCGACGAGGTCGCAGAAGGCGCCGGCGAGAAGACCGGCGAAGGAGACCAAACCGCCATAATCTTCAAGGAGGGTGCTCAGGCAGACGGCCAGGAAGTACGCGAAAAGTCAGGCATGCCTGCCAACAACACGCAGAGGAAGAGGCACTACCAGCAGCTCCAACCCAGGCAAGACTTCGTCTTCGAGAAGGATCGTGCCTACGCTTGTGACTTCTTCAACGGCTATCTAGACTTCAACGAGTTCTCGCTGAAGCTTCCTATTCTTACCATCCCTGTCATCAAGTACTGGGATGGTCAGCCCCTTCGGTATGTCCCTAAAACGTTGTCTGGCTTGAACTCTCCCACCAAAAACACTCGCGCTTGTTCGGTCTTTAGCTCCAACAGTTTATCTGACTGACAAAGAACTCACACTCTTAGATATGTCCTGAGAAACCTTGAGACGAAAGAAGTCTACTTTGTCATCCTCTTCTCCCTCGTTCCTGTCGAGCATGTCGATACCGGGAGCTCTAGCGAGACCGAAGGCTCCAAGCAGGAAGAATGGGAGAAGGTGGAAAAGGACAAGAACAGCGAGCCAAACGGGCAGGCCAAACCCGCGAATGATGACCTTGACTAATAAAGGACTACTCGAATACGTTACAGTCGATTAAAGAGAAGATGAGCACTTCCTAGCATGCCCTACCAGAGATACTGCATCCCACTTTCGTGGATTTGTGGATGTTCTTGTGGGCTTTTAAAGCCTGTGTTCTCCTCAACTACACACGAAGGCAGTAGCATCTCTCACGGGTTATGGAAGGGCGAAATTTTCTGCAATCCACTGTGGCTTTGAGTAGACATTCCTGACAATATTTGAAGTACTGAGGGAGAGGAACAATCATCGAAAGAAGCCAGGAGTGCTTCACGCCGAGTGTACCAACTGCAGATCGCCAAAGTCGTGCAGAACGCCCGTGGATCTTGGGCAGAAAGCAACCGACAATTATCGCAGCGCCACCGGAGATGCACGCCTGGGCAAACACACTCCACTCATTTGGTACAAGAGTCTGCGGGCCCTTGTGCCAGAAACCTGGCCCGAACCAATACGCGAACATATATGGAGCGAGAACAGGGAAAACACTTCACGGAACAACACAGGAGAGGACTACATTTGGTTTGATTTTAGTACCACAAAGATAGAGTGCGATACAGACAGCGAGAACCTGAAAGAGTGGGAAGAGATTCTACGAAGAAGGACAACAAGTGTTATAGATCTGCAGGAAACCCCACATCGGAACGAGGACTCCCTTTGTAACCCGTATTATTGATAGATGCATGCAGAATAGACCCCGCTGCACAAAGAGCAGTCAGTAAAGATTACTTCGTTGGTTAGATGTTTCTCGAGTGAGTGAAGTGACCGGGAGAATATGCTGTTACGTGTAGGTAATTACTCGGCGAAGGGTTTGAGGCCGTATGACGTATATAAATCGACAGGTCAGCCTTCCCTTTCGCCCACAGGGCACTGCCACGGTTTCGTGGCAGAATGGTAACTACTCTAGTTACCATTTAAATGAAAGAACGGGCTAACTTCACTTGTGATAGGTCGAAAAAAGAAAAGGACAAAAACAAAGAGCAGCTGCCTATCCACAATAAAAATCCCAATGAAGCCTTGGGCAAGCTTGGGGGTTTTTCCCTGCCAAGAGGGCCATAGAGCCCTCCGTCCGCCGAGCTACGTCTCGGATGGGCAGGCGCAGGTTTTTTGCCATTTTTTTTTCTAATCCGAGCGAGGCTCGAACGGGCGAAGGCGACGAGGTAGTTGGTGGTGTGGGCACGCACAGGGAAATCTGGTGCACCTGTCCTTGGTGTACTGCACCCACCTTAGTCACATCCTCCCCGTCCGCTGAGACGAGCTTCTTCAGATGCTTCGTCACCCACGCATCTCAGTTCGCCTCCCACCAGAAACCGATAAGCAGTCCATCCTCATGCAACGGCATCTCTGAGCAGTATTGTAAGCGACTTATCCACTCAAAGGGTTGTCATGTTCGTCACTGGGGCATTCTGCTGAGCTAGTGCCACTGGCTGATTTCTTGGTTGCCTCGCTCATATCATATCTGCGGTCTCCGCTGCCATAGCTGAAGCTGCGGTGACAAATTGTTCGTCCGAGGCTGTTTCGCTGTTCGTGCGTCCGCGGTGTCGGTTGCGGTAGTTGAAGCTGCGGTGCTCGTCTGGTGAAGTGAGGGCCACGCTGCCCATCGCGTCCGGGCGCTCTGAGGCGTATGATGGTCCTTAGTCTCACTTCACCTCGGCATAGACCGCGGTTTCCTTTGTAAGTACTATGAAACCACCTACTGCAAATTAATAGTGAGAATTTCTAGAATAAGGGCTCGGGTTCATCGGAATACTAAGTGTCTGGGTACAGTTCACGTCTCTTTACAAAGGCCACGGATATCACTCGCTCACCAACGTCCCCAGCTGCGCATCGTCGCCGGTCGACTCGATGAGAGCCCGCATCTTATCATCACAGTACTCGGGCTGCTCCCGGAAGTAGAAGCGATCAACCGCCACCTCCACCGAGCGTCCGTACAGCTTAGGTCCGGCAATCGTCACGCCGCGCGCATCCGTCATGTCGCCGCCACCGATGACCTGCAGCACCGCGTCCGCCATAAGCTTCGCCGGCGTGACGGCTTCTGCAGGGAAAGCCGCCCACGCCGCTTCCTCCAGGATGTTGCTTCGTACCAGGCCCGGTAAGAGAACGTTCGTTCGGATGCCGTCTTTGTGCAGGATCGGCGCGATTGAACGCATGAAGCCGACGATACCATCTGGACGCGATACTTAGCTGGTGGATGAGGAGGCAAGACGTGGGTAGAACTTACGCTTCGACGCCGAATATACTGGCGAGTAGTACATGGGATAGATTCCGGCGGCGCTGGACGTCATGACCAGGTTGGCGCCTGCGCCTTTGTGCGGCGAGAGGCGGAAGTAGTGGATGGCCAGGTTTGTGGTGTAGATGGTGCCTCTCAAATTGGTGTCGATGGTGGCGAGATCTGGCAACGGCGGTGGTGCTGAGCTGTCTCCATGATTTTCGTAAAAGTTGCTCCTCTCGATGATGCCAGCATTGGCGAAGACGAAGTCGAGCTGTTTGTCGGCTTCGAAGACGTTGCGGAAGACGCCGCAGAGGTCAGCATAGTTTCTGATGTCTACTTTGTGGAAAGTCGTGTCGGGCAAAGCTTGGGCTGCCGCTTTTCCTCGCTCCTCGTGTATGTCAATGATGTGAAGCTTCCAGCCTCCCTGCTTTGCCAGCTCCTCTGCAGTGGCCAAGCCGATGCCGCTTGCTGTTCATGTGTTCATCAGCCCTGGGAACCTTTCGTGGTCTAGAGCGACATACCGCCTCCAGTGATAAGTGCTACTTTGAAGCCCATTATTTTTGCTATTCCTCAAGCCAGAAAAATCCTCTCACACATGCGAGCGTACTTTTCTGTGCGGCCATAAATCTTCATATAATGTTTTCGGGGATTGACGCCGACTGGCTCCACCTACGAGCTAACCACAAAAGGATGCCACACATCCTCAAAGAAGTTCCAGCTGGGGCCAAGAGCTAACCACAAAAGGCAGTCACACACCCTTGAATAAGTTCATGCCCCCGGACGCTGAGCATGGATAATAGGGCTGTGAAAAGTGGGATAGTCATACGACAACACCCAGCTATACTTATCAAGTATGTTCCACGTAAGCTTGCAATACCACACCCAGTTTGATTCCGATAATACTCTCAATACAACCCCAGTGAGACATTTTCCAATGCGTCCAATGCTGAATCTCTTCAGCCCACCCTTTTCCTTCCCCTAGTACTCGGGTGGTGGTGTGAGGTTTCGTGGTGTACTCGGGTCCTGCATCCACTCCATCTCCGGCGATCTTGTGCTCCCATATTGTCCCGCTCCCACAGCGTGACCATCGAATCCCTGCTGGGAGTTCTCAGTGATACCCTCAACACCTCCCTCGGAAAGGATCCAAAGGGGAACCTTTATAGTAAGGGAAGTCACCGTGGAGGTGAAAATCGACAGGTCGAGGCGATAGACGCGAGAGATGAGATATGAATGAAATGTTGGGACGAATGTTTTGTTTGTCGGGAGCCCGATGGGAATTTGGAGGTTTGCGGTGTAAAACGGTTTTCCCCCTTCCACTTCCTGTTTCGTCCACAATCCAGAGCTTACAGAGCGAGACGCGAGTGGTAGTGTCGTTGAAGTGAAGTCCATAGAAGTGTCGCGTTGAGCTTGGTCGCGGCATGGGAATTGGACTCGTGGCGTCGTGGCATAGAAAGTGACGATCCTTAGCTCGCTCTTCAGACTGCTAAGATCTGGTGGAGGGCTATCCATTTTGGCAGGGTCGAAACGAAGGAAGGCCCTTGCCTGCCCGCCCAGAGGGTCGTAGGTCGCCGCGCGCGTATCTTCCAGATGTAGGCTATACGGGTGTTGAGCCTCCATTGTTAATTCGCCCAAAGCCCCCCCAAAACCTCTTTTGCGAATCGTTCTCTCGTTCTTGAATCGGTAATCGGTATTTTCGCACCCGCTGAGGAGAGCTTGCCGGCGCTCGTAAATGGGTTTCACCCGTACTTTTCTGGTCTTTTCTACAAGAGTGGCTATTTTGCCATCGGCCTTGTGCTCACGCATCATAACCTTAATGGCATACGAGACCCTTGCCGTCTTCTCCGTGAAGTCATCACGAAGCTTGCCGCCATGCCCAGAAGTCACCGCGTCACCCATGCTTGGAGGCAAGTGTAGGTGCATGCTATGGACCTCTTCGTCGGAACATCGACATGCATCTGGCAGAAGCTTTTCTGGGACCACGAAAGTGAAAGGTACCTTGAAGGTTCGGCCAGCTTCAGCAATACGTGGGTTTGGCAGTGCTGCTTCGGCTATGGGTTGATCAAGCTCAAGGAAAGTATGGGTGCCGGTCTTTCGTGATGCGCTCTGACAAAAGGTATTGCTTGACCCTAGAGAAAATGCTGATCAGTGCCCAAACTAAGACTTTTAGTGTAATAAACGGTTTCTATGTCCTCGGTTCTAGTATTGTAGATGGCTCAATGAGAATACATACCGACAAAACCAATCTTTATGTCGTGGAATTTAGTCTTTCCCGCAGCTGTCACAAGCACTTCGCCCTCGACTTTATCCCCGCTGGAAAATGATGTAAGAAGACCTTTTTGTTGACTGGCATCGAGCTTGAGAGCAATCTCAATAACCGGTTTGGGCTCTACGATGCTGCTTTGGATCTGAAGATAACCCGTACTGCTTGCATGTGACGGATCGTACAACGCCATCTTATGGAATTTTGATTACTTCACTGCAAAACTGTTGTAGGTACAGGATAATATGTGTCCGTGTTTGATGCGTGTGGAATCGTTCGTGAAGACTCGGGCGGTAAACCTGCGGCAAAGTGTTGTGACAATCTCAAGACAGCTCAACATATCAGTGAGGATGATTTTCGGTACTGTGAAATGCTCGCAAACGTAACTTCAAAGAATACGGGCTCTGCTGTAGAGTTTAAAGGAGGTCTGACATTGGACACGGAATTTTTAGGAATGCGGGGTCAGTCTGAGTCATTGATTTTCTATCAGCAGTATCGGGGGCCGCTGCGTTGCCGGCAAAATATTCACTCTAGACCTTCGCAATGACTTTCTTTCTTATGCAATCACACTTCACTGATAGCCGCTAGGCACGGTTCATGGCGATAAGAAATTACACATTGAGCTTTGCTATTCGAAAGCGAACCCGAAAATATAAATACATCATCCACATCATTATGTAGTATCGTCATCATCAACTCCTTTTAACCACCTAAGGCAGCGTCGCGCTCAGCGTCCGCTCCAACACGTTGAAGCCGACCTCGACCGTGATCGCGCCCGTAGGCACGCGCCACTCCTGGGCGACGACGTCCCAGTAGGAGACGTCGCGGCGGCGCAGCTCGAAGCCGACAGTCTTGCTCTCACCGGCCGCCAGCTCGACGCGGTCGAAGCCGCGCAGCTGCCAGGCGGGGGTGCCGGCGGGGGCGCCAGCAGCGAGCAGGTTGGCATACAGCTGAGGCACGGCGGCGCCGGCAACGTCACCAGTGTTGGAGACGGTGACATTGGCAGTGTAGACGGTGTCCCAGAGCTCGGAGTTGCCGCCGGGGATGATGGTGGCGTCGGCGGAGGGCGTGGTGCCGGCGATGGCGGCGTCGGTGGCGGCGGCGACGACGAGGTCCGAGACCTCGAAGGTCGTGTACGAGAGGCCGTAGCCGAAGGGGTAGAGGACGTTGGAGGTCGTGTTGCTAGCGATGTAGTACTTGTAGTCGATCATGTTGCCCTCGGTGAAGTCGGCCTGCCACGCGTTCGGGTCCGTCGTCTCGACCAGGTCGGTCGAGTTGACGAGAGTCTTGGGGAAGACGCTATCGGAGACGGGGATGGTGTAGGGCAGGCGGCCCGACGGGTTGACGGCGCCGTAGAGGACGTCGACGAGCGAGTTGCCCGCCTCCTGGCCGGGGAAGTGTGCCTCGACGATGGCAGTGACGTTGGGGTTGGAGGCGAAGGGGAAGAGAGAGGGACCGGTGCCGTAGTGGACGACGATCGTGTTGTTGCAGCTGGCGGCCACGGTGTTCACGACGCCCGTGCCGTTGTACGACGGGTAGATGGTCTCGCGGTCGAAGCCCTCGGTCGCCCAGGACTTGATGAAGACGAGGCAAACGTCGGGCTTGGGCAAAAGGGAGCTGATGCCGTACCCGGTGATGGCCTCATTTTCGAGGATGTACTGCAGGAAAGAGCCGTCCTCCTTGGCCTTGGTCTTGATGGCCTCAAGGGGAGTGACGAGGTAAGGGAAGCGGCCGGTTCCGCTACCACCACCAGAAGGGATGTTGCCGAACTCTGCATCATTCGCCTTGAAGGGGCTGCCGCCAATGAGAGAGTAAAGGCCTTCGGAATACTCGCTAGCCGCGTTACCGAAAACGGCAATGTTCTTGGGAGCGTTCAAGGGAAGAGCGCCATTCGTGTTCTTGAGCAGAACGGTGCCGTTGGCAGCAGACTCGCGAATGAACTGGGCAGTCTCATCGCTGCGAAGGTCAACAACCTCCTCTTCGGTGCCAACTTCGAAGCTGTTGACCCATGTCGACTCAGCCTTGCCATTGAGGATGTTGGAGTAGGCGTCGACCTTGGGGAAGTCCTGGTCTTGGCCAAGGTGGAAGTACGGGGTCAGGACTCTGAGGACCATGTCGTCGAGTCTGCTCTCCGGAATGGTGCCGTTGTTCACAGCAAGAGTTGCGTTCTCGCCCCAGTATGAAGGAGAGGGGGTAGTGAAACCGATACCACCGGGCATGTTCATATCCAAACCGCCCTCGATGGTGGCAACGCCCGAGTGCACCGCGCCCCAGTCAGACATGACGTAGCCCTGGAAGTTCAGCTCTGTCTTCAGAAGGCCATTCAAAGTCTTCGAGTTCTGGCAGCCGTAGGTACCGTTCAAGCGGTTGTAGCTGCACATGACTGAAGCAGTACCAGCGTGCACTGCGTCGGCGAAGGGCCACAGGTAGCTCTCGTGCATGGTCTTGTCATCGATGTTGGACGACAGAGACTCGATTCTTGTGCCATCATCAGCCGTGCTAGGGTTGCGCTGGGTCTCTTGCTCGTTGCCAATGAAGTGCTTCGTAGTGGCCTGGACACCGGCATCTTGCAAACCGATAACACTCTCCGCAACACCGATTCCGCTAAAACCAGATCAGTATTGTATATGACGTCGGACGTGGTGAGTGAAATACCTCAAATACGGCTCAGGCGAAATTCCCTCCCAGTTACGGCCGCCGTAGGGGTCTCTGCCGAGCGGGCCGACAACGGGCGCCAGAGCGATCTGAGAACCCTTGGCCTTGAATTCCAGGCCCATATAGTGGCTTCGCTTGTAGAAAGCGTTGCGATCCCAGGTAGATGCGACGTTCACGCCAGCAGGGTAGACGTTGGCATAGACTGCCTGCCTAATTCCCACAGGACCATCTTGCAGACACAAGCCGGTGAAGTTGAGTCTCTCAATCGATCCAATCATACCCTGCACCAAATTAGCAATGGCACTTTAATGATACTCGTAGAATCCTGAATGGCTTCGAGAGCATCTGTTTGCAGGCGAATCCAGTTCACAGATCGGCAGGTAAGGAACTTACAGCACACGGGCCGGTGGTACCGGTGACCAAGTAGACCTTCTCCTCCAAGGACAGCTCGGCAAGGAAGTCCTTTGCCTTGGCGAATGCATCCTCCCAGCCTACACCGGTTGCATTTGCTGTGGACAGTCAGTGACTACATCTTGTCGATCCAAATTTCACAGTGACACATGGAATCGCTCAAGGCATAAATCGCCAGCCTAGTGAAGAATTTTCTGTGCCAAAACACCGAAGACAGGCTAAAGGGAAGCAAAAGAAGACTTACGTGAAGGCAGGATCTCCGGGCTGGTGGTGTACAGGGAGTGATCCCAGGCGGATGCCGGAGACACCAGAGACGCGGCGATCCCGAGCAGAGCCAAAAAGTTGATTGCGGAAGCCATGGCGAAAAGGATGTTGATCAGCTTGATGAGCCTCAACGGTGCGGACGACACCCAGAGGTTTTATACGCCTTCCAGGCCGTGCCTACCTCCGCACGCGCAGTGCCGGACTCGTACCTCCTCACGACACCACAAGGCGACATCCGCGCCGGCAGATCAGCGGCAATGCACCCATAGCACCGGAAGCCGCATGCCTGGATGCAGCAAGTCCCACCGAGCTGAATGGCGTGCGTCGTGCCGGCGCCGGTGAGACTGTGGCGCGAAAAAGGCCCTCTATGGGCGCGTCCGCCAGCCAAGGATGCTTGGCAGCCGCCATGTGACGAGTGACGGTGAAGAAATTTTGAGAGAAGCAAGCGCCGAGGTGGTGAAGGCGCTGTGGATCCATGTTTACTACGCCCCGGCCAGCACGAGGGTCGCGGCCCGGGAGCACCACGGCTCAGCGTGAGCATGCCTCGTTCGGGTTAGCCCCCCGCATTTAGTTCCTTCGAATCTGGAGAACAGGGGGAGAAATTGGAGAAACGGCAGGGATGATTTGCCGACATGAACCCCACACGGCGGCTCCAGAACGGTGAATACCGAGCGCTCACGTTGTGGAATGCCGAACCGTCAGCCCACGACCACCCCGGCGTCTCTCCACGTCTGCTCTGGGTGGCTAAGGAGATGCGGCTCAACGGCCCTTCGCCCTAGTTAGCTCAGCGAGCATGGGATTCTGGAAAATGCATGCCAGAGTTTAGGCTGCTTGCCGTGCAGGAAACAATCTCACTTACTCCTCACCGAGCCGATGGCCTTTCCCGACGCCCACACCGCGGATGCACCCCAGAATTGTCGCTTATGGCGGCCCAACGACCAGGAACCTGATCGCGGGGTGCCGAAGTTTCGCCAGATGGTGTGCATTCCGTCAGTGCGCTCTCGAGATGTCACCCTCCAGCCTGCACATGAGCGGTGGTCGCCTGAGCCGTGCGGTCATTGGCAGAAATTTCGGATTTATTGGCGCAGCTCTCTATTCGGGATATGACTCTGCCGAAAGCCTTCTCCGACCTCTACTGCCGTATACAAGCTGCCCACCATGTAATCCTTCGGAGCTCGGGAAAAGCTGAACCGCCATGCCTGTTGAGGATAAGGAAACCCGCTGTGACTTTCTTACTCCGACATAATGGCGCATCAGCGGCTGGTGGTGATGAGCCTTTCACGTAACACCCCCGGCTGGGCAAAAGCCGAAGTTGAGTCGCCCCACACTTCTCCAGGCCGTCTCCGACTTCTCCTTAGAAGACAGCCAGCGCACTGCAGTAGCTCACGGAACTGTCCTTGGGGCTTACGCAGTCACTGCTTCTTTCGTACCTGACGAACCGGAACTTGCCCTTGCCTTCGTCGAGAGACAGTGCTTCGATCGCCGCCATGACCACTCCGATGGGGTGTCTCCCGCAGACGGTGTTCCCCGTCTCCTCGAGAATGTCGAGAAACCGCTGGTGGCTCTTCGTCTCCACAGCATCCATGCAGTACCCATCTACGGCCGCAATGCTCTCATGGATAGCCGGGTTCGACGGCGGCCGTTCAGAAGGCCTCAGCATGCGAGCTTCTCCTGGCGCCTTCTCGTAGTGAGTGTACTGGAAGCGGGCGCCCCAGTGGCAGAAGTCAGAAGAGATGATGAACACTGTCGTCGGATCTGCAAGGTACGGAGCTAGGATCTGGCCGAACTGGCGCTCCGTTGCGGCTGAAGTGGCGCCCACGAGGATAGGCACGAGGGGCGGAAACTCGGAGGGGTCGGAGAACTGCCTGCGCGGTGTGCCAGCTGAGCAGCAGGTCCCCTGACTAGACTCGTCTGGAATCTTACCTAGAAAGAACCTTGTAGATGTAAGGAAGATGCATCTCAAGACTGTGCTCGTCCTCATCTTGATCTTGGGTCATGGTATCGAACTTCCCCTTCGTGCGCAGCTCGGCAACGGTTGCCTTGTCGATCTGCAGGTTGCCCAACGGCGTCTCGTAGGCGTCGCATTGCGTCAGGGCGCAGCCGCTGAGATAGTAGTGGTGGGACGGCCCGAGGAGGAAGACGCGCTTCCTGCGTCGCGTGAGTTTCTCGTACTGTACAAGGACTTGTGGATCACCATGCAGGGGAGTCGGCACTCATGCCGGAGTGCGTATTTGCGGTGTGATGTGATTTTTGCACCCCGGATACGGGTTGTGATTACATATGAGCTTTCGGGAGTACTTACGCTTGGGACAGGTCAAGAGCCTTATAGGCCCATGCGGCTGCAGGACCAGAATAAGCGTATCCGGCATGCCTACAGATCCCACATGAGCCACGCCGTTGTTATTCACCTTTTACGCTACCATTTCTCAACCTACGGCGCAATTATCGCCCTCGCGCCGGCGGAAGGGATGTTGATCGAGTCATTCTGCGAGCCAGGACGGATGCCGGGGGTACTGGCGGGCACAGCGTCCAGCCACTGATCAAGCTGGGCGGAGAGCGTGCTCTTGTTCGCAGAGTACCAGGAGCCGGCGTGGCTAGCTTCGCGGGTAGACATTTTGCGGTTAGGACGTTGATCGGACGAGAGCCTTCGCGGTCGACGAAAGCAAGCTAGCTTTCTGAGGAGCTTGGGAATGTTGGGCTGTTGGAGCGGGTTAACGGAAAGCACGGGAGAAGCTCGATCAAATCACGGAGATGGCGGGAAGGGCGGAAGATTCATGCAATCATGAAGCGAATATATTCGAAGAAGCCAAGCACAAGACCTTCCGTTGACAGAAAGGTTGATGTGGGATGCAGATGTTGAACTGGATGCGGGACGGGCTCTAGCCCGCCGGACAAGTGGGACATGATGACCTCAGCCCCGCGCATCGGCGGTCGGCGTTTGGCGGCGCGTTTCATCACGTCACTGACGCGCTCCTCGCGTTCTGCGCGCGTTGAGTGCTCTGTGCCTCAGCCTCAGCCTCACGTTCGGTCCCGTTCCCGCCTACCTCTTCCCAACGCCGTCGCCATCTTCACGCACATAAACTCCCACCAACATTCCAATTGCGCAACTCTCGTGTTCAGCATTTCCACAATGTCTCCTAAGCGCAAGCGTTCCGACTCCACTTCCTCGCCGGCCTCGACCTCCAGCCTCTTCTCGCGATCTTCCGTGAGCCCATCTCCTCCATCCCACCTCCCCAGCAACACCATGCTGCTGGATCTTCCCACCCAGGCCTATCCAACACCTGCTCACTCATGGGTGTGGCAGCCACGGAGCGAGGCCAGCAACGACAGCGGACGGACGATGAAGCGCTTCCGAGACAACAGGCCTGACGAACGCCTCATCCACGGTACGGAGCCCCAGCGCATTTCACGCAGCATCCGCATGGTAGCGCTAACAACATCATTATAGAGTCCACATTGCGAAGGTTATACAGTGCCCAGCGCGAACAACCGCACGTCTCGTCCATTCCATCCCAAGCCCCTGCAGTAGCAGCAGACGCCGCACCCGTGTCTCACCAACCCGCCGTCCAAAAGTCCACTCTCCACAAGTTTTGGAACATACCTCAAGCACCTTCACAGCAGCCACCCGCAGCTTCGTTGCCGGCTACGTGCAATGGCGCGCAAGGCGCACGTTGTGAGGACTGCGATGCTAGCCTCGTGTCCGAGGATAGCATGGACATTGACATGGACGGCTGCGGGTCGCAGCAGCAGTTTGCGTGTAATCACTGCGGGCGAATGGTATGCGGAACGTGTTCCATATCTCGCGATGTGAGAAGTTGCCTCAACTGTGCTATGACATGAGTGCTCTTAGCCACTGTGAATTAGCTGTGGAACATGCTCTGTGCTGAAAGGTCCTATTTCTAGAAGGGCCCTGCACGCGGCATATTGCATATTCCATGTACAATTTTTTTGGATTATTAGCGAGCATGTGCTGATAATGGCGTCGAGGGGGGTTTCTGGTTTTCACGGCGTTGGATCATGTAGGTCAGGATTGGACATAGGAAATTTTTGGATATTGTTGGATCTACGCAAATTTTTAGCAATGATCCCTCATGGATCAAGCTACATAGATTGGAGAATCACATGCATAAGATGAATGAAATGGCCTCATTCTCTAAATGTATAGTACAGTCTCCGCGCGCCATAGAATCGTACGACTTCAAGTGCTCTACACGAACTTCCTTGCGCTCTCCTTGATCGTTCTTCCTAGCCAGATAGCGGCGTTCTTCGATCCGTCATCGACCCTGTTCATCTTCCATGCCAGCCATGCCACCCAACCTACCGTTCCAACCAGCACACTCGACATGCCTGCCAACAGCACCTTGCCCTGCTTCTGCACCACCTTCTCCACCACCGAGTATCGCTCGTTTCCGAAGCTGACACGCGAGTACTGCGTCGCGATGCCCGAGCTGGGGAACCACACGCTCAGCCACTCCTCAACCGCCTTGCGCAGGCGGTAGACCGGCGACTTGACGTCAGACCGCATCTCCTGGTAGTTTCTGAGGGCGAGGTCGTTGATCGAGTGCGCATCCGGGCGGCGAAAGCGCGAGTACTCGTCCAGCGCCCGCGCGCGCTGCTTCGCGCGCTCCTTGGCGTCGCTGTTGACAAGTATGTACTGGCTCTCCTCGATCTTGGAGGACGAGGGGCTGGTAGGCGAAGGCGGCACGAAGCGGTCGAGCCAGTCGTACAGCGTCCGCACGTCTTCGAGCCCGGCGTTCATGCCCTGGCCGTAAAACGGCACCATTGCGTGCGCCGCGTCGCCGACGATGACGGCTGAGCTGCCGACGTGGTAAGGCGCGCATTTGATGCTGATGAGCGGCAGGTGCGGGTTCTCGAGGTACTGGCGCTGTAGGTCTTCGGCTGAGATGAGATCTGGCACGACGCCTGGGAAGTGGGTTTGGAAGAAGGGGACCAGGCGGTTCTCGGGGTCGACGTCGATTTCGGCGTAGCCGTCGGCGGAGAGGAAGAGCGTTGATGTGAAGGATTTGTCGAGGGAGGGGATGGCGATAAACATGAACGAGCCGCCAGGCCAGATGTGTAGATGGTTGGGTGAGATCTTGAAGCCGTTATATGGGGAAGTGTTGGTGGTGTCCGGCTTGACGTGGAATTCGCACCAGAGGGTATCGATGTATTGCTGCGTGTAGTCCATGCGTGTGAACTTCATCATATGGTAACGGACGGCAGAATGAGCACCGTCGGCGCCAATCATGAAATCAAACTTGATCTCGATTTCCCTGTGGCCGGACGCTGTCGTTGGGCCCTTGAAGGGATCTAACTGGTCTTTTTTCGTCATGTCTTCAAACCAGGCAATGTTGTTCTTGAAGTCTGCGCCGACCAGCTTGTGGTTGAACAACAACTTCACGTTAGGCATGTTCTCAAGCTCATCCAGAAGGCGGTTGTTCAGGTTGTGGCGATCAACTGCCAATATAGCCTGTGAGATCATCAGCTACTGCTTATCGAAGTAGCGATTGTCCACTCACTCGACCATGCACGTCGTACGTTTGCGATTCTTCGTAGTTTTCCCCATTCTTACTGCCGTGGATCATCCGTCCATGCATGGGAATTGTCTCACTCAAGACCGATTCGATCAATCCGGGGCAGTTTGCTAGCCGCATGGAGTGGATACCCCGCTCGGAAAGGGCAAGGTTGATGGATTTTGTGAAATTGAGTGGTACTGTCGAGGGATCCCGTAGGTCTACACATTTTCATGGTAAGAATCACTGAACTATGAGTGAGGACAAAAGAGGGACCCGTTTCTCCGTTGAATTGTAGGGATGTAGCAAACATGACTCGAGCTGCTGAAAATTCATGACGCGCTGCGTTTTTGAACAAAGCGGCTTTGTGGAGAAGAGGGATTGAAGGCACACGTATCATGAAGGACACATCAAGCAATGGGCCAATAGCAACGGCGGGAAAAGGGAGCGTACCTCCTCTCAGCTCGTAGACCTCAACTTCGTCGCCTCTCTGGGCCGCATAAAGGGCGGCGAGGGCGCCGACAGGCCCCGCTCCAACGACCACTGTTCGCTGGGTGACCATGTTCCTGGGTTGCAGTGGGTTGGAAAAGAGGACGGCGACAAGGGAAAATATAGCCGTCACCTGAGAAATGAGGTGATGAGGTAAGAAAACTGATGACTATTCCTTCCATCTTCCGGACGACCGCGTCTAGCTCCTACCTTTTCTCGAGCGCATCTGACTCGCTAGCGGGTAGTGGCGGGATCGGCGTCTGCGGGCGCCAATGCCGATCTCCAGAAATTCAACGCCGTTTTTGTGATACTCCGCCTCAACTCCGGTGAAGGTCGCACTTTTACCACTCTTTGTGCAGCATATCTCAGCATATAAATAGCTTGCTGTTCAAACGGTTGCGACCCTCACCTTCGCCATCTCGACGGTCAAGACGCCCCTCTTTAGCAACCATGGCCACCGAAACTGCAGGCCCGCGCAAGTGCCTGGGAGCCGACTGCGGAAAGGACGCCACCGCGCTGCAATGTCCGACCTGCCAGAAGTTGGGAAAAGAGTCCTACTTCTGCTCGCAAGATTGCTTCAAGAAGAACTGGGTACACAGCGAGAAACCTCACGCGACGCCGAACAGCCCCGCTGACCGCCATACTACAGAGTGAGCACAAGGCACTACACAAGGCCGCCGGCGCAACCTCAAGTAACCCTCTCCGTAACATCTTCCCGCCGAAAGTCGTCTCACAGCCTGACCCAGAAACCGGTCATTACAACCCCTTCCCGTCCTTCTCTTTTACCGGCGACCTTCGCCCCGTGTACCCTCTGTCGCCCCGCAGAGAAGTCCCTAAGACTATACCACACCCCGACTATGCGAAGGATGGTATTCCGAAGAGTGAACAGATCTTTGTCAACAGGCACAAGATCAAGGTTCTCGACGCGAAAGAGATCGAGGGTATGAGGAAGGTCTGCCGCCTGGCGAGAGAAGTACTGGATGAGGCCGCCAGGGCAGCCGTGCCTGGCGTTACAACCGATTATATCGACGAGGTCGTCCACAAGGCCTGCGTCGCCCGTAATGTGAGTATAGAAAGCGCGGATGTGCTCGAGTGAGCCCTTTGGGCGCAGTGCAGAAGAAGTAATCGCTCATCATCCACAGTCTTACCCGTCCCCTCTTAACTACTGCCACTTCCCGAAGTCGGTTTGCACCTCTCTCAACGAAATCATTTGCCACGGTATTCCCGACCAGCGCGTCTTGCAAGACGGTGATATTCTCAACATCGACGTCACGCTCTACCACGAAGGGTTCCACGGCGATATCAACGAGACATACTACATCGGCGAGAAGGCGCTTGCCGACGCGGACTCGATTCGCGTCGTCGAGACGGCACGCGACACTCTGGACGAAGCTATCAAGATCGTCAAGCCAGGCATGCTATTCCGCGACCCTGGCAATGTCATCGAGAAGCTGGCGAAGCAGAGGAACTGCAGCGTGATCAAGACGTACTGCGGCCATGGTATCAACCAACTGTTCCACTGCCCGCCCAACGTCCCGCACTATGCAAAGAACAAGGCTGTTGGTACGGCCAAGCCCGGCATGTGCTTCACCATCGAGCCCATGATTGCACTGGGAACGCACAGGGACAAGACCTGGCCGGATGATTGGACCAGTGCCACGCAGGACGGCAAGAGGACTGCACAGTTTGGTAGGAATCAACTACTCCATCGCAATCGTCCAGTACATGCTAATAGGTCTGCAGAACATACCCTGCTTGTCACGGAGGATGGCGTGGAAGTCCTGACGGCTAGGCTACCGGATTCGCCTGGCGGTCCTGTCCCGATACCTGGAATCACGGACGGAACCAAGGAGGCCACTAACGGTGCTTGAGTAGCGGCATGAAATGCGTCGGATGGTTGCATACGGAGAGGCGTCGGGGAACGATGTGCTTAGCGGGATGTTGTTGAGCGCTTAGATACCTCTTTCAGATTTTAAAGGCGCTTAGATGCGTCGGCATGCCGAAGGATAGTTGCATTGCATAATGCGCATCGGGAAGTGTAAGAGTGGGCGACGTGACTCGGCTCGTGACGGGTGCCAATGTGTCTGTGCGGAGCTTGATGCGTGCCTTGGAAGACAGCTCATGCCAGCAGCGCAAAACCGACTGCGTTTCGTCATCGTCTATCCGTCTACTCAAGACGTCAGTTGTTTCTTTGCAAGGTGCTGCACCAAGTCCCCAGCTTCTGGAGCTCGAGCCGATTGCCCACCGCCTACGACTCGCGCACTCCGGCAGATAACGTCTTCGCGTCCCCCGCCAACCGACGACCGACAAGCAAATCTCAACGACGTATCTCTACCAGATCACATCGTCGAACTACCAAAGCCCGACGCTTCCGCGCAGCTGCCGTTGACCTCTCCATCGCAATCTTCTGCCTAGCATCCTCGCGCTCGAAAGCTTTTCAAGATGTCTGGCGAGGCGTGGCTCTACCTCCTCGCTGTCCTCATAAATGCGGTCAACCTCTTCCTCCAGGTCTTCTTCACGATCATGTACTCTGATCTCGAATGGTACGCATCACTTCCCAGCGCTCTTTGCGCAGCTCGGGCTGCTCGGGCGCCTTCTCCACGCGCCTCACGCGCGCGTCCAAGCAGAGAGTCGGCGCCTCGTGGATGACACCGAGCCCTGCTAACACGGCTGGACACAGCGACTACATCAACCCCATCGATCTTTGCAACCGTCTGAACACCTACATCATCCCCGAAGCCGCTGTCCACGCCTTCCTGACGTTCCTCTTCCTCATCAACGGCTACTGGATTGCTCTGCTGCTCAACCTGCCCCTCCTGGCATGGAACGCGAAGAAGTGAGTTACACGCGACTCCTCAATGGGCCCAGAAAAGCCACGCTATTGGTTCTGCGATTGCGCGGGAGAATACGTGGCCAGGCGCCTAGGCTGTCGATTCAGGGTTAAGAACAGACGACTGATTGCGAGTGGCAGGATCCTTGAGAACCAGCACCTTCTGGACGCGACCGAGATTTTCAGGAAGCTCAACGTGCACAAGAAGGTACGGGAAAGCGTCTCAGGCGACTTGCGCGCCGAGTATTTTGCTCAAAATGGACACGCGTGCACTAACACCCTGGACAGGAATCCTTCATCAAGCTCGGTTTCCACTTGGTTATGTTCTTCTTTTACCTCTACAGCATGATGTGAGCCCCCTCCCACTCCGGACATCTTTGCGGTCTTCCGATGCTAATTTGCCTGACAACAGCGTCGCCTTGATCCGCGATGAGACACACTGAATCCGCTCTGAGACCGAGAAGAGCATGTACCGTGGCTCCTTATGAGCAAACGGCAAGCCTTCCATAGGCGCGAATACGGCTCGAAGTCGCTTGCCTTTGCGGCAACATGCGCTATGAATTAAGAAAGAATGAGTAGTAACGGCTGGGACGAGTGGATGGATGTATGAATGACATGAGATAGGCGAGGGGGTACGCGCTTCTGGGCATGTACTTTCCTTGGCTCTGTATGCCCGCCTGCCGGGTTTGTCGAGCACAAGGCTGTATTTATAGCCCTGGCGGAGACTTGAATGGTATGATAGCTCCGCAACTAATGCCGAGTAGCAAAATAAACTTCGAATGGTACTGAAACGTAAAACCGCATGCGCGTCTTTCCCGTCTCATTCCTGGGACAAACACCACTGGCCTGTGGAAAAAGCGTTATTTGTGATGAGAACAACTGCCCACGTTCAGCATGTACATCTCGGCGTGCTATGGCTCTTCTCTTTTCCTCTGGCGCAAGCCAAGTGATCTATCTCACCAACTATATTGTACTGTGGTCCATTGCCTTGCTCGGGTTGAGTGGTGCTGAGTCAGCGTAAGACCCTGACTCGCTCAACGTCACTGCCCCCGAGCTGCAGCCAAAAGTCCAAACTACTGCTACACAAGTCACGTCGTTCCATCCACGAACCACACAACGCATACGACACATATATACACACCATGGCGAGCAACACCAAAGGTCGCGTACCTACGGGCTTTGCTGACGAAATCGTCATCAGCGAAGCCTCTTTCCGTTCGGCGCACCGCGCGCGCGAGGCAGCAACTGAACCACCGAGCAAAAAGCGCAAGAGAGAAGAAAAGGGCGACTCCAGTATTGTGTACGGCAAAGGCGCATACAAGGGCCCATGGGCAAAATACCAGTTTGAGCGACCGGACGCTGCGTCGGACGAGGAGGGCTCCGACGTGGAAATCGTGTATGAAGAGGACGAGATCGAAGAGCAGCCTGCGGCGCCGACAACGAAGGATGGGACCGCGTACGAGCACGAGGATGCGGCGGAAGAGAAGACGGTCTTCCATGGCTCGCAAGAGTTCGACTACCAAGGGCGCACATATATGCATGTGCCGCAGGATTTGGGAATCAACTTGCGGGGCGAGGTCACCGACCTCAAGAATTATATCCCCAAGAAGTGCATCCACACCTGGAAACACCACACAAAGGCCATCAACGCGCTGCGCTTTTTCCCCGACTCGGGCCACCTTCTACTGTCAGCATCTGCGGACAACACAGTCAAGATTTGGGATGTCTATCACAATCGCGAACTGCTGCGGAGTTACATGGGGCACAACAAGTCCGTCAACGACATTTGCTTCAACAACGATGGCACGCAGTTCCTGTCCGCCTCATACGACCGTCAGATGAAGCTGTGGGATACGGAGACCGGCAAGTGCATCACAAAGTTCTCGACCGGCAAGACGCCGCATGTCGTGCGCTTCAACCCCGATCCCGCGCTCAACCACGAGTTCCTTGCTGGTATGGCGGACAAGAAGATCGTGCAGTTCGATACGAGGACGCAGCAGATGGTGCAAGAATACGATCATCACCTGGGACCAGTCAACACCATCACCTTCTGCGACGAGAACAGGCGGTTCATCACGACGTCAGACGACAAGTCGCTGCGTGCGTGGGAGTATGGTATCCCGGTGCCGATCAAGTTTATCGCGGAGCCGTACATGTACCCGATGGTGCGGAGCGCGCCGCACCCGTCCGGCAAGTACGTGGCGTTCCAGTCGTCGGACAACCAGATCGTCGTGTACGCGTGCACCGACCGCTTCCGGCAGAACCGCAAGAAGTCGTTCCGCGGCCACAACAATGCGGGCTACGCCATCGACGTGTCCATCTCGCCCGATGGCCAGTTCGTGTCGTCGGGCGACAGCGGCGGCTTCGTCACCTTCTGGGACTGGAAGACGTGCAAGATGTACCACAAGATCCAGGCGAGCGATGCACCCGTCATCAGCACCAACTGGCACCCGAGGGAGACGAGCAAGGTCGTCACGGGCGATTTGAACGGCGTGATCAAGTTCTGGGATTGATTCGTTTTCTGTTTGCTGTTCTCCTTGCGCGAGCGTTGGCGAAGACTGAGCAGACTGGGCTGTCGAAGGGTATTTGCAAGGCTGTGAAGGCATGATAGAGAGGGAAGAGGCAACAGTGATACCAAAAATGACACGTTTACCACCAACAGACATGATAAGGCTGCCGCCTGACTGAGTCAAGCAAGGCAGCTACTTGAATCCGTGCATGAGACAGCATGGCCAAATCATGACCGTTCGAGTAACACGCCGAAGAGAAACAACTTCGAACGCAGCGGAGCTGACGGGATTGCCCAAAGGAGACCGACCGGGGGTCGATGATGCGCACTCGCCGCACGAATGTGTGTAATTTAAGTCGTACCAACCCCATAACACTCTTGTAAGGCAGGCAGGCGCGCAGTGTGACCGGGACGATCGCACGGAGTTGCCTTTCTCGGCGCAGGTTTTTTGTGGAGATTGGACGGGCGCGGTCCCGTCGGTCGGCCTGACGTTAGCTGTGATTATTGATGCTTTGGTGTGTGGACGGGGTTCAATTTACAGAGGTAGTTAGTACGTAGAGGCGGGCCGTCGCTCACTCGTCATTGGCGGTGCTCGGTATACTTTCCCCCCCGGCTGCTGGGTTGTTGCTCCTTCCCCTCGCCTTATTACGCGCCCCCCGTTCACATGCGATCTTCGCCTTGGCGCTTTTGCTTGTATCCCGTTGTCCTTTTTACCACTACAATCCTTGTCCCTTCCCGCGGCTGGGATCTGACTCTTTTGCGCGGATCTTGCTGCGGAAGAAGCAAAAAGGCGAATCGATGCGAGGGGTTGCGGACGGGATGGACTGACTGGGGATGGAGGGTGGTCGGTCTGCCGGATGAGGTAAACCGACCTTTTTGCATGTCGGTTATGCAGGGGCGCCTGGGGGAGAGTTGTCGAGTCACTTGTGTTGCCGATGTAAAGTTACACCTTGTGTCGCTGCTGTCTTTTTTTTTTTTTTTTGCCCTTGGGAGGGCTCTGGGTGTTACTGAGTAATTGCGGAGCGTGGTGGAAGCGGCCGTTGGATGAGCTGCTTTGGTGGAGGTACGTGGGGCATTGCAAGTGGGGCCTTGAGGACGATGTGATGGTCTCTTACTTTGCTTGCGTGTTTTCTTGCGGTGCGGAATGAGAAAGAATGGCAAATGTCTGTTTCGTAAGATTCCTCGGGCGCTATGGCTTCTATCCATGCGCGCGTTTGGTCAGAGAAGAGGTGACATTCATAAGCGCGAAGCATCTCATATAGTTTTAATTCGCAGAGAAAATGATTCCAGACCTTATGCTTAGGATTTGATGTGCGACTGGAGTTCGCTCTATCTCAGCTAAAAAAAAAAAAAAAAAAAGTCAGGACATGCAAGCAGCCCGCGAAGAGAGGAAGTCAATTAGAGAGAGAGAGAGAGAGAGAGAAAGAGAAAATTCAATGAACGCGCGGCTTCGTCCCGAAGGATTCTCAATTGCAAGCTCTTGCCTTTCGTACAAATGGCTTTGCTTATACGGCTGGTGAGCGGGATCATTATGTACGTAGTCATATTTGAAGACTTGACATGGTATGCACCGCCTCTCGCCATACGGAGCTGAAGCTGCTGTCCGGATGCCGATGTAGAATAAAAAAATGATTACATTTGCATCCGGACAATGGCTTCAGCTCCGTATGTACGATTAGACATTTGGACATTTGAACCGTGGATCACATGTCAGTTGTCTCAATAAGGGTCTTCCCACACGATCACCTTTCACTTTCGCACCACGAACGTGAGAACACACAACAATAGTAACAATAAGAACAATAGGCCGGCCCCCAGCCACCCCATTACACACACCTTTAAAAGAACCTCGACTCCGCTTCCAAACCACAACCACTCTTCCTCGCCTCACTGAACGAATCATCATGCCTGGTCGAAAGCACTACAAGCCGGCCGGCAGGCCCCAATACACCAACCTCTCCATCAAGACCGTAGAGAACACCGTTCTCGCCAGCGCGCTGAGGGACACTCAGAGGCGATTTGACACCTTTGCCGACCACGAACCTATCAACGACCCCAATTCATGGCTGAACGAACTTGCTTGGTCGAGCGAGGTCAAGAAGTTCGCGTGGCCCGATGATATCAGACCCAGCCCGCGCGACAAGATCATCTGCGCCCTCCAGGCCTCTCTCAACTCTTACCAGTCCAAAGGCTGCGACCACTTTGCTTTCTCGGACTGCCTTTGCATCTGGGATATCTCAAAGCTTTGTTCCCAAGAGAAATTCTTCCGCTCCCCGACTTTTGGATCGGCATTCTGCGTCCAGTTCTCCAGCTTTACACCCCATGTCGTCAAGATGGGACTGGTTGAGGGCGAGTTGGGTGTCTTCCTGAAGCAAGATGTCTGCGTCCCAATTTCCCAATTCCTGGAGGTCCTCCGCGGTGTCAGCCCCAGTTTCGCCCCATGCTACGATACCCAGCTCAAGTTCTGGGAAAGCAAGGTGACCGACGACAAGACGAAGTTCAACTACTCTGGATTGCCGCGCGAACTCAGGTGGATGATAATTGAGCATCTCGGCGAGGATACCGATCTCTGGCCCTACCTTTACAAGCGCGGAGATGCCAGGAGCCGCTACTCCTGTGCGGAAGATGCGCGGAGGATGGGCCCACTGACTATCACACCCGTTCAGTACCAGTACGTCATGAACGGCATCGGTATCTTCAGCAAAGGGACCCACGATGAGCTCATGCTCCTGAAGACTTCCATCCGCCGGAACTCCTTCTGTTTCGACAGGCCTGCCAACTTAGTCCGTTTTCTGGATGCAGTCGACGAGAGCCAGTTGTCCAATATCCGCAAGATCCATCTCAACTTTGACCATGCCGACTTCTTAAGCTTCTTTGGAGCCAACATCCAGCCCGGCGAAAAGCATTACGGAAGGTTCGCGAAAGCACTCAAGACTCTCAGCCAGCTCCATTTGGATACCGTTTGGATCGAACCCAAGGTATCCGAAGATATGACCATCAAGGGCTACTTCCCTAGGCCGCAGGAGTTTGGCTGCCACATGAAGGCGGTGAGGTACATCTGCGGATTAATCACCCGCAACCTCCAAAATGCCAAGAAGCTCAAGCTTTGCGGCAGCTACTTCCGTCGGTCGTGGCAAGGCGCTCTTGACGAGATGTTCTTCGACGCGAAGCGTGCCGAGTTTATCTCCAGCAAGTTTTACGCTCTGAAGGCCGACAAGTCCAACGGAGAGGGTCCAAGCGGCGGAGCCAAGGTTTCGAAGAAGCGTCGCAAGCATAACAAGAGCATCGTCGATGCCGAGCACACGCCGTACGACGCTGCTGTCGACCTTCCGGGAACCAACGAGGAGGAGCCGGGCATCTTGTGGCCGTGCGGGTGTCACGACCCGTGCGGCCCGGACCACTTCAACAGTAGTGAGCGGCCGGATAAGAAGGCGGTGGAGGAGACGGGAGGAGAGGAGTAGGTGGTGGGATATCCGGTGGGATATCCAGTGGGCTGGTTAGATAGAAAAAAAATTGAAGACCATTTCCTTTTGCTGCCGAAATGTAAACAAAGTGGGGGAGTTGAAGCTCGTGGCAGGACGTCTTTGGCGATATTTATTCGTGGGTGGTTGAAGCTAACGTCTGGACGCAGATGTCGATTTAAGAATTACACATCTGCGTCCGGACGTTAGCTTCAACTACCCCCGTATGTCAAGTGCGATCGGCATCAAAGGCAGTCGCAGGGTAAATGGCAAGTGATGAGCGGCTAAGGCAGCAAGGCGACAGCGGGTGGTAGGGCTGATGGTGGTTCGGGGTTGGACCGTGCGGGGGGAGGGATGAGAGAGGAAAGTGGCTCGCGTCAGCTGTGCGTGCGGCAACTGCAACCTGATGGCCGCTGGATGACAAACGTCCAAAGCCACCATCGCCCTTCGTCTCGCTCCAAGCCAGCCTCGCCGAAACTGGCACCGGCTTGCGCGTGCCTGTAATTATGCTTCTTACCAGCTGACTCCCCTCACACCGGGCGACGCGCTCACGACGTTATTCAACATCTGCCGCAGCTGCATCCGCCGTAGCTGCGGCTTTCCCCACGGCTAGCCCGCATGGCTTCAACCACCTCCGCCCTGTCGCGATACCGCCCCATCGTGATTACTGTCGCCGGAGCCGCCGCCTGCTTCTCGGCATATCTCCTCTGGTCAACCATCACCGCCGAGCCCGCCCAGGGCCTTCAGCGCAGCAATGCCGTCCACCATCGCCGCAACCCGCGACGCCGCAACCGCTCCCACCACAATGACGATGCCGACGCCGATGCCAGAACCGACGCCACCGACACTGGCCGGCCCTACGGCGTCTTCGTCGTTGAGGATGCCGACAACCACGGACATCGCCATAGGTTCCCGCTCTTCCCGGGAAGGCTTCCTGACGTCGACTGGTTCCGACGCGTCTGCCACCACGAGCAGTGGATGGCCGAGGAGCTAGCTGAAGAGGCCCAACGCCAGTTCTTAGACAATTACCTGGAACGCGAAGTCGACTCCTCCACGCAGCTCTCCACGCGCCAAGAAACCGAGCGAATCTACCGTCGCCTCCTCAACTGGGGCCTCCCGCGAGCTCAGATCATGGCTGCCTTCGGACGACACAATCGCAGGGTCACCGGAGTCTCGCAGACAGACGGTACACAGGACTTGGCCATCCCCGCCAACGACGATGAGACCGAGGCTGCTTCATGGCACGAGGCCGAATCGCAAGCTGGTGGCATGGCGGTTAATGACCAAAACGGCGACGGACACGCTCTCCGAAGAACACTGTACTACATTGCAGAGGACCAAGCGCGACAAAAGGGAATCGTTCACCGCGGCATCACTTGCGATGGCTGCAGCACCACGCCCATTCGCGGGATCCGTTGGCGCTGCACCAACTGTATAGACTACGACTTGTGCTCCGATTGCGAGGCTACCAACATCCACCCAAAGACACACATGTTTCAGAAGGTCAAGGTTCCTGCCAGGTACCTGGGATACACCCGAAATCCCATGCCAGTCTATTTCCCAGGTAATCCAGGATACATGCCGTCAATTGTGCCGAACGCCGTGAGGAAAAGCCTGGAGGAGCAGACACAGTACGAACCGGAAGAGATCGATGGTCTTTGGGAGCAATTCACGTGTCTTGCCAACGTCCAATGGGACGAGGATCCGGAGAAACTTGGCGCAGCCATAGACAGGCGCGCCTTTGACAAATCTTTCGTGCCCCGCTACACTGCTAACATCCCTGCGCCGAATCTCGTATACGACCGTGTTTTTGCCTTCTTCGACAGCAACGGCGATGGTCTGATTGGATTCAAAGAATTCGTTCTCGGCATGAACTTCATCCGCATGAGTCCACATAGCCGCGCCAAACTCCGCAAAATATTCGAGTGCTACGATATCGACGGGGACAGCTATGTGACTCGCAAGGACTTTCTGCGCATCTTCCGGGCATACTACAACATCCTCCGCGAAAAGACCAGGGATATGCTGATGGTTGCTGAAGAGCACCTCAGTGTAGCCGGGGCTATGGACACGATTGAGTCGAGCCAACCTTTAAGTTCTGCTTTCCTTGGCGGACCGAATTTCAACAGACAAAGACCGAGCGCGGCATCGAGGAAAACTTTTGATCGCTTTGGAGACCCTCTAGAGGACGACGTTATAAGAGAGGATGGTCACGACATTGAAGATCGCTCTCAGCTTATTGCGGATTCTGGAGAAATTCGGATCGCTAACAGTCGCGCGCCTGGTCAGACCGTCGAACAAGTTCGTCAAGAAGCTGTTGCGGATCGATGGAGGCGGAGAGAGTTCTACATCGACGAGGAGGAAGGCCTTACCGTGCCCGATTCCTCAGAGCTTGATCATGCCGACGCCCCGGTCGACGTAGCTTCGACAATTGACGGCCACGTTGACATGCCTAATGGCGTCTATGTTCGACCCTCGCATTCCCGTTCGTCCTCCCGGGTCCGCTTCGCAGATGATCTTGAGTCAGATGCTCGTTCTGATATCTCTACGTCTTCGCGGCCCATCGGAGAGCGCTGGGGTGGCTACGAGATCCCGCAAGCTGAAGAGGACCTTGGTAAAGATATTCTCTATCAAGTCACCCAGCAAGGCTGCAACGAAATGCTCGACCCAATTTTCAAGCGGAAAGAGGACATTGCTATGGAAGTTCAGGCGACCAAGTCTGAGCGTCAGTTGTGGCGCCAGAGGATCAATGAGTTCATCAAAGACATGGAGGACAAAACCGGAGCAGATTTCAAGAACGACCCTCTCGTCAGATCTCCTGAAGCCGAAGAGCTCATGAAGGTCTCCCTCCAATTTGTTGCACTAGTTACTGGCCGGAGCTGGAAAACCTACCAAAATCTGAAGAACAAGGGTTTCATCCCCAACGAAGACATTGACGCTCTCGACGGTTTCGTGGAGGAGGTCTTTCAACCGTTCGAACGCGACCTACGACAAGCAGAAAACAACGGCATTTCTAACGAAGCATACAAGAGTTTCATTTCCTCGGCTAGATCCCTCATTGCAAAGGCTGCAAGGCGTATCTCGGAAACAAAGAATGAACCGGGAACAGCGACGGATACCCAAAAGCGAGAGGCTCGGCTCGAAGTGGATCTTGTTGACATGCAGTTGGACGAGCTCTTCGAGAGGTCTAATTTGCTAACGGATGGGGATCGCGATAGAGCGAGGCGATCAGAGGAACCAGACAGAGAGGTTAATGGGGAAATAAACAACGCTGATGGGGGCGAGGCCAGCGAGAACCCGGAAGTAAGATGGCTCGAGCTGGTAATGAGCCGTCCGTCCGATGCCAGAACATCGGGCCAGAGAAGGGAGCAAGCTAGCGCACGCAGTCAAAGGGCAGCATCACCACCTGGAGACCCAACCTTGCCGCAGTTCCGCCCGAACAGCATCCCAAGCAATCCAGCGCAGGCAAACTTCCTGCCTATGCCGAGCCTTCCTACCAATACCACTGCGCCGCCAGAAAGGCCACAGACGCCTGAAATTATCCCTCCTGCTCCTCCGTTAGAACAAGCAGAGCCTCTCAGGGACCCTACCATGCCTCAATTCCGTCCCAACAGCGAGCGCGATATCCATCCGCCCAGGGCCTCATCACTCAACCCGCCACCTACACCTGTTCCTCAAGGGAGCGCAACTCGAACTAGCCGCCAGGCCTCACCCGCCCCAGCACCCAGCCACGCAAACGAACCCACGCTCTTCATCCCAATCTCATCTGAGGCGTCCACGTCAGACAGCTCTTCGGAGGACACGCCCAGCTCCGGAGAGTCTACTTCGGCCGAGGAAGACGAAGATGACGATGACGAGGACGAGGATACCGCAGCCGAGATCCGCATGCGCCCCAGCGACATTCGCGACCTGCCAGAGGAATTCCTCTCTCTCGTCAGCACGGCCATCCGCGAGCAGCGCGTTCGTGACGCCATCAACCACTCGTCGGCCGCCGCCCGCGCGCCCAACGTCTATCTGTCCACAGCGTACGCTCGGCAGCGCGATCACCGCGAAGCGCCCGATGAGCGTCGGATGGCGCGATTGGCGATGCTGGACGGCGCGGAGAGTGAGATCAAGAAGGTTGGCAGGGGGAGAATTGGGTTTGATGAGTTTGCCGAGATGATGCAGGGACCGGCGGGGGGTGCCTTGGCATTTGTGGAGGGGTGGTTGGAGTTGGGGAGTTTGTAAGCTGAGGGGATGCGGAAGAAATTGAAGAAGAACAAAAAAGGGCATTTATCGGGAGAAAAGTCATTCATAGCATGGGGGATCTTGCACACAGGATGGGTGCATGGAAGGTGGGGTTTTCTAAAAAAAATCAGTAGTGCTACATAGGCAGCTATTTACTTGTAGAAATGATACCCGATGGATCGGTCGTTTATATATCTATTCCACTTTCCTATCATCATGATTCCTTCAGCCGCGAAAATTTGGAGTGACCTTTATTCATGCGTGCTGCGTATGACCAACAGCCTAATTTGACTCAATTGCAGAAGCATCCATGTGAGGAGATGATTTGAACGGGAACTGTGAAGCCGAACGAAGTGGAAGTCGAGCTTGGCACGTTAGAGGTTGGCTTTGACGTCACAGCTTGACTCGTTTCTCTCCGTTCTCGGGCTCTTAACTTCAGCCCACACCTTCAGCATGTCAGAGCCGATCACCTTGAGAAAATAAATATCACCGCCTCCAAGGAAGAGGGGGAAGGATCGATCCACACCTCTCAAGCATCCCAAATGTCAACTAGAAAGCCGACAGATTCGGAAGGACCAAGATGGTACCGTGCCGAGTCTCGCTGCTATCGAAGCTAGCGAGGCCGAGGTTGCGGACCATCTAGCATACTTTGCCGTGCACCTAGCGCTGAAGTCCAGGGCTGAGCCCCGAGAGCCGAGGATTTCTGTTGAAAAGTTCAAGAGTCTTTATCAAAGAAATCAGCACGCGAAGGGTCGGCATTTCGTCGTGCATCAGCACAATCATCCCATTTCCGGAGTTCACTGTAAGTCATTGAGATGATTTCTTTCACGTATCACGAAGCGGGCTTATTCCTTGTTTTCAGACGATTTGCGACTGCAGTTCTCTGAGTCGAGCTCTATCTCCTTCGCCATTCCGTACGGCTTGCCCGATAAATCATCATGCTCGTGTGGGTAGTTGAAGCTCACGTCCGGATGCTTTTGTACAATTTTAAATTCATAAATGACTGTCCCGACGGTAGCGAAAGTGAAAGAACCGGGTGGATCTATGTTTGGCCATGAGGAAGGTGCGCTGCAGAGACAGCGGAGCAGGTGGCTGCTCAGTAGCATCAGCTTATATGCTTAGTCTGTCTTTCCAAATGGCATCGGTGATAGGGCTGGCCTGGCGGTAGGATCTATTAGAGTGGTCGAGTCGCTCAAGAGACTCGGTACACAGCAACCCTTTGGAATACTACGGATCATCAGGTTGCCGCTCCCATTACAGGCACTCTGGGTCGCAGCATATTGCACGAGTTTGAATCTCCCGTGCTGACGACACCTCAGTGAGGAACGAGGCTCTATCACCCATTTTTGTTTCTTTTGTCTGTCTCTCCAAGCAAAACCTAGATTCCAGTTTTCTATATATATTCTTTGCTTCTGCCATTTCAATCACTGATACACGCTGGCCCAGTGGTCGGATCTGTTAGAGTGGCCGAGTCGCTCAAGAGACTCGATTCACAAGCAACCATTTGGGAACCCGCAGATCATCAGGTTGCCACCCCAACTACAGGCATTCCAGGTCACAGTACACTGCACGAGTTCAAAACTTCGTACTGACGATCAAGAATGGGGAGCAAGGCTGTATCACATTCTTTTCTTTTTTACTGTCTGCTTCTTGCTTCTTTCTTAACCTCACTTTTTCTACGTATTCTTCACCTCTACCTCCTACGCCACCACTACTGGCACGTCATCGTAGTTCTTCTTCATCCAAAGCCTCACCTTCTCCAATCCCTCCTTCAGCACATCCGTCTCGCAGCAAAACCCAACCCTCACATAACCCGGGAACCTTTGCCCAAAGCTCTCCGGCCCAGGCACGAACAACACGCCCGTCTCGTCCAACAACGTCTTGCAGAACTTGGCCGCGTCCACCGGCTCACCACCCTCGCCCTCACGATGGAACCGCAAGAAGGCGGTGGTGCCCGCCCTCGGCTTCACCCAGTCAATGACATCATCATGCTTAGCGACGAACTTCTCCAGGATCTCCAAGTTCGCCTTGGCGAGGCCGATGTTGCGGGCGAGCAAGGCGTGGACGGTGCTGGGGCTGAGGGCGCGTGCGGCGACCTGCTGGTCCAGGCTGCTGACGCTGATGGTCGTGTAGTGGCGGGCGGCGGCCATCTTCTCGACGAGGGCCGCGCTGCGCGAGGCGATCCAGCCGACGCGGATGCCGGCGAGGCTGTAGGCCTTGGAGAGCGAGCCGGTGGCGATGGTGTGTTCGTAGCCGAGCGATAGTATCGACGGCGGGAAGGCGTCGTCGATGGGCGAGATGCTGTGGAAGACGGGGCGGTAGACTTCGTCGCTCAGGATGGTGATGGACTTGGTTGCGGCGAAGTCGACGAGGTCCTGGAGGAGAGACTTGGGGAGGATCGCGCCGGTGGGATTGTTGGGGTTGCTTGGGGAGATATGTTAGTTGATATACTCCGTCGTAAGAGGCGCGGCGGCGTACTTGACTACGATCAGCTTAGTGTTTGGCCGCACCAAAGCCTTCAGTTCTTCTAGATCTGGCACCCAGTCTTTCTCGGCCTTGGCTTCCCAGAGATCCACTTCAGCACCCAGGCTTTTTGGGACCTCGTAGAGCTGCTGGTACGTTGGGTGGTGAACAATGACATGGTCTCCGGACCCAACAAGGGCGTAAAAGACTAAGGTGTTGGCCATGATGGCACCGGGAGTAATCAATATATTGTCCTCGGGTAAACGAGACGTGGCCCTCGAGGAGTAGAGATTCGAGAGGTTCTTCCGAAGAGCCTCGCTACCACGAATTGCGCCATAAGTGAGCTTTTCGGAAGTTGTCAGGATACTGACAGACTTCTCAGAGGGATCCTCAGCCAGAGCTTGCAAATCCTCAATGGAGATGGATGCACAGCAGGTCTCGGCGAGATTGTACTTGGCGGAGTTCTCATGGGCGTCCATCCACTACACGAATCAGTGCCGGGGCTCATGAGTATTGTAATTGATTCGTGAAAAGGCGAAGGGATATTATATCAGGCGACTATAATACCGTCCCTTCCGGTGCCTCTTAGCTGTCTCTTGGCAGCTGAAGACACACCGATTGACATGACTCCACTCAGTTGGCCGGCTAAGAAGTGCCGTATCCGTACAAACGTGGACCCAATCGCCAAATTCAACGACAAGCAGACCGGAACGCACGGAAAGACAAGAGAAAATTCTGCAGAAACAGCTCGACCTACCTCCTCGACACCGAAGGGCTCCAGATTGACCATGATGGCTGCGGTTGATCGACAGAGCGCGGGAGAACAGGGCAGCGGGTGCTCTGGTTGGAGCAGACGAGCGATCCAGCGATCACGAGAGTCGAACGTGATTCGCGTTGATAGAGAGTCGGGAGCAGTGCGAGGAGCTTATAGCGTGTCGTGCAGATGCAGGGCCGCAGGTTAGGACGAACGGAGGGCGTTTGGAGCTAACCCAAGCGGCGCAACGGTTGCCGCCGCACCTCAGCCCCGGCGCGCTGTTGTTGGGCGGGCTGACCGACGATCGCGAGTCGCGTGAACGGGCGATCTCGAGGCTCAACCTGGCCGTCGCTGACCACCTGATGCCAGCATCTCGGCCCCCTTGCCCTTCGAGGTGACACGCGGGCGGCCCAATGGTTGGTGCGGTTGCAAGCGAAGGAAGCGTTGGCTGCAGAGACATAGGCAGTTTGGGAAGCGTGCGAAGGCAGGCGGGCAGTGCGCAGCCGAGGAGCGGCGTCGGCCGTAATGAACCTGCCTCCCCGCAAGTCTCCACACCAGCAAGCAAGCCAGCTTCACCGCCATCACAGCTGCTCTCTGTTTCGCGTCGGATTATGCTCCGCTGAGCCCGAGCTAACCGCCGCGTCCGATATTTTCGTCACGTCCCAGTTGCGCCCTCCACTCTTGCCGCTGCTCATATTTGCGACGTCGCGCCACCGCCAGCTCCAGGCAGCTGCATCGCGACTCCAGAGCTTCGTCGCAACACGCAGCTTGGGCCGCGCCCACATCAACAGACACCATGCGCTCGCCCCGATGGGCCTCCCACTTGCTGGCGGCCATGGCGGCCCTCTCCAGCATTGCCGCCGCCCAGCGCACCTTTGCAAACTACACCAGCAACGACATGGTGCAGGACCCCTTCTCCATCTATGACGACCGCCCCGACGGCTGCCCGCCGTGCTTCAACTGCAACCTCGAGCAGTTCCCGTGTCATCAATTTGCCGGCTGCAGCAAGAACAACGGCCGCTGCGTCTGTCCGCCTGGCTTCGGCGGCAACGACTGCTCTGATCCCGTCTGCGGCTCGCTCGCCGACGGCAGAGACAGGGCGCCTCGCCAGGGCGCACAGTGTGACTGCAAAGAGGGCTGGGCAGGCATCAATTGCAATGTCTGCACCACCAACCAGGCTTGCAACGCCTTGATGCCCGAGGGCATCGATGGAGTGTGCTACCGCGAGGGTCTCGTTGTCAAGGAGAACTACCAGATGTGTGACATCACGAACCGCAAGATTCTCGACCAACTGAAGGACCAGAAGCCGCAGGCTACATTCTCGTGCAACGCAGAGACCGAGGAGTGTAATTTCCAGTGTACGTGCTCCCATTCCCTCCCAGCATCGCCACTAACAGCTTTTAGTCTGGGTCGATCAGAAGGAATCTTTCTACTGCTCCCTTGATACCTGCGGCTTCACTGTTAACCAAGAATCGAACCGAAACACTACCAAATACCGCTGCGAGAATGTCAAGTGCTCGTGTATCCCTGGGCGTATGCTCTGCGGAGAGGAAGGTTCTATCGACATTGGCGAGTTCTTGGACGAGTCCATCAAGGGCCCGGCCACGTTCAGGACTATCTCGACCGACGGTGGCAGCAGCGAGGATGGCAGCATATTTTCCGAGCCGGCCATGAACGACTTGATCGCAAGCGTCTTTGGTGACGAGAGCATTACCCTGCGCTGCCACTCCGGCGAGTGTCTGCACGAGACCGAGGTTCCCGGTTATGAGCGCCCGGTGAAGGCAATCAACTCTCGTTTGATTGCTGGCGTGATCGCCGGTTGCGCTTTGTTCCTTGTGGCCGTCATTCTCGTTGTATGGATTCTTTCTAGGAGGAGCGCCGCGCGCGGTTGGGGCCCTATTCATTTGACCGACGATGAGGACGACGAGGCCATGAAGCTCATTGCCGATCACAAGCCCGCTGCGCTGCATTTTGAAAACGTGTCATACCAGCTCAATGGCAAGCAGATCCTCAGCAACATTCAGGGCTCCGTCCGCCCCGGAGAACTAATGGCGATCATGGGTGCTTCTGGTGCTGGCAAGACTACTTTCTTGGATATCCTGGCTAGGAAGAACAAGCGCGGTCACATCTACGGCGATATTTACGTCAACGGCGAAAAGATTCCGAACGATGATTTCAGGAGCGTCATTGGATTTGTCGATCAGGAGGACGCTCTCCTGCCTACGTTGACCGTTCATGAGACGATTATGGATTCTGCCCTACTCCGCCTGCCAAAGGAAATGAGCCGCGCTGCAAAGGAACAGAGGGTCGAGGATGTCGAGAAACAGCTTGGTATCTACCACATTCGCCACCAGATGATCGGCTCGGAGGAAGGAAGTGGCCGTGGCATCTCGGGTGGTGAGAAGCGCCGTGTCGGAATTGCCTGCGAACTGGTCACGAGCCCCAGCATTCTGTTCCTTGACGAGCCCACCAGCGGTTTGGATGCCTACAATGCCTTCAACGTTGTCGAGTGCCTGGTCGATTTGGTCAAGACGTACAACAGGACTGTGGTCTTCACGATCCATCAGCCGAGATCGAACATTGTCGCACTTTTCGACCAGCTCATCCTGCTTGCCAAAGGAAGGACTGTCTACTCCGGACCTTTTGCGAACTGCCAGGCCTACTTTGACAATATTGGATATTCCTGTCCTCCTGGATTTAACATTGCCGATTTCCTCGTCGATCTCACGATGCACGCTTCTACACCTCGAGTCCCGATTGATGAGAACAGCTCTCTCTTTGCACCTCGCGATGATATCCCAACTAGGGCCAGCAGTGCAATTGGCGTGAAGTCAATCCCTAGCATTTCCAACGTCAGCATCGATCAGGAGCAAGGCAGCGAGTCAGCAAGCTCCAGGCCCAAGAACAAGAGGAAGACTTCGATCAGACAGCAGCAGGAACGCCAGCTCTACACGCGCAAGAAGAGCAACTATGAGCATCCTCCAACGCCCAAGACCGACGATGAGTCGATTGCTGATACTGAGAGAGACAACATCCGCCTTCACCGACAGCAGGGGGCTCCGCCGCCGCAGATCCTGGAAGACCCTGATCAAATCCTCCCGGCTGCCGAGGGAAGCACTGGTACTGATCTCGACACCCTCGTTGCGACCTACTCTCGCTCGGATGTTGCCGAGGCTCTTCACGAGGAAATCTACACGATCATCATGACTGCCCAGAGCTCAAACGGACACAATGATTCTAACTCGGCGAATGGCAGCTACAAGGTTAAGGGCTACCGCAAGGTTGGTGTGATTAGCCAGTTCGTGATCTTGTCCAAACGGACCTGGCGTAACCTTTACCGGAACCCGCTGCTCATGCTTACCCACTACGCCATCGCAATCGTTCTTGCTGTCCTCATTGGCTACCTCTTCTATGGTCTCACGGACGACATCAAGGGTTTCCAGAACCGCTTGGGTCTGTTCTTCTTCCTGCTCGCTCTTTTCGGTTTCAGCACGCTTACGTCGCTTACCGTTTTCGCTCCCGAGCGTCTAATTTTCATGCGCGAGCGTGCCAAGGGCTACTACAAGCCCATCGCTTATTTCGCTTCGAAGGTGCTGTTCGACATCGTCCCGCTGCGTCTCGTACCGCCGATCATTATGGGTGCCATTGTGTACCCCATGACCGGTCTCATTCCAGCTGCGGCGGAGTTTTGGAAGTTCATGCTGTTTTTGACCTTGTTCAATCTGGCTGCGGCGAACATCTGCCTCTTCATCGGTATCGTCGTAAAGAACCAGGGTGTGGCAAACCTCATTGCTACGCTGGTAATGCTGTTCTCGCTGCTGTTTGGTGGATTCCTCCTTAACCACGAGACCATTCCCAAGTCTGCTTTGTGGTTGCAGTCGGTAAGTCCATACTCTCGATGCATTTTTCTCGTGAAAACGCGCTAACAGTGTCTGCAGCTGTCCATCTTCCACTACGGTTTTGAGGGTCTGATTGTCAATGAGGTCAAGTACCTCTCCTTGGTGGATCACAAGTATGGCCTCGACATCGAGGTTCCCGGCTCGGCTATTCTTAGCAGCTTTGGATTCAACGTCCTTGCGCTGTGGCACGATGCTATTGGACTTGCCGTCTTCTGCGGCGTGTTCGTTGTCCTCGCATACGCGAGCATGCATCTGCTGCTTGTGGAGACTAGGTGAGATGGACTTGTCGCATATTTGCTCCAGAGAGTGTGTATATCATCGATGGCTGGGTGTGTCACTGTGGTTTTGCGACATCGGGCGCACTGTTGAACTAGAGGTCGTGCATGGTCACCACACGAGGCAGACAGGGATGCACCGTCCGTGCAGTGTACAGAAGATAGAGCATCGGATCGGTCTCAATGGCATGTCTGGAGGATTTACGATGCGGGTTGGGTTGATAGGTCTCAGCCAGGGATACCGCGCGGCGGGTTCGGGTATGTGCATTATATACAGGCGTTGTCTTTTTTCTTGTTTTACTGAATCTCAATGGATCATACCATTTGTTTCGATTTGCTCAATCCAGCCTTGCTTCCCGGGCGCCTTTGTGACCAGGGGAGCGATGATGGGACAACGGACGTGGTCTTGATTGGCATATGTAGGACTTGCTTTTTCTCGTTCCGTGCGACGGGGTGAGACTCCATTGGGAAGGTTTGAAACATTTTATTCTAACGTCAAGCGGACACGTCATCTAGGCAACACTGTTCAGAAGCACAGGATTCTTCCGCGAACTTGGCCAACGCAATGGCGAAGACGGTTACGAACGAGACGTGGTCCTCGATTGGAGGCGCCACTCAGCGTGGGGAATGGAAAGCTGTAATGAGCCGGGCCTTCATCTGGACTAGGCAAACGACGAGCCAAACGCACTGGCCGCGGCCGGGAAGAGATGCCATTGGAGAACACGACAATTTCATTACAGTGGCGCGCCAGCAATAATACCAACAACAGCGGTGGCCCCCGCGGCCGCGGCTGCGGCTGCGTCCGCAATGCAAATCATTCGTAACCTTAACTTCTCATTTCCCCTCCGGTGCACCGGGTCTCGGGCGAGGCAGGCAGTTTTGGGAAGGTGACGCCGGGCGATGGAGCAGTTTAGAGGAAAGTAGGAGGGTGGACGGTGTTCCCATCGGTAATATGAAGGGTCGTTCGCATTTATCGAGCAATTGCTGCTGGGACGGGGCGGTTCAGCAGATGGAACGGGATCCCTGGACAGATCGGGTTGCGTGCGGCCGGCGATCTCTCATTTTGGGGCCGGCGGCATGTGATGGGGAGCAAGTTGGTCCTGCGCAGAATGCTCCTGCAATCAATATAGGGGCGAGCCCGGAGAAGGAGAAGGGGCCTGCGCCCGGGCGCATTGACGATGGTGAAGCGGAGGTGCCGGTAGGGCTGGGCCGTTTGATGACCCCTCTCCACCACGAGATGTGGGTTGTGTTTCTCCTCGCCCCGAATTGGGGAGACCGGTTTGGGCAGAGACAGGCCATCTCGATCCGGCCTAGGGCTCGCCCGCTTCGTGCCTGGTTTTGCGCTACGGTAGCTCCACGCAGCGTGCGCACACGTCCACGGACAGGCTCGTCTGGGCCGCAGTGGTTTAGGACAGGTCGCGCAGTCACGGCAGCTGGGCAGCAAAGGCAGTTGATTGAGAGCCGCCGGTTCGCCAGTCTCATGAGGTGAGGTGGGCGCGGAGGCGTGGACGGGACGTCATTGGGCCCGCATCTAGGGCCGTTCGGCACAGGCGGGCGACGAGAACGGCGTAATTTGAGCGTCAATTGATGGGCGAAGGGAGGCGGCGTCGTCATAGGGGGCCAGCCATCGATGGCGTAGCTAGCTCTGCGATCGAACCCTGGAATTAGTCTGGACGACGGCTTGTCGACAGCTGCTAGCCAACAACACAATTTTCTCTATCTCGAGAGAGGGTAACGCGCCCGTAGTCGCACACGCATCTGAAGCGCATTGTAAGTGCACATCCTACCCACGACCCCCCCGTCTGAAACCCGCGTTTCACATCGGCGCCCGGTCACCGTTTGGTGCCCACGCCCGCGCGCAACCTTGCCTGCCCTACAACATTGGCCCACCGCCCGCCCGCATCAAGTCCCACGACCGCATTACTATGTCCACGTCGTCCTAGCCACAATTTTCCCCTCCAGAGAACACACCCACTGATTCCCCCCTCCCGCACCGCAGCCATGTCACAACTACCTGGCGGCGGCGGCGTGAGATCACTCCGTGCTATGTTTGAGAGCTCGCATCCCGAGCGCTCTGCCTCCCCTGAGCTTCGTGGCCGTTCGCCCACCCCCGGCTCACCCTCTGTTCGCAGCAGCGAGTCCAATTCGCGCCCGACGTCCAAGGTGCGCGCCAGCTTCATTTCCGTCGGCCCCTTCGATTCGCCCCCGACCAGCATGCCGGGAGAGAACGGCGTCGACAGCCCGGCTGTTGAGAGCCCGCCCAGCGACGCCATCGACGCCCTCAGGGCCGCCGCGCCTTCCGAGCCCACCGGCAGCACCCTGACGCAGCGCCGCGGCAGCATGAGCCTCGATCCCAGCCGCGACTCCGAGACGCTGGAGGAGCTCCGGCACACCGTGTCGTCCGAGGCCGAGCACCGCCGCGCCAGCGTCGACATCAAGGAGACGGTGCCCGAGAACGCCGTCTTCACCGGCCCGACCAACACGCCTTTCATGGAGATCAAGGAGGACAAGGCCATGGGCAACTTTGTCGACAACCAAAACAACCAGTTGAACGACGCCAAGAAGTCGGGCGAGCCCGGCCCGAAGGAGGAAGCGACGACGGAGAACGCGCAGCGCGTTCTCCAGGAAGCTGCCGCCGGCCTGAAGCGCGTCGAGGTTGCCGCCGAGGAGAAGAAGTCGGAATCCGCCTACAAGTCGTCGTCTGACGCCACCGCTACCGCACCAACTCCCGCCACCGAAGAAGTGAACGAAGACGTCGCCATTCCTACCGAAGAGCCCACAATGTCTCAGCCTGACAAGAAGACCGATGTGGAGGACCCGAGCGCTGAGATGAAGCCCTCGGACCCCAAGGAAGAGAGCGCTGTTTCTGGAGGCGAGGGTCTGCCGCCGCCTACCGAGACTCTGAAGCCTCTGGGCATTGAGAAGGCCGCTGAGGAGGTGCCTGAACCTGTCGCTGAAGAGAAGACTGAGGAGAAGGCCGAGGAGGCCGAGCCCCAGCCTGAGACGAAGGCCGATGCCGCGCCTGAGCCTGTTCCTGAGCCCGCTGAGACGAAGCCCGAGCCTGCGCTGGCTGAGGAGAGCAAGCCGTCCGGAGCCAAGTCTCCCGCTCCCCCTGCGACTCCCACCTCGCCGATTGCTTCCCCGAAGTCGACGACCTCGAAAACCTCGACCGCCAAGGAGCCCGCGAAGAGGGCGAGCAGGACTTCGCTCAAGTCTGCGACTTCCAGCTCCGCCGCGAAGCCTCGCGCTTCGTCCAGGCCTGCTTCCGAGAGGAAGGCTCACGCCACGCCCCCTTTTACGAAGCCCAGACCAAAGTCGCCTACGCGCCCCGCCAAGCTCCCCTCGCACCTGACGCAGCCCACGGCTGCTTCTGCGGCGAAGCGCGATGGTGAGAAGGAGGAGAAGAAGCCTGCCGCCAAGCCGAGGACGACGACGACCCCCCGCGCCCCCGCCGTCGCGGCCAAGACCACGACTGCTGCGGCCAGCAAGACGGCAGCCGAGAAGAAGGCCGGATCTCGCCCCTCGCTCCCTGCGCAGAGCACCGCCAAGCGCCCCGAGTCCCGCACTTCCAGGCCCAGCGTTGGCGCCCGTGCGCCCGATGACAGCTTCCTTGCCCGCATGATGCGCCCGACGGCATCCTCTGCCAACAAGACCCACGAGAAGAAGGATGATGTCAAGTCGCCCCCGCGCCGCACGGTGTCGACGAAGTCGAAGCAGACGAACGGCAGCAGCGTTGCTGCGAAGGCGAAGACAAAGGTTGTGGAGGGCATCGACAAGGCGAAGGAGAAGATTGTGGAGAAGGATACTGAGGAAAAGCAGGAGGAAAGTTCGGGACCGAAGCTGGAGCCGGCGGCTCCCATCACTGAGAAGCCGGTGGAGGAGGAACAGGCGGCCGAGGAGGAGGGCAAGAACACGCCGGAAGAGCAGAGCGGGGAGACTATGACGCAAACGCCTGCGGGTATTGAGGGCGGTGTTATTCGGTAAGATAGATACACTATTCTTCCACAATCACTAATCGCGTATTAAACTTTCATTCCACCCACCGCACGCTCATGTTTTCCTTTACTTTTATCTCTTTGTGGTTGCATGCAATTAAGCGTCAAGAACTTCGCCAGGTCGTAGCCCAACAGCAGGTGCTACTCAGTTTGAATCGCCCCCGCAAATCCGGCAGCCGCAACAACTCTTCCCCGACTACACAACAGCAACGCCAACAAGCGCGCCCCGCGCTCTCCGCAGCTTCAGCAACGCCAGCAGCATGACCGCCTATTCTTCCGCCAGCACCGCCTTCTCCGCCTCGACCGCCGCCACGTCCGTCTACGGCGGTAGCACCCCGACCAGCAACAGCGGCTGCACGTGTGGTTCGACGCCGTCGTCCGTCTGTGGCGACATTCCTCCTCTTCCCGTCAAGCCCGCCTCCGCCGCTCCGCGCAGGGGTCGCATCTCGAACTTGGTTGCGTTTTTTGAGAATAACCAGTAAATACTTTTTTCTTCCGGTACAAAACACCACCCTTTTTAATCGACTTGTTCGGTTAGCCCTGCTTTTTTTTTTTCGGTCAAGGCAAAAAGCAAAGGCAAAAGCGAGCTTTGAGGCGTCATCGTCTGTCAGGTACAGACAATACGCCTTTTTTTTCGACTGGATTCGAGCATAGCGAGCATTTGTGCTTTTTCTCTGTTGGGCGATTTTCTCTCTTGCGATGGCCTTTGGATACAAGGCCTGATTTTTCTACCTTTTTCTCTTTCACCCCTTCTCCACCATACTCGTCATTTCGCTGGTCGAAAGGCGATGACGGTGTGCGTGTTTTACTGCAACCTTTTTTTTTTTGTTTTGCCCCCTCTTTTGAATACTGTACGGCGCGCCATATGGTTCAAGAGAAAAGGGTATGGATGGATGTTACACGCGGGAAGAAGCAGAAGCTCCGTGTCTCTGGAAGATAGGAGGCGGCTTCAATTGGTTAAACGAACACATGCTGTCGACGTTGGACGACTGAAGGATAGGAGACTCGGCGCCTAACCCTCTGTTTTGGTTTTGGTTTTGTTGTTTTTGCTGCTGTTTTCGTGGTTTGGTTTTTGCGTCGTTGCTGGTCTTTGCGTGTGTTTTTCCCGTTTGCTTCTCTTCATTTTCGCTTCGTGGTTGTCGTTTTTGGAATGGTTTTCGAGCTTCGTTGCAGTGGTTCGTGTATGTATATGTATGTTTAGCTAGGTGTATTGCTTTTTAATGGTTTTGTTGTTTTTCAGTCCTATCTCCTGGCCCTGCTTGGATCGAAAGCGATTGGACCGTTTGATCACCCGTTGGATGTTCTTCGTTGTCTATGAGTTCCCTCTCTGGAGTACGGGATTTGGTCTATGACTGACCAGAAGTGGAGATGAAAAAAGCGTCCATATCGATTCCCTTGGGTGTGAAACAGAAGACAAGCAGTTGAGGTATTCATCTTGACATGAACGCCACAACGTTCATGCGACAAGCGCACCCGGACAAGAGCGTCAACCACCTCGACTTCGTTGCAATACTTAGCAAACCGACCTCGCGGTATTATCGTGACGCGCCTGTATCCGTTCGATTTAACCCTCATGTCTACTCAATGGAAAAGAGAATACTAGCCATATGCTTAGCGAGCTAAGGATACAGCGCGAGTAACCATCGAAATACACAATAACGTAAGTTACTACAAGTTACTTACGTTGCTCGCTACTACTAGGAGGATCAGCATTCGCTAAGATCTATACGATTGTCGAAGTTAATATTCCGTAGGGGAGAGGAAGGGTTGGAATTTAGGCAGAGTGGGCTTTCCATAGGCCGCGCGCTCTCCGAATCTTGCACGCACTGCCGAATTAGGTTTAGGCGCTCCGACTCACCACGACCGCTGCTCCATTAATTCCGCCTCATCCTTGTCTCGATCCCTCTACCAAACAAAACCCACAACATCGACTCCAGATCTTCGAACGAGACACCACCAAGATGGCACCTGGCATGAAGTGGGATTCGGAGGCCGACGCCAAGGTACGTGATGGCTTTGATCCGCAATCTCGAAATGCTCGGCTCACTCCTCCTAGCTGTTCGGCCTCTTTCTCAACATTTTCGATATCAAAGTCAGCGGCGACATGATGAAGAAGCTCAACGCCGCCATGGGTTTCGGTACAGCAACCTTCCCTGCACAACATCCCGTCTTTCGTTTTCACACTTACGTCTTCGCTGTCTCGTAGACGCCAAATCTCAGGCCATCGCTCATCGCATCGGCTCCGTCCGCAAGCGCGCCGCCGACCTCCTCTCCGACAGTGACGGCAACCCCATCAAGCCCGCTCCCCTCACCCCGCGCGGCCCGAAGAGCGGCGGCGGCGGCACGCCCGGCACCCGTGGCAGCAACAGGAAGGGCGCCGCCTCCAAGCACGACTCTGAGGACAGCGATGACAGTGGCGTCGGTTTGTTGAGTGCACCTGGAAGCGCTAAACGCCCGAGGAGCGCGCGCAAGGCCGCTGGCGCCAAGCGTTCTTACAAGGAGCCCGATACTTCCGAGGACGAGGATGAGAAGAAGCTCAGTGACGAGGAGCGCGCGGTTGCTTCTAAGAAGATCAAGCTTGAGAAGGAAGATGAGATTAAGGATAGTGATGGCGAGGAGGCTGGCGTGGAGGAGACCCAGAAGAGCTTCTTCGACGGCGATGGTGGCTTGGGCGAGGAGGAGGTCTGAGGCTGACAGCTACGAGACTCCTTCTTGATGTTTGGATTCTATCAATAGCCTTTCATTTCACTCGGCGGTGCTGTACCGCAGAATCGGCGCTGATTTGCTCGTCTTGAGAAGCTAAGCGTAAAATCAAAGTAATGACTGCATTTTGTGCTTCTATGATTTGGAAAAAGTAACAATCGAGAGGAGTGCCAGAATCTAAGTGAATAGTAGGCTCAATAGCCACCTGGCGACAAGCGGCTAGACTTCAGAATCACGATGCCAGGAGAAGTTAAGAAGCTATCGGCGGGAGCACCATAATAGAAGAGATTTGAAAGCATCGTGGCAATCCAGATCTATTGTTCAAGATTCTGCATTGCTAAGCAGCCCGTATAGAAACCCCAATGTGTAGAATTCCGCCTTTCTCGTTGAAATCAAACCCTGAATGAAGAGCCTTAATCCGTCCATGGCGTAGCAAGAAGTGTCTATCTACACGTCCCCACCGTCCTGGTCGAAGTAGGATTCCGACCTGATCTTCTTGGTAGGTGAATCAGGAATGTTGTCGTCGTCCTCACCCTCAGCAACATCATCCTTGGCGCCGCGCTTGCGAGGCGAAGAACGGGGAGTCTTCTCCGGATCATCGGTATCCTTCTTCTTGCGACCACGCGCCTTCGCAGGAGTAGCCGGGGCGCTGGCCTTGCCTCCACCGTCGCCGCCGCTGCCCAACGCACAATTGGCGCCTCCGTATTTCTTCTTGAGGACCTTGGTGAAGCGCTGGCTGATGGCGCCGACCGTGGTGTCTGGGATATGATTAACTTATGACATGCTGCTGCAAAGTGAGAGAACTGAACTCACCACCACCGAGCTTTTCAGCGATGGCCTTCCATCCGTCGGTGCCGATCTTGGCGTCGGTGGCCTCGATGTACGCCATCAAGAGCTGTGTGGCGGTTAGCATGAACATGGGACTTCTGGTGAAGCTACTGACGCGAGCATCATTGTCGGCGTTCCAAACTACGGGCATGGTTGGTTCTTGTACGCTTGGCTGGACGAAGTTGTATGGAAGAGGTTCTGATGGGAGTGGCGAAGTCTTCTTGGAGTGCGAGTGATGTGAAAGGTTGGTAAAGAAAGGAAGATGAGCGAAAGATGAAGGTGGAGGGTTTATATAGTGCCAGGATGCACGTCAGCCTCGTGCTCGCATACAAATCAATGAGCATGAGGAAGGAGCGCTCAGGTGCTCCTGCCTACTTTGAGTATCCACACGATCTTGGGAGGCTGATCTCCGCCAAAAATGTCGCCAAATTGTCGGATTTGAAGCCACTGTCCGGACGTATTTGTTCAATTTAAGGAATGACGTCTACGTCCAGAAGTTTGCTCCAGCTGCCTACGTTTGAGAAGACAAATCTGCACCTATACATCCACTTCAGCGCCTCACTTTTGAGGAATTGCATCTGTGTCCTGACGCTCACTTCGACTACCCGCAGGTGATCATCCTATGCCGACACTGGGAATTCACGCAACTTCTGCCCAGTACCAACATTGCACTTCTGAATTACCAAATGGCTACTAGAATTCTCCTTATAGTATCTCTACCTGTTGACCCTTATATAAACAGGGCCCCCTGTAGCTGGTTTGCCAGCATGGTGGGCTGTAGAAGAGATGACGCTCGTGCCGTACGCTCACCCGTACAAGGAGGAACCCATCCAACGCCTGTCACAAATACCTAGACCTGCTCAGGCTGCGCGTCAAAGTAAGACTCGGCAGCGCCGGTGCCAGAGTCTTCGACCTCGTCATCCTCCTTTTGCTCCTTCTTGATCTTCTTCGTGGGCGACTCGGGAATCTTCTCCTCCTCGGCATCTTCCTCGTCAGTGACGGGCTCGGCGTAGTTCTTGGCGTTGCGCTTGAGGGTCGAAGAGCGAGGAGTCTTGTTGCTGGACTTGGAAGCGGCATCGGTCGTCTTGTTGGCCTTGGGCGTGGCAGCCTTGCGCGGGGAAGAGCCGCCGCTCTTGCTGCCGCCCGTGCCAGCCTGAGCCTTGATCTTGCGGAATCTGTGCTTGAGGGCCTCGGCAGTAAAGCCTGTGCGCGCGGCGATGATGATATGAGCAAAGAAGCGGAAGTGAAGTGAGGGGGAGGTGGAGAGAGGGAGGGCTTGTTCACCTTCGCCCATGCGCTCGGCGATCTCGTCGTACTGACGAGAGCTGATGGTGATTCCGCAGACATCCATCGTGGATTGGAAGAGCTGTGAAGCGTGGCGTTAGAAGACGGCGGCGGCTTGGGGGATGCGCGGGTGGACTTGCGCGTTGGTCGACCTCCGCGGTCCAGCTGATCGGCATGATTGCGCGTGGGTGCGTGGGTTGCAATTATGTTGGGTGGTGTGGCGGAGGGACTGCGTTGCAAAGAGTTTGAGGTTGTGGTTGGAGTCGGACGATGAAGTGTTGTGGTGGAGGGCGGAGGGAGGAGGACGGAAGATGGAAGTCGTATTTTTATACCCACAAACTCGACGACCGCTCGCCCGCATTTTGCAGCATGTGAAATCCACAGAAACCTGCGTATCTATCCTTCTAGAGGGGGGTGTGGTCAGACTTGTAGACACCTTCCAGTTAACCACTGGTAACCTACTACATGATTGTCAGCCAACAGGCACCGTAGATATTCTACGCTGCTCGCAGGCCTTCTATGAATCATCTTGCGCGTCTTCTTCCGTCTGTCCCCAACCTTCTTCACACCCCGCCTTTTCAAAAGACGGTCTCGCGTTCAAACTCACACAAGCCACCCAAACCTCCGCAACACCGCGACGACCAAAGACACCGCCGCAGCCATGTCTACGGACGACCAGAACGTACGTCTCCCTCCGTCACTCCCCGCTCCTCCTCCTCCGCTCCTCACCTCACCTCCATCCTCATAACCTCACCCATACCCTACCACCCTCTCACCCCCGCCAATCGCAACGACAAGGGCAAAACCATGACTAAAGCCGCAGTCGCGACCGCGCGCAGATGCTACTCCTCCACGCCATGATCCAAGTCTTCCAGCCCAGCCGCGCCGACTGCGACCGCCTGGCCGAAGCCATGGGCAACGGCGTCACCGGCAACGCGCTGCGCCAGCGCATCGCGAAGCTGCGCAACAAGAACCCCATCAACAGCAACGGCGCCGCCACGCCTGCCAGTACTACTGCCAAGAAGGGCGGCGGCGGCAAGAAGAAGAGGAACGCTGTCAGCAAGCTCGAGTACGGCGAAGACACCGATTACGGAGCGACGCCGAGCAAGAAGGGTCGCGCCCGTGGTGGTGCTGGCGCTCGTGGCCGCAAGCCAGTCAGGTATGACGACAATGACGACGGCGACGACGCTGAGAGCGAGGCGGAGGAGCTGAAGAGCGGCGCGTCGGCGCGTGCTGCGAAGAAGGCCAAGACGATGGGCAAGAACGTCAAACAGGAGCAGGTCTCCGAGGCCGAGGAGGAAGACGAGCTGAAGATCGAGCACGAGGAGCTGGCCGGAGATGCCGGTGACGTGGGTGTCGTGTCTGCCAATACTCTCATGGGCGGCATGGCTTTCGGTGCGCTCGACGATGAGCCGCTCCTCGGTCAGGGATCGTTCTTCTATCTTCAGGATGAGGATGATGAGGTCGTTTGAGCCGGGCCAGGATCAGATGACACCGTTGGCTGGTCGTCACTTCGTGTGCGTGGTCATGGGGAAGGGCAACAGTTCATAGCTACTGGATGAACGTGAGATCCCGGATAATGCCTTATAACAAAAGGAAAGGCTTAAACAAACGGCAAAGGAAAGAAAATATATAAAAGACTGGGGGAAATGTATCTTGCTCATGCTAGTGGTTGCTCGCGCTGCTTGGACCCACTTACGATAGCCCAGACAAGTAGGCGTCTTTACAAATGGTGATGCATGAATGACTGATTGTCGTTCTGTATGCTTCATTTCAAGGCGGCTATAAATTTGAACCCCCCACAAACCGATGGTTGAACCCCTCGAGATATTCACACATTCTCCTCTCGCTCACCTCAATTTATATGGCAAATGGCAGGTAAATGCGGGGAGGGTCAAATTTATAGGTACCCATTTCAATTCGGAAGGTGAAGTGTTTTCTCTCAACCGAGACGGAGCGCTTTTAAAAGCCGAGCCACTTCACCGCAAACCATCCATCCTCAACCTTCTTCCGCACACCTTTCCTCGTCGCACTCTCGATTCACCCGCATCCGATAAAACACAATCATCATCAAGATGCCCATGATCTGGAATGCCGAAGCCGATGCCAAGGTATGGACACATTTCCGATCTCCTTCAGCTTCAGCTCACTGGCCATGACGCAGCTGTTGCTTGGTATCCTGAAGATCTACGACGTCAAAATCACCAAAGGCCCCAAGCTCGAGGAGCTCAACGCCTTCATGGGACCCGGTAAGCTCGCCCAAGCTCCAGATTCCGAGCAGCATCTGACTTATTCTCTACATACAGACTGCGTCGGTCTCGCCATCACGAACCGCATCACCAGGCTCAAGAAGTCCGCCGAGGGTGACGGCAACGGTACCAACGGCGCTGCCACCACGGCCCCGAAGACTCCCAAGTCCGGCAAGCGCAAGAACGGCGGCGATGCTCAGGATGGCGAGGAGTCTCCGACCAAGAAGCGCGGTCGCACCAAGAACACGGCCAAGGACGAGATTAGCAAGTCGAGTGATGAGGGCGGAGAGGCGGCTAAAGCGCCAGACATGGCTGCCAGCCAGGAGGCTTCGTTCTTCGACGCCGAGGAGTAATGCTGCTACGGCACAGAGGTCTTTCCGGGATACCCGCACTTCCTAGCAATTACTGCGTAGCACACACTGGGCCATGATGCCCCACGATTAGCTTCCAAAAATTCACTTCCAATGCTTTCCGTCTGGTATTATGTTCCAGAAATGTTGTGCCTCGAATTATGACAAAGGTTCACTGCCTGATCTCTCCGTTCAGCATCAGCTTTGTCTTCGAAAAATAACATATGTGGGTAGGTGAAGCTATCGTCCGGACGTGTATGTAGAATTTTTTATTCCTACATTCTGGTCCGGACGATAGCTTCAACTACCTATGATATGAGCAAAATAAATTCACGGTAGCCATCGACTGCGAGAGGGGACTGTACAAGCTACGGATCACATGTTTCGACCTATTGGCCGTATGTACACGCTTCCACCTGAAATCAGTTGCTCATCCGTGGGGCGAGCAGGGCGAGCGGGAGGCGCTAACAGTGACTCGAGTTGCTGTCAATGATACCCGTCAATTTTGGCTCTGTCAGCTCCATTTGCGCTGCCAGCTCCCGGGGAGATTTGCTGATGCAGTATTCCGCTCACTGCGTATTGCAAAGGACTTCAACATTGTGGCTCGCGTGGAGATACTAGGCTTATCCCAAATGGCGCATTGGAATTTTGATCTTCAGACGCAAATGTGTTGTTTGAAACTCCACAACCATCGCACACTTGCATTCTTCAAAAGGTCCAGCAAAAGGTGCCATTGTAAAATAGGAAAAAGATACTCGAACCGAATCTCGCACCTCGCCCGATGACATTTCCGAAAAGGGGTTCTCGTCCTCGAATCCACTCCTCCATCACTCTCCTCACGGGAAGAAACCTGCTTCAAAGGGGAAAAAGGAGACCAGTGGCACAGAGCCATAACAAACGAATGTACCGGCAACCAGAAGTGCCAAAGAGAAAGAAAAAAGACCGGCAAGAGATGCGAGCATCAGTTCTTCCACCTACTAACCCAATCCACAGCCGGGCAGCCATTCCTCCTACCACAAAAGCCTTAGTTGTCATAAGCCTCGATCGCCTCATTCAGCGTCCCGTCAATCGACAGCTTCTGCTGCTTCGCGCACTCCTTCCTCCTCGGGATCAGGTCGATGAGGGCAAACGCCAGCGAATCGACAACCACCTCGACCGACCGCAACGCACCAGCAATCGCCTTGGCCACACCGAGGCCGGCACGGCGCTCGTGCTCGGCAATCACAGCGCCGCTGGCGTCTTGCTGGTACCCCATGGCGACGAGCAGCTGGTTAGCGTTGGCCGAGGCGTCCTGCGCAATGGTATCAAGCTGCGCGGCGTCGGCGTCGGCGAACGAGATGCTGGGGAGCAGGCCGCGGCGGCCGATGACGATGTTGAGCAGCGCCTGGTGCACGCGGACGAATGAGATAAGGGCAATGACGATGGCGTCGGTCGCGTCGTCGACCGGGCTGACCCCATTGTTGTCGTCCTGCCGCTTCTCGAACGGCGACAACGCCGTGATCTTCGGGATGCCCGTCGTTAGCTCTGTGACGACGCTGCTCAGCCCGTTGACCAGCTTCAGGACGGCCTGCGCGCTGCCGAAGGTCGATCCGATCTGCTTGGCCGGCGCCTGCAGGTTCTGCGAGAGCAGCGTCACCTTGTTGATGGTGTCGATGACGCCCTGCGCTGCCGTGTTGACGGTCGAGGCGATGGTGCCGAGCGGGCAGTCAGCCGCGGCCGTGGCGGTGGGGAAGCCCGTGCTGATGGCCGTGAGTTGGTCGATGTCGGTGAAGGCGCCCGTGTTGGCGGGCAGCTCGAAGGGCGCGCAGGAGCCCTGCAAGGGCACGAGCTCGATGACTTGGGTTGCGGACAGCTCTTTGTCGATGAAGGTGGCGGAGCTGGCTGAGGCTTGTGGCGGGAGGAAGATGGTCGTGGTGCCCGCGACGAGAGTGCCGTTGGGGACGCCGACGACAGCGAAGCCGTTGACCGTGCCGCAGGGCGTGACGGTGCTGGTGAAGTCTTCGCCTTGGGAGGGAATGGGAATCGTGATGGTGTCGAATGAAGGTGCCAAGGCGGCTCCAAGGACGGAGGCGAACAGTGAAGGGGCAATGAATGTGGACTTCATGATTGCAAGTGTGTTGGACTTCGAGTGATGGGATCTGGAGTGGAGAGGGCGGTGATGGCCAAACAGCTGCCGGTTGCCTGTTATATAGAGATCTGGAGCTCACAGACGGATGGTTACTTCCGGAACGCCCCCCGGAGTGCATCTCCCCGTGTTGGTCACTTAACCCCTCACAGGTTGTGCAATCCTCTTGCGGAGTACTATGAGGGTGAATCGATGCTCTCAGGCAAGGGATTCCTCTTTTGATCAAGCATCTTGGTAGAAGAGCTTAGTTGGGTAAGAGATGGTAGTCTGTGATCCGAGGTCGGAGCTCCAGTTGAAGAAGGGAATTTGGACCATCACCACGATGAATCCCTACGGGAACTGCTGACACGTCTGAACCAAGAAATTATACAAACGACCACTGCTACTTTGTACTTTATACTAACTCTCCCGCCCGTACAATACCGCGTATCCCTCAGAGTACATAAGCGCTCGTCCATGCTATACGTTATGAACATCTCTGCGTCAGATCTTTGAATCTCGTCTAGTCTTGTTCATTTCTTCTCTCTCTCGTTTGATTATTCTTAGCCTTCTGTTCTGCTATCTGCATCTTAGCTCTCGATTTGCGCTACAGGGCAATGGCATCTATGGAGTGCATCTTTTTTTTTTTTCGTACGCTGCTAAGGTCAATGGAGCCAATCAAAAATTCTAGGCACGACAAGCAAAAACTCAGCATGATGACAGAAATTCTGTGAAAAGGCCATACCATATGAAGTGAAATATACATGTTTCGTTTGACATATTGTGACCATCGTAATATGTTGAAATGACCGTGTAACATGTCAGAATAAAACGCCTTTAAGGTGTTTCTCCGCATGGTCTCGACCATCGTAGAAGCACTTCCCTATCCGTGGACCATATGGCCAGTACCTGTGACAAACCGCCGTTGCCGCTTGTTGCAAGCGTTTAGACTGCAAGAGAGGAACCGGGAATGCATGAGCGGGAGGCCCCGTAGCGCCGGACCGCGTGTAACACACACCGGCATGCACCAAGGGATGTCATTAGTCCCCGGCACATAACGTGCTCCGCCCGGTAATGCGATGCACGGGATTATAAGACACGCAATGGGAAAATGCTCGGGTTCTCATAAAATGGTCTCATGAGCGAATCAATAATCACTGTTGGGGGCATCATCCACGGAGGACTGAAAACACACGTGAGCCGAGGAAACGCAAATTGATTGTCTCAGAACCCCGTGCATCTCAGACTTGAGAAATGTGATGAAACAGCATCAATCACATCCGAAAAATGCCGAAAAGGCGGTCGCTCCCGTCGTCCGTTACACATACCACTCACTGCAGCTGCGCTTGTCTGTCTTTGATCCACGACGGCGCGCAACAGGAAACAACCAAAGGTGACCTAATCCACAATCCCCATGCTTTGCACTTGATCGGAAGCGTTCCCCGTGCAACGTATCCATCACTTTTCGTGTAGTTGGTTTCTCGTAACAGAGATCGGATCCAAGCGTCGAATTGGGAAAGTGGTGCGTCACTTCCAACCTCTCTAGTAGTACGAGTTACCCAGGACTCATTAACTCGACTCCAGATGTCAACTCGGCTTACCAGAACCATTACGAGATGCTGGAGTGAGTTTCAAAGACGCAAGGAACCATAAAATCATACTACCACAGCATCTTTTGACCGGTCAGAGCTACAACCCATTCACCTTCCCGTTCGAGTTCAGTACATGGCAGAGATTTCGATCGCTCGTCTTCTTCCGCAACCGATTGCAAGGCATCAGCTGAAAACAAGGTAGCAAATACAGAATGCCTGAATGTTTGTGAATGTGGTCGTGTCCCTTTAGAATTGCTCAAAAAAAGACTGGTTTTCGGTTTCTTGCGGAGCTGCGCTGTCTTTTCCTGATGTCCATTCTATTTCGCAATATGAGAAATCTTCCACGTTTTTCCCTGTGGCCGCGTCGAGCATGGTATGAAAAGTACGGGGGTTCATGGCCATTCTCGACGCCCTGGATGCCGATGAACAGGCAAAGTCATGCTGCAGCATCACAGTGCCCATCTGAACCCAAGCAGATCGCCATACTCGGCGGTGGCATCACAGGCCTGACCGCTACCTACTATGCCAGCAAGCGCTTCCCCGACGCCACCATCACCCTCTTCGAGTCGACAAATCGTCTTGGCGGCGTCATAGACTCTGTCCACACCAAAGTCGGCAATGGTTCCATGGTCTGCGAGACAGGAACCCGCACGCTCCGTGCCAACGCTCCTCGCGCCATCGTGACGCTCGATCTAGTCAGTCTTCCTTCCTTACAGAAGTCTATCATGCCTGGATCTCTTCGCGCGCGCGTCAACAACACCCCCCCTCGCATTTTCCCCTCCTCACTCCCTAAGCGCCTCCACCGCCACCACCAACCCGCCCATCCATCCATCCATCCATCCACCCCACCAACTAACGCCAACCTCCCAGATCCGCACCCTCAACCTAACCCCCCACATCCAAGCAACCCCGCGCACCCACCCCGCCGCCTCAACCCGCTTCCTCCTCTCCCCCCACTCCCACCCCTCCTCCTCCTGCTCCTCCTCCCCGCACACCCACCTCCTCCGCATCCCAACAGGCGGCCGCCACCTCCTCCCCGCCTCCCTCCCGCACCTGCCTTCCCTCCTCAACCCCTTCCCAACCACCCAGCCCACCCCCCA
>JAUJDW010000072.1:0-160189 GCA_030512325.1 Lasiodiplodia hormozganensis
AGAAGGGGTTGGGGGTGTTGGGGGAGAGGGGGGTGGGCGAGGCGATGGGGGAGGCGGTGAGGGTTACGTTTGGGGCGGCGACGGGGTTGGGGCGTGGTGGCGGTGGAGAACGTGGGGATGGGGGTGAGGTGATGGAGATGCCGGCGGATGGGATGATGAAGGCGGTGGTGCTGAAGAAGGAGAGACAGGTGGTGTTGGAGCGGAGGCCGATTCCGGTTATTGAGGGGCCGGGAGAAGTGCTGGTCAAAGTCGAGTACAGCGGGCTGTGTGGCAGGTACGTGGGCGGCGACACATATTGCCTCACATTTACTGACTACATTCTTTTGGTCCCAGTGATCTTCATCTGTATCGGGGGACTGAGGATTGCGGTTCGGATTTCATTTTGGGACACGAGTTCACCGGCCGCGTTGTGCAGGCGGGGAAGGATGTGAAAAAGGTTGCTGTGGGCGATCGCGTCGTGGCTGCGTTTACAACGAGCTGGTAAGTGACATCTCCTACCTTTGACTGTTGTAATAGAGTCTCACAGATTTTCGATTCTCGCAGTGCGCAATGCTTCTACTGCAAAGCAGGTCTGTCAGCCAGGTGCACTTCTTGCATGGTCTTCGGAACTCCCAAGCTCGGAGGAGCCCAATCTCAATATGGTACTAAACAAAAGATGACGAGAACTTAAAGACGTCATCACTGACAAATACAATTAGTTCGGGTTCCTCTCGCGGATACAACTTTGACCAAGGCACCTGTAAATGTCCATCCTCGAAATCTTATTTTAATGGCAGATATTTTTCCAGTAAGTTATCCTGTCTCAGTAACAAACATACAAAAGCTAACCAATTCATAGACCGGAGTGAGTAAAGCAACACTCCCCACATTCCTACCTGCACTTTAACGATTCTGATACTGAAATTAATAGTTCTTCGCCGCCCGCAACGCCTTCTCCCGCCTCACTCGCCAGCAAGCTCGCACTGCCACCGTCGCCGTCATAGGCTGTGGGCCAGTTGGACTGTGTGCCCTTGCCGCAACGGCCTCAATCCACCAGCCCGCGCACCTCCTCGCCATTGATGCCGTCCCCTCTCGTCTCCACAATGCTGCTTCCCTTAGCGCTGAGCCTTTTAACTACCAGATACAGCGCCAGGAGCTCGACTCACGCATCCGGGATCTGACGCAGGGCCGCGGTGTCGACGTCGTACTCGAGCTTGTGGGCGCCAAGGCGGCCTTAGGAATGGCATTTGATCTTGTCAGGCCTGGCGGTACCATCAGCTCTGTTGGGGTGCACAGTAGCGAGTTCCCGTTCACGGCGACGCAAGGTAAGTCTTTAATATTGCCATCATTAGAAGAGGTCAATGATGAGCTGACACATAGTAAAGCGTACGACAAGAACGTGACACTTCATCTAGGGAGGTGTCCTGTTGCAAGCGTTTTCCCAGAGGCGCTGGAGTGTCTCGAGAAGGTACAAGGCAAGTTGGGCTGCTTGACGGAGACGGTTGTGCCGCTTTCGGAGGCAGTCGCATACTATGACGTTTTCAATAGGATGGAGGTACAGAAGGTCATCTTTGATGCGGAAAAGTAGGGGTTTGTAGACAGGCCCTCGGTGTGGGCACCTCCCATGTCCTGATCAATTGATTTTCGTATGGATTAATAAAAGCCAGTTATTTCGACTGCAGGAGAACGGCATGTGCAATTTGATTTGAAGGCCGAACAGAGGATTCGATATTATTTAGCAGACTCCAGCAACAGTAATAAGCCGGAATAAATTCCAAAGAATAAGCGTTTGCCACTCTCAACCTCTCTATATTATTTTCACTCTCTATTTCGTGTTAGTTTTGGGACAGCATAGATTCGGCACCTTCACATGATTATGATAATCGATCAAAACCCATAAAATTATCTTGAACAGTGAAAATAAATGCATTAAACACCACTGCTTCGTATAATATAATAGAGAGACCATTTATTTAAATACACAAATAACTTGTAATTATTTACCGAAGGTTGATGAGTAGATGGCGTTATAGTGGTGAGATAAACAAAGGATTTGCCTTTGTGTTGAGGAAAAATCGACAAAACACGGCCAATGCATTCGACAAGAACAACAACTGATAAGGTTCGACAAATAAATTCCAGCTAACACTACAAAGCATTCCACAAAACACTAGCCATGTCTATCACAAAGAACAGAACCCATCTTTCCAAGCAAGTCATCACTGCATCATCCATTCTTCCTTCCCGGAACATCAGGCTGACAAGAATCATAATGTTAGCAACCGCTCATCTCCCTCAGCAGATGAAGCAAAGACTCACCTTGAAGAACTTCTGCCGATTCGCCACCTTCTCCGTCGCCCACCGCTGCGCCGCCCGGGCCACGGCCTCGCGCTTCATCATCTTCTTCTCGACGGCCATCAGCGCCCTTCTCTGCTGCTCTGGAACTCCCACCAAGCCCATCTCCCCCCGCACCGCGACACGACAATCCATGCTCTTCGGTTGCGGCCGGGGATCCGCCTCCCCTCCGTCCGTATCCGCCGCCGCGTCGTGCTCATTGTCCGCGATGGCCTTGCGACGCTTCGCCGCCTGAACGCGCGCACCCACGAGGCCGTGCCTGTTGTGCACACTCTCGGCATGGTGGCGCGAGCCGACGATAGCGCCGGATGGCAGACGCATCTCAGTGTCCGAGACATTCACGCTGCTGAGAACGGAGGCGGCCGCCGCAGCACCGCCAGCTCCGCCGCCTTCCTCGTCCTCGTCGAACTCCCAGAAGTCGAGCAGTTCGCAGTCGGCCGAGGCGAGGTTGATCATGCAGTGGCCCTTGTCGCGCATGTGCGTCTGGGCGGCGGCGGCGGAGGACTTGGCGGCGCCGCAGTAGAGGCACTCGTGGTAGCGGAAGACGATGGCGGCGAGGTAGAGGAGGAAGGTTTCGAGGTCGATGAGGGAGCCGGGCTCGGGGATGAAGAGGCTGTGCGTGGTGGACATGTGGGAGAGGTTTGCGTCGAGGGTGGGGGAGGTGGCGTTGCAGAAGAGGCAGGTTGTTGGGGTGAGGGCTACGGGTTCTTCTTCTTCGTCTTGTTCGTCTGAGTCTTCGTCGAGGTCGGATGAGGGGGCAGAGAGGTTGTAGGCATCATGGTCCTCGCCTTTTGTGCCTGAGTCGTCGGACACGGATGGAGATGGAGATTGCTCGTTTCTTGCAGCTTGCTTCTGTTTGCCGTAATCCTTGGGGGGTTTCCTGTTGGTGCTCTTCTTTTTGTGTTCAGGTGACGCTTGCTCAGGCTGGACTATCACTTCATATTGCTGCAGCGTTATTGGCGGCAGTGAGGCCATCCGACGTTGGAGGTTGTATTGGCTGGGTACCATGCTTAGTAATCATCGGGCAACCACTTTCTCCAGCTTCAACTCACTGCCATGGGTCTCGCACGTGAACGCGCTGCTCGTTGTGAGCACCGTCGAAGGCGGAAGCACAGGTACTGCAGGTGAAGGCGGAAGCCATGGTGAGTTGCGGATTGGGCAGCACTGGCGGCGAGGCTTCGAAGCACCAAAGACAGGTGGTGGGGTGGCGCGGGGAGCGGCACGGGCCGAACTGATTGATTGGAGCAGCCACACAACGCTCGCCTGTCAGCACCCTGTCAGCACCCTGTCAGCACCCTGTCAGCATGTACGTCACAGTGTCAGCGTGTTACAGGGGTGGTATGCACGTCAGTATCGTGGACCTGTCAGCACACAAAATGCCCAGTCAGCAGTCACAGTCAGTGTCAACGTCCTACACCAGTCATTATTCCAACAGAAAACAGTAGCACGTGATGGAGTATGAATCTCAATTGCTACTCTCGCACAAACTGTCCATAGTCTCTACAGCATCTTCTTAGGACTCATTCAAACACCATGGCTGACACTACTTCCCGCTCCGCCACTCTCCGCTCCGTTGCACAGGAATTTTCCAACGCCTTTGTCTCAGGCTCTCTACCGCCTCCGGAGCTTCTGGAAAAATACTTTGTCGCCAATGATCCACGAATCATTGAGCATGGTCCAGAATGGGCCCAGAAGCGTCTCCCCTTTGTCGGGAAGCTCTTTCGCGGCCGTCGCAGCAGCACCTTGACGACAAACGGAGCAAACACCACCGCCGACAGCACCACTTGCGACGACTATTTCGACCTTTTGGGGGCTACCTTGGCCCTTCATGCACACGCAAACACCTTGCCGAAAGAGAATGCGTACGTCGTCGATCCAAATGCCCTTCACTCTCCAGACCAAGGGCCTGGTGCTGTGTTGGTGAAATGCCACGCTTCTTTGTCTGGCGTGCAAACCAAGCGCACTTGGGAGGAGCATTTTGTATTTGTTTTGAGCGGGTTTGATGCCGATGGAAAAATTGGCCAGCTGGAAATCTGGGCCGACAACCTGAATGCGTGGGCAGGTGTGAGCGAAGAGGAGCTTTGATTATTACACAGACTCATCAATTGAATTCCTGAATCCGTCTTTGCAAGAGTTTATTTTTTTTTAAAAATCGTTGTGACAAGCTTATAATGTCTTCAATCTTCGAAGATCAATTTAACAGCATTGAATGATAAAATCTGATAACCAATCTTGAATTAAACAGATAGGCACATAGGATCTGAACAGGTTAATACAACAACGCACCGAGAGCACATGGAATGCTACACAGCGGATAATCTACCGTCAAAAACCTGTCATGCGCACCGAAAGAGTTGGGCGATTTTTCATCCTGCAATGCGAAATCTGTGAGAATGCAGAGAGTAGCACGGAGATTTTCAAACGATTCAACACAGAAACTTTCACAATATTGCGCACACGGCGAGGTAATGTATGATATATGAAAATCTGACACCAAAAAATCTGCATTCGCTAATTGTATTTTCCCATCCAGCACGTGCAAGTGCAAGCAGTCTAAACATATGGTTGCGTAGTAATAACCCTCAAGTGGTTGTATTCCCCAGCAGTGATGTCCGGGTACTTCGTTCCACTCTTCATGAATTGAGGGAAAGGATACAGCGAGACATCCCTGTTCGGCTTCCCGAAGAAGACAATTGAATACCTCGACGGGATGACCGTATCGTCAGTCCCGTCTTCACTGGCCTTGCGCATGGCCGGAGGCACAGTGACGCGGTGGCAGGTAGAGCGCAGGCGGTCATTGGTCCAGCGCTGCATCGAATCGCCGATGTTGATGATCATGGCCGGGCTGGCAGCCTTGATAGGGTAAAATGTACCAGGCTGGTCGTGCGCCTCGACCTCCAGGCCGCCGACAGAGTCCTGGAAAAGCAGGGTCAAGCTTCCGAAATCAGTGTGCTCGGATGCCCTGGTGCGTTGGGTTGTGTCAGGCGCCAGGATGTCCTTGACCTTGACCTCCGGGTAGTGTAGCAGGCGGAACTCATTGACACGGTCCGTGTGCATGAGATCGAAGTGCGTTGCCGGTAGCCCCAAGCCTACGGCCAACGAGACGAGCAGCCGCTCCTCGAAGTCGTGCATCGTGTTGAACATCTTCTCCATGAAGTCCCGGAATCCCGGAATCGCCTCGGTGGCGGCCCAGTTGGTAGGGTTGGGGATATCATTTGGTGCTCCCTGATCCCATGACTCCTGTTGATGTATTAGTTTAATGTCTAGCTATGATGGGGTGCATAGCGTACCTTTGTTTCCACATACTTATCCATGTTTCTGTCCGCTCGGGTCAGACTGGAAAGATTCTCTTGGCCCACGAAGCTGTAGCCACGCGGTGCTATGCCTTGAGGATGCTTTGACAACATCTTAGTCTCATGGGGCAGTGCGAAAAATTTGCGGCTCTACAAAATTTTGTCAGTATGTCTGATCTCAGAATGTTCCGAACGGAATACAGCCACTGACGTATTGAAAGCACTCCTTGATTGTCTCCTCAGGCACCTCATGGTTGATGATAGAGGCAAACCCGAAGGTCTCGAAGCTTTTCACCAATTCTGTGGCAAACTTGCTCTGGCGAACTGGGTCGCCGCTAGTGACATCGGCGTAGTCGAGTTGAGGGAAGTCCATGATTGGCTTGTGTGTGTGTGTGTGTTCGTCTTGCTGCCGCTTGGAGCCTTGGACCAGTAGCTCTGAACTTAAATCTATGTATTTCTGACATGAGCAGTTACACAGGCGTATGAGGGGTAGGCTGTCAGCATGTTTTGCTGACTGCCGGGATGCTCCAAGGAAGATGAGGCATTCTGATTGGTCCCCACATCGAGCTACCCATTGCAGCAACAACAACACCATCACAGCAGCATCGCGCAGCATTGCACCATACCCACCAATTTGCATCTTTCGCGACCCCACCAAGCTATGGGATCCATCACAAACGGCAGCGAGGCTGCATCAGTGGTAGCCAAGCAACATACCGAGGGGATGGAGCCAACCCCACTCGAAGCCATGTCGCACGGCCCGCTCGCTCTCGCAGGTATCCCGACTTTCAGCAGCCTGGAGAAGAAACGCCGATGGCAACTCGAGCACATGGCTGGAGCTTTCCGGGTGTTTGCACGGCACGGCTTCACCGAGGGAATGTCGGGCCACATCAGCGTGCGCGATCCCATTGTCCCCGACGCCTTCTGGATCAACCCTCTGGGCGTGCACTATGCCCTGCTCCGCGCATCAGACATGATTCTCTTGGACATGAAGACGGGGAAGGTATTGGTCGAGGGCAGCAGCGGCCGGCCTGCCAATGCAACAGGCTTCCTCATCCACCGCGCCGTTCACGAGGCTCGCCCAGATGTCCACGCCGTGTGTCACACCCACTCACCTCACGGCCGCGCTTGGTCGGCATTCGCTCGTCCGCTGGAGATGCTCAATCAGGACATTTGCAACATCTTCGGCGCCCAGGCAGTCTATGCCGAGTATGGCGGCTTGGCACTTGATGGCAGTGAAGGCGAGCGCATTGCTCAAGCACTCGGCCCAGCTAAGGCATGCATGCTCATGAACCATGGCATGCTCACTGTGGGTACGACTGTTGACGAGGCTGCCTATCTCTTCCGCCTGATGGAGACCAGCTGTCAAGTTCAGCTTCTTGCTGAAGCCGCGGCCGCCAATGGCCTTTGCAAAAGAATCATCTCTGACGAGGAGGCTGCCTACAACTTCAAGATGACAAGCGAAGCGGTAATATTATCCAATCAATCTATTTTCGAACTGAGCTGACATTGAAGCCAGAATAATCTGTACCGTGAGTTCCAGCCGGACTATGAGCTTGAATTGCGCCTTAGTAGCGGGGAATTTTGCACTTGATGGTCATATGCTTTCTGCGCTTGACCGGTACATGAATGAACTATTTTCTATAGTCTTATACTGCTACTCAAACCACAAATACATTCGTTGAACTACCGATCTGTAAAATTGAAACGGCAATTTATAGTGAACATTGACCTATGAGATACCCCTGACACAGACACAGACATTGATGCAGTAGCGTCCATAATAGCTAGCGTCGCATACTGCGCGAGTCAACGCCAGGCAAGAATTCCCCTGGTCCATAGAGCTCTCCAGAAATGCCAAGGATGCTGACGTTGCTCTGCACAGTCGATGGTGGTCCTTACGGCGAAGCCTGGACGGGACCAGCACACATTAGGCATTCCCGTCAGCACGAGACGCAGCTAGTGCGATATGTCTTGACCCGATGGAGTGCGTGTCAGCTCAGTGGGTGCTGACGAGGAGCAAAGTGCGGGAAGTTATCCACACAGCCTACTGTTCCCATATCAGGTACCTCATACACGCCGTTCCCACTCACTGTCATTGCACGAGTCGATTCTAAAGCCAGCACCAGACCAGAACATATTAGCTCGAACTTGAAGAGCACCGAAGTCGAACCAAGAACCCACCACCCACTTGAGTGTTCCCTTTCGAGAGAGTACGGCCGACATCGCCGACACGAAAACCAACCACGAAAATGTCATCCCCAATCAGATTGCTTGATGGAAAGGCGTTAGGCCCCGATGCATCGGCTGCGGAGCAAGCTGCCTTCTGCGACGCCCTGATCGAGGGTTTCAGTAATCAGGGAATGGTGAAGTTGATTAACCATGGCATCCCGGACGAAGATATCGATGGCATCTTCCGATGGGTAAGTCCGATTAACATCATCAAACAGTCACCATTATTTTACTAGATGACCTGACATCGTGTGTGCAAACAGAACCGCGAGTTCTTCCAACTACCTGACCACGTCAAGCGCAGCGTGGCGCATCCTCCCCGCGCCAACCCGAACCGCGGCTGGGTCTGTGCCGGCCAAGAGCGATCAGACAACATCACAGATTTTGAGAAGGGTGTCAAGGAAAGGGTCAACAAAGATGGGATCTTTGATCTCAAGGTAAGTCTTCTATCGCATGGTGATGTGGAGATCCGCGGCTCGGTCGGCTCACCCCTTTTCTCACTTCACTATCTCTATCCCTGCACACCTCGGAGGCACCATCCGAGCCTTCCGCTTTGCCTGCCCTTCTTTCAACATATCTGTGCTAATCATCAACTCTGCCTCAAAACAGGAATCTTTCGACACAGGTGCCGTCGACGATCCTCTCTACGAAAACAAATGGCCCACAGAGTCGGAATTCCCCGGCTTCCGCCACGCCATGGAAGGGTTCTACGACATGTGTCAAGAGGTGCACATGGGCATCCTGAAGGCATTAGAGCAAGGGTTCCGGGCGCGCGGCGTCAAGGTTGATCTGGTAGAACGGTGCCGCGAGAACGTGAGCGAGATGCGGCTCAACTACTATCCTGAAATCGTAAGCAGAGACGAACAAACGTGGAGGAGAGATACCCTGCACCAACCCCGCAAAACAGCCTTGCTGCCCCGACGCCACGATCGCACACAGCGGGTACGGCGCTGTGCCGCAGTGCCCCTCCTCTACCCCTGCAACACCTTAATCTGACATCCACACTTTCGCTCAAGCCACCATCACATACACACCCCCTGATGCTAGTTCATGTCGACCTCCCATACAAGTGTCAGCAGAAGAGTCTCAGCGGCTAATTCCCCCCTTGCAGGATATTCCTTCCCTACGCACCGGCCGCATGTCCCGCATCTCCGAACACACCGACTTCGGCACCGTGACGCTCCTCTTCCAGGACAGCGTCGGCGGGCTCGAAGTGGAGTCGCAGACGCAGCCGGGCCACTACATTCCGGTCGAAGCGAGCTCGGCTTCGGAGATCCTGGTCAACATCGGCGACTCGCTGCAGCGGCTGACCAACGACGTGCTGACGTCTGTCAGCCATCGGGTCACGGTCCCTGTCAGCGAGCAGGATCGCGAGAACGGGGTTCTTGCGCCGAGGTACAGCGTGGCGTATTTCGCCAAGGTGGCGAGGCACGTCAGTCTGAAGCCGATGGCCGAGTTTGTTGACGAGTTGGCGGGCAGGCCTGCCAAGTATCCCGACATGACGGCATTTGAGTGGAACCAGATCAAGCTGCAGAAGATTTACGGATGAGGAGAGAAGTGGATTGCATCACACATGGCAACAAGACTGTCTGTACTCTCATTCTACTCAGTCTTTCATTTTTCTGTCTGGTCTTGTCTGCGTTTTAAAAAAAAAAAAGATCCTATGTCCTGAAGCCTTTTGTCGGCTTTCTTTTGAAGAGGAATGTCCAGATGCTATGCACACAGGCCAGCGCCATAGAATCAACAAAAGAAAGAGAATGAAAAATATTCCCCCCCCCCTTCACACACCCGCAAGCCATGCCAACACACAGCTCCCAATTCCAAAAAAGCGAACGTAAACCCACACGACAAACGCCCAAAGCACCATCGCACGAATTGACCCATCACCCATCAACCCTAATACCCACCACCCTCGCCACCACCCCCCCTCGCCCCCAACAGCAACAACAACACCCCCTCATCCCCGCGCTCCGCCGCCCGATGCAGCGCCGACCACCCCTGCTCGTCGGCCGCGTGCACGTCGGCGTTGCAGTCCAGCAGCAGCCGCACCATAGCCTCGTCGCCGTTGGCGGCCGCCACGTGCAAAGCCGTCGACCCGCGGCTGTCCTTCTCGTTGACGTTGGCGCCGCCCTGCGGGCCGAGGAGGAGGCGCACCGTCTTCTCGTGGCCCCGCTCGGCCGCGATGTGCAGCGCCGTCGTCCACTTGTGCGCTGTGCCGGCTTTGGACTGCACGATGTGGCTGTTGTTGTTGTTGTTGCGCTGGGGTGTAGGTGGCAGCGGTGCTGGGGCGGCGGTGGTGGGCCGGGTGGAAGGTATGTGTGTGGTGGTGATGGTGGTGGTTTTGGGGGATGCGTGGGCGGAGATGGATTGGTGGTTGTGGTGGTGTTGGTGCTGGTGGCAGGTTTGATGTTGGTGGTTTTGTTGGCGGTGTTGATGTTGTTGTGGTGGTGGCGGCTGGTGTTGGTCCGGGTTCATCTGTGTTTGGGATAGTGATATAAAGCTGGGAGCGTCGACGACGTGATCGTCAAAGTCGATGGGCGATACCGGCCGCCAGTCTTGGATGCGGCGGCTTGTGTCGAGGAATGAATTGGTGTCGACCACATCGTTCACGGCGCCGCAGGACATGCAGAACGAGGAGCCCGACACACTGTTCCTGTAACTCTTGTTGCTTCCGCTGTCTAACGATATCGGTGTGGGTGGTTTGGCAGATGCAACGGGCATGCTGAAGTCGAAATCGGTTCGAGAAGGTGCGAAGCTATTGTCGATGCTCATACGGGAGCCGGCAGGGCTTCCGGGATGGACTCGTGTGGAAGTGGTGTGCGCGTCGGGATGGCGCATTGGGGTGGAGGGCATCGGGTCAAGTATTTCACTAGCACCGTTGATCTGGCCCTCGTCTTCCACGTCGGAAATTGGACGTTCTGGAGACTTGGGTTCTTGCTGCTCTTGCTGCTGTCTCTGTTCCTCTTCTTCCTGTTCGCGCTGTTGCTGTTGGGCCAGACGGACTCTTTTTCCTGTACCAAGGTTACTTCAGGTCCGGACTATATAGCAGTGGCAAAAGCTTACTGTGATTCCTCTGGGCAATGCGGTTCTGTAGACGGCGTCGATGGATGGGCGTAGTAGCTCTCGCCAATTCCTCTTCCAGTTCAGCCGTGTCGTCGCCAACGGCACGAGTGGTATAACGAGGCTTGGGTTGTTCAATGCCAACGGTCATGGTTGATGAGGGAGCAAAGCCCTCGGTCAGACTATAAGCAGAATCAGGGTCCAGTGGGGGAGGGGCAAGGGGCGGGGATTAGCATTGCACCGTTTTTTTGGCCAGGCCGTCAGCACGTCCTCCGAGACTGAATGACATCAGGGCTTGTAATGTGGGCCAATGGAAATTCTCGTCAACGTGTTGGTGTTGCTAGTCAAGGCCAGTCGTCGACTTCTTGTTTGGGGTAATGCATGATGGTGCTATGGGTGGGAACCTGCGTTATGGCGGATGGGATACGAATCCTTTGGCAGCAAAACGCGTACACCATTGCTACGCTAATTTGCCCCGGTGGGGCCATTGGGCGGGAGAATCCTCCGTTCAACTCCATCGCGCGTGCCTGGTAGACGTTAGGGGGCGTAGCCTTATGCGAACTACGCGTTTGCCTATTTCCACGTGAATTCAGCGCAATGGTCTAGAAGCGGTGGAAGGAAAAAGTCGGCGACGAACGGGAGGTCATGCGGATATTAGCGCCCTCCGGATCTAGCGCCCACGAGCCCACATCGTATCCAGGCGAGCGTGCATAGCGAGGTGGATGGGCTGTTCGCCCACATGCTCGGTAATGTCTCATGCCTGAGTCGCCGGTGTGGGAGCATGATGACCCGAAGTGGAAGGCTTACGCCAGGGGTTCAGAAAAGTAGCGACAGCGATATTATGTTGCAGCTGGGTGTCATCATCAACTTGAGGACTGTCGAGACACAAGCAGGGTGCGGGGGATCCTGGCCCATGCTCGCGGCCCCCACCACGCCACGGCCAGAACCGAGCCGCCGCTGATAGCTGTGAACGGGGCGATCCCTCCGTCTTGGAGCACGCCCCAGCGGGGATGCAGCCATTGAGATCCGAAGCACCGGTGTGATAGGCTAATTTATTCCCATTCGCCAGGACGGAGATAGGAACGCACATCGCACGCCCCTTCCGCCGTGATGTGTCGCCTTGGTTGGGTTATCGCAGCTGCCGCTTGCGGACTAGCCTGTCACACAACACCCTCCGCTCCACACGGATGCTGACCTGGGTCGCACAGCGGCCAGACCGAAAAGCAACAACACAGCATGTCACGGTAAAGCGGGCGAATGGAAATTGTAGCCGGACGATTTGGATCTGCCAGGCATCCCATCTGAGTAAGCACTTCCCCGGCACCAGCTGCTAGCCATCCAAGCATCGCTTATTAGCTTGCTGGTACGCCACCGCCACGCGAGCCGCGCCCTAATAATCGCTCAAAAGGATGCGCTGATGTCTCGTCACACCTCCAAGACCGGCTTCATTTTCACTTTGCACCTTTTCCTCAAGGATCTCGACTATCAAACCTAATTTTCTCTTTTGAGCAGATCCTTATATCTATGTAGTTGGATGTAGTGCACCTTGGGTAGGGGGCCAATACTTCAGCAGCGCCTAACCAGTCCTTCCTCGGCCAAAGCTTAGCGTATGCACATCAGACGCATGTAGCCAGGCTCAAACAGCAGATGTCGTGTTATACCCGATTCCCTGTTTCCGAGACGCAGCACGCCTTCGGGCTGCGCGCTAGAAGACGCAACTCATCAACCCAGCAGAAGTTTCTCGATGGCATCCTTCTCGCCGCTCTTCGCGACCATATCGGAGAAGGCGCCGCGACCACTGCGAAGGAGCGTGGCGGGTGCATCGAACTCGACGGCGCGGCCTTGGTCCATGACGAGCACCTTGTCGAAGTCGGCGACGGTGCTGAGGCGGTGGGCGATGACGAGGAGGGTGCAGTCGGCAAAGTCCTCGCGGATGCTGCGCTGGATGAGGGCGTCGGTTTGCATGTCGACCGCGCTGGTTGCCTCATCGAGCACCATGAGCCGAGGCCGGCGCACAACCGCCCGCGCCAGGCAGAGCAGCTGCCGCTGCCCCTGCGACAGGTTCAGCCCGCCGCGCGCCACAGGGGACTGCAGATCCCGGAAGACGTTAATGTTGGCAGTGGCGCCCGCGCCGTCGTCATAGTCGCCCAGAAGGTGCACTCGCCGCAGCGCATCCAACAGCTCGGCGTCGCTGTGGTCGTCAAAGGGGTCGAGGTTGGACCGCAGCGTGCCAGAGAACAGGACAGGGTCTTGCGGGATGATGGCGAGCCTGCTCCGGAGATCCTGGAGCCGGATCCGCGAGATGTCCGTACCGTCGATGAGGATGCGGCCTTCGCGTGCTTGGAGAAAGCGGAAAAGAGCGAGCGTCAGGGATGATTTGCCGCTGCCTGTTCTCCCAACCACGCCAATACGCTGGCGGGCCTCGGCTGTGAAGGACAATCCTTTCAGCACAAGGGGTAGGTCGGGTGCGTAGCTGACGGCCAGGTTCTTGACCTCCAGTCGGCCCTCAGTGGGCCAGTCTTGTGGGGCGCTTTCCCCTGATAAATCCTCGGTCTTGAGTTTGGTGTACTCAATCACGCGCTCGGCCGAGTTCATGTCGAGCTCGAAGCCAGTGTACCGCCCAATTGTCTGGATGGCGATGTTGGAGTATTCCAAAGCAAAGCCGAGGGTGAATCCAGCAAGCGAGGCACTGATGCCGTCGAGGAGGATGACGGTCACAGCTACGAGAAACGTGAAAACGCTGCCGAACAGGCCGTGTCGGAAAGCCATCCAGCGCGTGGCCAAGAGCAGGTTCCAGGTACTCTTGCCGTAGTCATCGATACGAGCAAACATGCGTTCGGCATACTCATCCGCCTTCCCGAAGCTACGGATCGTTGCCAGGCCGGCCAGGGCCGAGCCGAGCAGCTCGAAAATTGGCGACTTGGCGTTGCTCTCGAGTCGCTTGATGTCCCTGGCGCCTTCCAGGTAGACGTTGGTGTAGTACAAGCTCACCATGGCGAAGAGGACGATTGGTAGGATCATGTACCCAGACACGAATAGAGCAGCGCCAATGATGGTCATGATGGTCAGGATGCCATGGAAGGACCAATTGAAGTCACCGCCAAGACGGGAGTCCACCAGCGCGAAATCGCCGACGAAGCGGTTCATGATACGACCAACAGGAACCGTATCCAGCCACCTTGGAGGTGCATGGAGAACAGTGTATGTGATTTTCTCAAAGAGGGCATGCGATGCGCGAATCGCAGCGCGCATGACTGTCAATGTTTTGATTGCGATTGTGCATGCGGCAAATGTCGAGATGCCGAGGTACACGCCAAGATAGAACTTGAGTTCGCTGCCGGGGTCTTCGTCGGGGGGCCTCGAGCTTGTTTGCTGGGTCCAGTGCTTGATCCAGTAAGAACGACCAAGGATACTGAGCGCCGAAAGCACATACAGCCCAATGGTGAGTGTCCAGTACGACACCCCACCAGAGGCTCCCATGTAGCCTTTGTAGACGTCAAACTTGACCCTTCCCTTCTCACGAACTTCCTCCTCGACGAATTTCTTCGGCGGAGGCTTAGCTCCCTCAAGCTCGACGACTTGCAGTCCATCCGAGCCATCAGAAATGTTCTTGGAAGAGATGTTGTTGAAGTGTTGAAGTGCTGGCCGATGATGTGAGGCACTCCTCAAAAAGCCGTCACCGTCAAGCTCAACAATGTAGCTTGCAAGAGATGAGACAAGTCCGATGTGATGGGTGACGAGTATCCTTGTCCGTCCCTCGACCAGATCTCCGTGCAAGGCATTGACAAGAATATGCTGGCCAACATGGGTATCGACCGCGCTGAAAATGTCATCAAGGACCAGAACACCTGCCCTCGAGTACAGAGCTCGAGCCAAAGTAACGCGCCATCTTTGGCCACCGCTGAGGTTGATTCCGCTGGCACCGATCTCGGTCTCTTCTCCATCAGGGAGGACCTCGAGGTCTTTTGTCAATGCGCAAGCATCAAGTACCTTTCGATACCTGGTCGATATGAATGGCAGTCCGAACAAGATGTTGTTCTTCAATGAAGCATTCTCGATCCACGGGATTTGCGAAACGAATGCAACCGAGGACGGGATGATCCAGTTGCTGAGTGTGGCGAGATCATCGCGACGGCCGAGAGATGATTCAGACCTCGGGGCTGTCACGGTGCCCTTCACTACGTCTGCTTCTCCAAGTATCGCAGCAAGCAGTAGACTTTTCCCGGATCCCGTTTTGCCATGAATAACGCTGAGCTGGTTACTGGGAAAGTGGAGGTTCAGATCGCGCAGCGTGAAGGCAGCGGAATCAATGGATTCCGAAGGCCATCTCACAGAGGCATTCTTGAAGATGACTTCGTCGCCAGACTTGGCGTCCCCACGTTCGTTTGGCTGGTCCAGATGTTGCTGAATCCTGGTGATGCTGACCTTGGCATCGATCAGCTCGGTGATGGTGGTGGGGACCACGCTGAGCGTCCACTCGAGACTGGTGAATACGGAGAGGGCGGTGAAGGCGACCGAAGCAGTAACGGAGCCGTTGAGCCAGGCGTAGGTTCCCAGAGCAGCGGCACCGAGGAGAATGGGCATGGAAAGCCAGGTGAATGTCATAAAGGTACCCCATTTGAACAGCCGCCATTGGGCACCGAGCTCACGCTTGCGGGTATCCATGATGACCTTTTGCCACTGGCCTTCAATGGCTGAGAACTTGATCTGGCGGATACCGTGCAGGGCTTCGGTTACGACATGCGTCTTCTCGTCGCGAATCATCATGACGGCTTCGGCTGCATTGGAGTATCCCCGGGTGGCCACTTGGTTGAGAGGCTGAAATATGATGGGGACAGACAGGCCGACAATAGTGCTGACCCAGCCGATGAGATTGACGAGGAAGCACGCGGCGATGATGATTTTTAACAGGCTTCCGGGAATGAGGACGTTGTAGCCGGCGAAATCAGAAACGCGCTGCACATCGACACCCAAAAGGTTGATGGCGCCCTGAGCTGCTTGACTGGAATCCTCTTCAACCTCCTCCTCGTCTTTGTCATCACTCTGAGCAGCGTCACGCTCTTCTTCGGTCATCAACGTCTCCATCTCACGAGCCTCTTCCTCGACATCGCCAATGCCCGAGTCTCCATCCTCACTGCTCCGCTTCTTGGCGGTAACGCTGGCATGCTTCACCGTCCTGATGTCCTTGAGGCGCATGGACTTCGTGAAGATCAGGGCAGACAGCTGAGACCGAATTGGGGTAGCCAACATGGCAAAATTGACCCACTCGATCCTACGCAGAGTCAGCAAGGCTGCAAGTGGACCATTAAGACAGGTACGTACCATGACTCGCAGAAGAGGTGAGTGATTTTCAAGACTATCAAAGCAGCTGCCCAGAGCCAAAGGTGGCGCTGGTCGACGGATTCGGTGCCCTTGCGTTCGAGCAGCTTGAGCAGTTGGAACAAACAGAACTGAGGGCCAACAAGAAGGAAGCTCTCAACACCGGTCAATGCCCACTGCACGATAAAGCTGGCGCGATGGTCGGCAATGACGAGACGCCATAGCGGAGTTGATGAACTGCGATGAAAGCGGGCGTGCAAATGGCCGGTGCGCACGTCGCTGGCCAAGGACGGCAGGTCTGCATATTCGAGAGTTCCCTGGGCTCTGGCATGGTCCAGAAGAGGACGGACCCAGGAGAATGTGTGCCTATAGAGAGGAGTGAGCGAGTGACGATTGAAAGGGTTGGTGTGGCAATGCTCACTTGGAGAGTGCGGAGACGGAGTTTTGGGCGTCGATTGACTCGGTTGAGGCCTGTTGCCGCGGCACTGAAACGCCACCCACCGCTACAACAGCGCCCGCAACCAGCTCAGCTCCGCTCACCAAGCGGAATACCGTCGAGGCTTCTACAGAGAAGTAGTTGGTGAAAGCGACTCCGATAAGCAGCGCGATGCAAGACCCGGCCAGTAGGAGTCCTAGCCGATAACGTCGCCGCGACGAAGAATTTTCGCGCACGAATCTCAGCGCCTGGAAAGCGACCAATGCCTGCGAAAACTGCATCAGCGCATGGGCCCAGAAACACCTGAGCGACCTATCTCACCCATCCAGCAAGAAGTAGAATGCCCTCGAGCGAGCGTACATCCAGACATGCAAACGCAGATGCAACCAGCGCGCAGATGGTGCCGACCGCAGCAAACAATCTGGCCGTGCGCGCCGGCAGTGGGGTGTCATCAACACCATCCTCCACCCCATCAACATCTTCATCCGCTGCCAGACTGGTGTATGCCTGGAGAGATTGCCGCTTTTGCCGCACGCCGAAAAACGTGCATGCCACTGGCACGGCAAAACATGCTGCTGTGATGGTTACAGACGCCATCTCCGCGGCGTACTAGGAAAGGTAAGGCTGAAACAAAATATCGAAATCGTCTTCGGCAATTCAGCCACCCTGGGCTGTTGTTCTTTGCATTCGAGCGCGGGGCTCTGGCTTTTCCGGAGTTGAGTGGTGCGTCCGTGTCATCACTATGCAGCGAGCCTGGTCAGCCGCTGACAGGCCCTGTCAGCAGCCTAAGGGGGCCTGTCACTGTACCACCATGCCTATTTCGGCAACATTATCATTTGAACTACCTGTAAAACCGTAGTTCAGAGGTCTGTCCCTGCTAGTATTGCACCTGGCCCTGATCGTCACGACACCGATTCTCCAAACATGGATTTTGAAGCGCTTCCCAGATCCCCTGCCCTTGAGTTGTTGAGCCGTTCTGATTTTGAGCAGATCCAAGAATGGAATTCGCGAGAGACGAAGCCCATCAACAAATGCGTACACGACATCCTCCATGGCCAAGCTCTTCTCACGCCGGACCGCGTGGCTCTCTGCTCGTGGGACGGTGAAATGAGTTACGGCGAGCTTGACCGCACCACGACGCAACTGGGCCATTACCTAGTCCACAAGTATGGCATCCAGGTGGAGGATATCGTCTCTTTCACATTCGAGAAGTCCATCTGTGCCGTCGTGACCATGATCGCGGTCATGAAGGCCGGTGGAATTCTCATGCCGCTCGACCCTCGCATGCCCCAGCGCACCTGGCATGATAGGATGCGCGATTTTGGTGCAAAACTGGCAGTGAGCTCACCGGGATTGGCGAGCCGCATTCATGCCGAGTACTCCAATCGACTGCTGGTCGTTGACCATTCACTCTTGGAATGCATTCCGGAGTACTCGCTGGACGAGGCTTGCTCCGACGTGCGGCCAGAAAACGGCCTGCTATTGACCTTTACCTCTGGCAGCACTGGAAAGCCCAAGGGAATCCTCCAGGAGCACAATGCCTTTGGCACAAGTTGCCGCGATCACGGAGCTGCAATGCTCATCACCTCGGAATCACGCACCTACCAATTCTCCGGCTACAGCTTTGATACCAGCCTCAGCGATACCTTCTGCACCTTTTTGGTTGGCGGATGTGTATGCCTGCCCTCCGATAATGACCGGCTCAACAACCTGGCCGGATCCATTACCGCACTCAAGGCCAACGTGGCCTGTCTGACACCGAGCGCTGCAGACTCGTTGTTTCCTGAAGATGTCCCAACTCTCAAAGTCCTCTCGTTAGGAGGCGAGGCCCTCAACGAGAGATTGGTCGAGAGATGGGCTCCCGCCGTGAAGCTCTTGAACATTTACGGTATCACTGAATGTGTAAGTAATGATCGTCTTCCCTCAGCCTAGATACTAACCACGGACCAGATTGTGTGGTGCACATCCACGGATCCTATCATCGTGGGAGCCAATCCCAGCAATATTGGCCGTGCTGTGTGCGGGCGTACCTGGATTGTGGACTCGTCCGACCACACGAAATTGGCCCCTGTCGGTGCTGTAGGAGAGTTGCTCGTCGAAGGTCCCAACATGGCTCGCCACTACGTTCAGAACCCCGAGGCTACAGCGAAAGCGTTCGTGAATCTGCCCGACTTTTTCGGCCAAGGAACGAGGCGTTTCTACCGCACTGGAGATCTCGTCAAGTACGCGGCTGATGGTACAATTGATTACATCGGACGACGAGACACTCAAATTAAACTTGCGGGCCAGAGAGTAGACCTGGGCCACATCGAGCACTGCATGCAGAAATGTGTGCCGGGGACTGTTGAGGTCTGCGTCGTGCTTGCTGCTCAGCAGAGAGTACTTTCTGGATTTGTTGCCGACAGGAGCCTCAAGCAGCCTTTGGACATCCCCGAGCTAAAGGCTCAGCTCGCAGACCTCCTTCCTGCCTACATGGTTCCCGGTGCCATATTTTCTGTATCCAGACTGCCATCCACACCATCGGGCAAAATCGACCGCGTGCGTCTTAGCAAGATGGCATCTGAGCTCATCACAGACTCTGCTGCGGAACGCCCATCCCGTCCCTTGACTGATGCTGAAACGCTCCTCCAAGGGCTGTGGGCCACCGCTCTGGGCGTCAACCCTGAAGTAATTCATCCGAACTCGAATTTCTTGCAATTTGGAGACTCTGTCTCGGCAATGAAATTAGCCAACATTTCGAGGAAGGCTGGCATGGTTCTCAGCGTGTCAGCAATCTTCACCCACCCCATCCTCTCAGACATGGCCGCAAATTCCGCCATCGAGCTTGCAGCTGAAGAGACCGTTGCCAGGTTTGGCCTCATGAAGGGAGAGACTCTTCCTGATGCAATCTCATCGGCAGCGTCACAATGCGGAACTCGTGATGAGGACATCGAAGACATTTATCCCTGCACACCTTTGCAGGAGGGTCTGATGGCTTTGTCAATAAAGGAGCAAGGTGCCTACATGGCCCGCCATGTTCTACGACTCACGGCATCAACCGATCTCGACAGATTCAGAGCGGCCTGTGCACAAGTCGTTCAAGCCAACACTATACTAAGAACCAGATTCGTGCAATTCAGCAACCAGATATTCCAGGCCGTTCTCAAGGAAGAACCTGAATGGAACATCTCCGACGCCCTTGAAAGCTACCTTCTCGCCGATTCGGAGAAACACGTGGGATGCGGCGACCGTTTGATCCGACTTGGACTCGTATCAGAGGGAGCCTCCCGCTTCTTCGTGTTCACCGCACACCACTCGATCTATGATGGCTGGTCCATCCCGCTTATCCTTGACCAGATCAGCCAGGCATATCAGGGTCAACTGGAACCACCGGCACTGGAATTCAGATCGTTCATCGGCAAGCTGATGGAGGCTGATGAAGCCGCATCGGCTACGTACTGGCGAGGACAGCTTCAGGACGCACAGCCAGTGACATTTCCTCCACTGACACCTGCGAATCGGCAACCCCAGGCCGACAGCGTTAGGGAACATACCTTTTCCCTACCTGAGACTCGTAAATCCGAAATAACAACAGCAACGTTCATCCGCGCAGCATGGGCAATCCTCATCTCACAGCACTCTTTGACAGATGACGTGATGATGGGTACGACGCTCTCAGGCCGCACGCTTTCGATGCCGGGAATAGACGGACTTGTTGGACCTACCATCACAACTGTACCTGTCAGGGTCCAGCTTCTCCAATCACAAATGGTGGAAAGCTTTCTCAAGCAGCTGCAAGATCAAGCCACGGAAATGATTCCGCACGAGCACTTTGGACTGCGTCGCATCCGCCGTCTTTCTCCCGAGGCCGAGGCCGCCTGTGGATTCCAGAGTCTGCTCATCCTGCAACCGCCGACGAACCCAGCACCTGAGAATCTGTTCGAAAAATCAGGGCTCGAGATCGTTGAAAATATCAGAACGTTTGCTCTTGCCCTGCAGGTCAGAGTGGATGGTTCCGAGACACGGCTGACTGCCAACTTCGATGAGGACTTGATTGACGGGCGTTACGTCAGCTGGATGCTCTTCCAGATGGAGAACATCCTCAAGCAGCTTCACAGCAATCCGTTTGCACTGCTTCAGGATATCAAGGCCTTTGGGCAGCATGATAGCGAGCAGATTGGAAAGTGGCTTCCCGGTCCACCTGAGTTCATCGACCGCTGCGTGCATGAGATATTCATGGACCGTGTCAAAGAGATGCCTAACGAATATGCCACCGAGGCATGGGATGGGAAGATGACCTACTCGGAACTGGACCAACTCTCCTCTCGACTCGCGCAATATCTTTCCGGGCAGGGCATCAAGCCTGAACATGCGGTACCCATCCTCTTCGAGAAGTCGATGTGGACGCAGGTGGCCTTGCTCGGTGCGATCAAGGCCGGCGCCACCTTCGTTCTGCTGGATCCCGACCATCCCGTTGCACGCCTCCAAGTCATCGTCGACGACGTGGAGGCGAAGCTGATCCTCAGCTCGATCCAACACACCCAAACAGCGCAGTCCCTCGGTATCGCCGTGCTGACCATCAGCAAGCACATGATCGAAGAAATTCCGCACAACGAAGGGCAGCCCGCCGTCAAAATCTCCCCCCGCCAAGCCCTCTACATCCACTTCTCCTCGGGCACGACGGGCAAACCCAAGGGCTCCATCATCGACCACTGCTCGTACGCGTCCTCGGCCAGCGCGACCTGCCGCGCCATGGAGCTCTACCCGGGGCCCGAGTCAGCCAACCGCGTGCTCCACTTCGCAGCGCACAGCTACGACCAGTGCATCGGCGAGATGCTGGGCACCATCATGCACGGCGGCACGCTCTGCATCCCGTCCGACTTCGAGCGCAACAACGACGTCATCGGCTCCATCAACAAGTACGCGTGCTCGCGCGCGACCTTCACGCCGTCCTTCGGCCGGCTCGTCTCGCCCGCGGACGTCCCCACGTTACGGGTCGTGGTCGTCGGCGGCGAGGCCATCGCGGAGCAGGACATCGGGCACTGGAGCGACGGCGGCGTGCAGCTGTTCAACGCGTACGGCCCCAGCGAGACGACCGTGTCGAGCTGCGTCAAGGCGTGGCCGACGGTCAACAGCAGCACCGACTTCCGCAGCATCGGGCACCCCATCGACTCGGCGCACTACTACATCGTCGAGCCGGGCAACCACCACCAGCTCACCCCTCTCGGCGGCCTGGGCGAGATCGTCATCGACAGTCCCACCGTCGCCCGAGGGTACCTCAAGGAGCCGGAGAAGTCCAAGGCCGCGTTCGTCGACCGTCCGGCTTGGTTGAAGGGGGAAGGACTGCCGCCGGGACGCAAGCTGTACAAGACGGGCGACATGGCGCGGTACACGCCGGACGGCGAGTTCGTGTTCCTGGGCCGGCGCGACACGCAGGTCAAGCTGCGCAGCCAGCGGCTCGAGCTGGCCGAGGTCGAGCACCACGTCTCGTCGCAGCTGTCGCCCATCGACGAGGTCGTCGCCGAGATGATCACCATCGCGTCGTCCGCGAACCTCATCCTCGCCGCCTTCATCCGCGTCGGCCGCGGGCACCAGGGCGGCGATCTGCTGGACGAGGAAGCGGGGGAGAGGGCCGAGTGGACGGCGCTGCAGAACCGCATCGTCGCGCACCTGGGCAAGACGGTGCCGGCGTACATGATTCCGACGGCGTTTATCCCGCTGCGCCGCGTGCCGCTGACCAACTCGCACAAGGTCGACCGCAAGCGCCTGCACGCGCTGGCCGCCGGCTTCACGGCGGAGCGGCTGGCGGCGTTTTCGCTCGCGCAGAATGGCCGGGCGCCGGAGACGGAAGCAGAGAAGGAGATGTGCAAGCAGTGGGCGGCCATCCTGGGCGTCGACGAGAATGTCATCAGCGCCGAGGACAACTTCTTCAGGCTCGGGGGAGATTCCATCGACGCGATGAAGCTGGTCGCGGCGGTCAGGGCGAGGGGCTTCGGGCTGACGATGCGGACCGTGTTTCAGTATCCGCGCCTGTCAGATATGTGCCTCACCCTCACCGAGATCGCGGCTACGAAGCGGGAGGAGGACGACAGTCCGGCCCCGTTCTCGCTGGTGCCCGAAGACGCCGTCGTCGCGCTGCGGCAGGAAGCTACCGAGCAGTGTCGAGTGGGTGACGACGCTGTCCAGGATATCTATCCGGCGACGCCGCTCCAGGAGGGCTTGATTGCCGTCTCGGCGAAGCATCCTGGCATGGAGATGGCGCAGATGAGCTTTCTGCTCGATGAAGGTGTGAGCGTGGACCGCCTGAAGGGCGCGTGGGAGGCCATCGCGCGCCGCAACGCCATTCTCCGAACCAGAATGATCACTACCAAGTCGGGCGTCTATCAGGTCGTGGTTGACGAGATGATCGACTGGGTCGAGGCCAAGGACATGGCGGCGTACGCTCAGAAAGACGGCGAGGTGCCCATGCTGCACGGCGACAAGCTTTGCCGCTTTGCCGTCATCGAGGACGAGGCGAGCGGCCAAGCGCACTTGTGCATTACCATCCACCACGCCTTGTACGATGGCTGGGCATGGGGTAAGCTGTTGGAGCAGGTCGAGCAAGTCTATGCTGGCGAAGCCGTCGCCATCTCGCCCCCATTCAACAACTTCGTCCGGTTGCTCCAAGCGCAGGATCCAGACACGCTTCAGGATTTCTGGAAGTCTACACTGGCTGGCGTCTCGGCCGACATATTTCCCAAGCTGCCCACCGCCTTCTACACGCCCAAGGCTGATGGTCTTTTGCATCACACGGTCGAGGGAACTAATGCCTCAAATGTCACGGCAGCAAATGTCGTACGAGCAGCATGGGCTTTTGTCATTTCGAGATATACCGAGAACAGCGACGTGGTCATCGGCTCTACGGTGACAGGCCGCAATGCGCCCATCGAAGGGATCCAGGACATGATTGGCCCGGCCTTTGCAACGGTGCCACTGCGGGTCAATGTCGACATGGAACAGAGCGTTGACGATTTCCTTCAGCTGGTCCAAAATTGCGTAGGCTCCATGGACGGTTTCGAGTACCTCGGCCTTCAAGGCATCCGCAGCATCAACGCCGACACGGAAACGGCGTGCAGCTTCCAGAACGTGCTGGTGGTGCAGCCCGAGGCCAGAGATGAGCGCCCCGATAGTGTTCTCAGACACCGTCATGACTGGGATGAGATGGCGACGTTCAATAACTACGGCATCATGCTCGAATGTACTCCCTCACGTACTAACATGGAACTCAAATGCAGTTTCGACTCGGACCTTATCAACAGCACGCAGATGGGCCGTATCATGCACCAGTTTGCGCACGTACTCGGTCAGTTGCTCACAGGCGGCAAACAGAGGCTGAGAGATGTCGACATGGTCAGTCCCGAGGACTACCGTGAAATTGCCAAGTGGAACAGCCACGTACCAGAAATCATCGAGCGCTGCATCCACGACCGAATTGAGGAGCGTGTGGCTCAACATCCGCACGTGGAGGCAGTGTGTGCGTGGGACGGCAGCTTCACATACGAGGAAGTGAGCAAGCTGTCATCGCCTCTGGCAGCGCGCCTCTACGCAATGGGCGCCAGGCCCAACATGATCATCCCGCTATGCTTTGAAAAGTCCAAGTGGACACTCATCGCCATGATGGCCGTCATGAAGAGCGGCGCTGCCTTTGTGCTCCTGGATCCGGCGCACCACTCGGCAGAAAAACGAATCGAGCTCGCCCAGGCCGTGGACGCAAAGATAGCCATCGCCAGCCCAGCCTTCAGCTCTTCCCTGACCGACCACATCAATGCCGTCATCACCCTCTCCGAAAACCATTTACCTGGTCTTCGCACAGAAACCAAGTTGCCAACGCACACCTACCACCATGACAACACACTCTGCGTCATGTTCACCTCCGGCAGCACCGGCAAGCCCAAAGCCATCGTGCACAGCCACTCGGGCATGTACTCCTCCTTCGAAGCCTTCGGCCCCTGCTGCGCCGTGACGTCCAACTCGCGCGTCTTCCAATTCGCCGCCTACGCCTTCGACGCGTCCGTCGGCGACCACCTCGCGACGCTCATGCACGGCGGCTGCATCTGCATCCCGTCCGAGGCCGACCGCATCAACGACTTCGCCGGCGCCTTCGCGCGGCTGCGCGCCAACTACGCACATCTCACCCCCTCGCTCGGCCGCAGCCTCGACCCGGAAGAATTGCCCGGCATGCGCACCGTCATCATGGGCGGCGAGCCGCTCATGCGGACCGAAGTCGCGAAATGGAGCGAGCGCGCGCATTTGTTGTCGGCGTACGGCCCGGCCGAGTCGTCGCTGTGCGTCGCCGGCACGCTGCGCGCTGGCCTGCGGCTGCCGCCGAATTTGGGATTGCCGGTCGGGTGCAGGACGTGGGTCGTCGAGGCGCACGACTACACGAAGCTGGCTCCGGTCGGCGTGACGGGGCAGCTGGTGATCGAGGGCCCGGTCAATGCGGCGGGCGGGTACTTGGGCGATGCGGAGCGCACGAAGGCCGGCTTCATCGCGCCGCAGTGCGTGTGGATTCCGGAGGTCGCGTCGGAGGTCAACCAGCGGATGTACCGCACGGGCGATCTGGCGCGGTACAGCGCGACGGCCGGCGATGGGAGCGTCGAGTTCGTCGAGCGCCGTGATACGCAGATTAAGCTCCGCGGCCAGCGCATCGAGCTGGCCGAGGTCGAGTTCTGCCTCAAGGAAGCCCTGGCCGGCGTTGCGCATCTCCTGCCGGACATGGACGAGAGCGTCGTGGCGAAAATCACGCCCGCGGAATCCTCGTCCTCCCACCTCGCCGCCTTCATCGCCAGCCCGACGCTAGCTGCCGCCGCGCCGGCGGAGCAGAGCAGGCTCCTGCACGCGCTGCTGGCGGCCATCGCGGCGTACATGGCGCCGCGCCTGCTGGCCTACAAGATCCCGACCGTCGTCGTGCCTGTGGCCCAGATGCCGCGCACGCCGTCGCGCAAGGTCGACCGCAAGGAGCTGGGCAAGCTGGCCGCGGGGCTGACGGCGGCCGACGTTGCGGCGTTCACGCGCGAGCAGAGTCGTGCCGGCCGCAAGCCAGAAAGCGAAGCGGAGGAGAAGCTGTGTGCGTTGGTTGCCCGTATCCTCGGGTTGCCGGAAGACCAAGTGTTTGCCGACGATGCTTTTGCTCGGCTGGGCGGCGACTCGATTCAGGCTATGCGCCTCGTGGCGCTGGCGAGAGAGGAGGGTTTGGTGCTCAGCGTGGCACGGCTGTTCGCTGCCGAGAGCATCGCGGAGCTGGCGGCGGAGCAGACGGCGCCGGTGGATGAGAGGCTGGTTGTACCTGCGAAGCCGCAGGAGCCCGTTGAGGCTCGCGATGGCGGCGCGGCTTTGTTTGAGGCGGCGGCGCAGAAGTGTGGGGTTGATGCCGGCATGGTGCAGGACGTCATGCCGTGCACCCCCATGCAGGAAGGCCTCATGTCGCTGACACTCAGCAAGTCTGGCGCTTATGTGGCCTTCAACACCTTCGCCCTGCCGCCTGAGACGGACATTGACAAGTTCAAGAACGTGTGGGGTGTTGTCTTCTCGCGCAACGACATTCTCCGCACGCGTATTGTACAGGTCGACGGCGAGACGGTGCAGGTGGTCTTGCAGGACAGTATCTGGTGGTCCTCAAGCCGCAATCTGTCCGAGGCATTGGAGAAGGAGAAGGCAACGCCCATGGGTCTGGGCACTCCGCTGAACAGGTTCAGTATCGTCACTTCGGACGCAGGCAACTACTTCATCTGGACGGCGCACCACAGCACCTACGACGGCTGGTCCATGAAACTGCTCTTGGACCAGGTTGAGGCATTATATCAGGGCAGCTCCGTTCCCACCGGCCCCAGCTTCAAGCGCTTTGTGACGGACCTCTCTAATGGACATGCCGAATCGTCTGCCTACTGGACCAAGACCTTCGAGCACTTCTCGGCCCAGACTTTCCCCGAACCTTCTTCATCAGGACAAGCCCCTGAAGTGGCTTCTTTCAAAACGTCTCAGATCCAGTTCAGCCGGAAGACGGGGTCGCGCATCACCACTTCGACCCTCGTCCGAGCAGCGTGGGCATTGTTGCTGCGGCAATACTGCGAAGGGGACGAAGTCCTGTTCGGGACTGTGTCCTCTGGACGTTCGGGTTCTCTCCTGGGCATCGAGGGCGTCGTAGGTCCCACACTGTGCACCCTCCCCGTTGTTGTCAAGGTGAACTGTGCGTCGACGGTGAGCCAGTACCTGGAAACTGTGCAGCGCGATTGGCTAGGCTCGCTCCCCCACGAGCATTTTGGCCTGCAAAACATTGCCCATCTCAGCTCAGCGAGCAAGGCCGCCTGCAATTTCCAGAACCTGCTGGTCATCCAGCCCAGGCAAATGCGCGAGTCGGACGAGAGCGCAGTAATGGGCAGGTGGCTCGAGTCGGACCAGCATTCCGACTTCTTTTCCTACCCCCTTACCGTACAGTGCAGCCTTGATGATGCACATTGCGAGGTCCTTGCTGGTTACGACAGCCGTCTGCTCAACGAGGAGCACGTCGTGCACATGCTGCAGCAGTTTGACAGCATCCTTCAACAACTTTGCTTGGAAGACCAACTCCTGAAAGTGTCAGAACTCGACGTTCTTGGTCCACAGGGTCTCCAACAGATCCTCGACTGGGATGAGGAAATCCGTCAGCAGCAGACTCCTCCTACTCCGGACAATGATGTCTGCATCCACGACCGTATATCTCAGCTGGCAGCTTCACAGCCGGAACGGCCGGCCGTCTGTGCATGGGACGGCGAATTTACTTACGCCCAACTAGAATCTTACACCAGCGCATTAGCAGACCATCTCGTTTCCTTGGGCGTCCGGCCGGAAACCCTCGTCCCTTTCTGCATGGAGAAATCAGCCTGGGTCGTTGTCGCAAAACTCGCCATCCTCCGAGCCGGAGGTGCCTTCGTCCCCATGGACCCATCGTACCCCCGCGAGTGGCAGCAGGGAGTTGTCGAACAGACGCAAGCCAAGCTCGTCCTCACATGTCCCCAGACCACCGAGTCCTGCGCGCAGTTCGCCGAGCAGGTGGTCGAGGTGTCCCCGAAGCTGCTCGAATCACTCCCGTTCTCCAACGCCACGTCTCCCCGATCGGCACTCTCCGACGCCGCGTACGTGATCTTCACCTCAGGCAGCACGGGCACGCCGAAAGGCGTCGTCATGGAGCACGGCGCCCTGAGCCGCAGCGTCACCGACCACGGCCACACGTTACACTTCAGGGCCGACTCGCGCGTGCTCAACTTCGCGTCGTACGTCTTCGACGTCTGCATCGCCGAGATGCTGACGACGCTGGCGCACGGCGGCTGCGTGTGCGTGCCGTCGGCTGCCGAACGCACGGACAACATCATGGCCGCCATGAACCGCATGCGCGTGAACTGGGCCTTGTTCACGGCGTCGTTCGTGCGCACCCTGTCGCCGCAGAAACTACCTATGCTCGAGACGGTCGTCGTTGGAGGGGAGCCGCTGGATGCTGACATCTTCCAGACGTGGGCCAGCGAGGTTTGCTTGATTGAAGCGTACGGGCCGGCCGAGTGCTGCATCTTCAGCACGAGCGCCGTGGGCGTCAGCAGAACAGATGATCCGGCCCTCATCGGGAAGTCTATCACGGGCAGCTGTTGGATCGTTGATCCTAACGACTGTAACCGCCTGGCTGCGGTGGGGAGCACGGGAGAGCTACTCGTCGAGGCGCCCACGCTGGCCCGCGGCTACCTCAACGACGCGGCTAGGACGGACGCAGCGTTTGTCGTCAATCCAAAGTGGGCAATGACTGAAAACGGACAGACTCGCCGCATGTACAAGACGGGCGATCTGGTCAAGTACAACGCCGACGGCTCCATGAACTTCGTGGGGCGGAAGGACACGCAGGTCAAGCTGCGCGGCCAACGCATCGAGCTGACGTTGATCGAGCACCACATCAGGCAGGCGACGAGCCGCCTCCTCCACGTCGCCGTCGAGAAGGTCAAACTCAGCGGCGGCGTGCAGCTGCTGGCCGCCTTCCTGGACTTCGAAGATGGGAAGCAACACCTCGATCTATCCGAGGAGCTCAAAGCGCAATTCGTCTCCCTCCAACAGCACCTGCAGACCCACATCCCCCCTCACATGGTGCCCTCCATGTACGTCCCGCTCGCCGCCATGCCGCTCTCCATCCCGGGCAAGATCGACCGCCGCGCGCTGCGCCATCTGGCCGCCAGCCTCTCCCAGGAACAGTTGTCGCGCCTTTCGCTGACGGACGCCGAGAAGCGGGCACCGAGCACGCAGAGCGAGACGGACCTGCGCCGCCTGTGGGCCGAGGTGCTTCGGCTGCCCGTCGACACCATCGGCGTCGACGACGGCTTCTTCCAGCTGGGCGGCGACTCGATCGGCGCCATGCGGCTGGCCACGCTGGCGCGCGAGCACGGCATCGACATGACGGTGCAGAATATTCTCCGCAACAACAAGCTGTGCGAAATGGCCCGGACGGCCAAGCTGCTCGGCGGCGCGGAGAACGAGGAAGAAGAAGAAGAAGAAGAAGAAGAAGAAGCGTGGAAGAAGCCGCCGGCGCCGTTCGCGCTGGTGGATGATGACCCGGAGCGCGTCTTCGCGCGGCTCGAGCAGCAGCACGGGATCCCGCGCAGGGAGGTCGAGGATGCGTACGCTTGTTCGCCGCTGCAGGAGGGGCTGCTGGCGCTGTCGGCGAAGAATGGCGGCACGTATACGGCGCAGAGCGTGTTCAGGCTGCATCCGTTCCTGGACGTGCCGCGGTTCAAGAAGGCGTGGGAGGCGGTGGTGCAGAGGCATTCTATCCTGCGCACTGTGATTGTCGATGTCGATGGGGTGTACACTCAGGTGGTTCTCAAGGACCGGGGCGTCCAGTGGGCAACTGCTGGTGGTCTCGACGAGTATCTTGCCGAGGACAAGCAGAATCCCATGGAACCCGGGACCCCCTTGGCCAGGTACTGCATTGTGGAGGCTGAAGACGACGATTACCTTGTGTGGACGGTTCACCACGCCATTTACGACGGCTGGTCCACGAAGCTGCTGCTTGAGGAGCTTGAGCAGCTGTACCACAACAAGCCTCTGTCACCGGTTGTCGCGCCATTCTCGCAAGTTCAAGCCTACTTTTCTCAGCAGGACACGGCTGCAGCGGACAACTACTGGAAGAGCCGGTTGGCAGACAGCAGCGCGGCCACTTTCCCAGAGGTCAAGTCCACAGATACGCAGGTGGTGGCCGACGCAGCGATGACACACCCAGTCACATTCTCCCGCTCTTCCGGGTCCTCGATTACCACCCCAACCCTCCTCAGGTCCGCCTGGGCATTGATCCTCAGGAGCTACACAGGCTCCGACTCGGTACTCTTCGGAGAAACCTTCAGCGGAAGAGACATCCCAGTGCCCGGCATCACCACCACGACGGGCCCGACCATCGCGACCGTTCCGACGGTCGTGCACCTGGATCCCAAGCAAACGCTGGACGCCTACCTCGCCGCCGTGCAGACGCAAACAATCGACATGGCGCCGTTCCAGCACGTGGGCCTGCAGCGCATCAAAGAGCTCAGCCCCACAGCCAAAGCGGCCTGCAACTTCCAGAACCTGCTCGTCATCCAGCCAGCCGACAAGGACGGAGCCGACGAGCAGGCGCCAACCACCAAGCTCTGGAGCGCCGTCGACGACGACGACGCCGTGTCGGCCGGCGGCTTCCTCGACTACCCGCTGGTAGTCGAATGCAGCGTCACGGCGACGGGCGCGAGCATCGCAGCGCGGTACGCGTCCGCCGTCTTCACCGCCGCCCACGTCGAGCGCATGCTGCACCAATTCTCGCACGTCCTGCAGCTACTCGCCTCGTCCGGCTCCGCAACCACGCTGAACGACATCGACCCCCTCAGCCCGCACGACAAGCGCTCCCTCACGACGTGGAACTCGCGCGTCCCGGAGACGCTGCACACCACCGTCCACGACCTCATCGCCCAACAAACCGCCCTGCACCCGCACGCCACCGCCATCGACTCCTGGGACGCGACGCTCACGTACGCCGAGCTGGACGACGCTTCCGCCCGCCTGGCGCAGCAGCTGCGTTCCCTCGGCGTCCGCCGCGGCGCACGCGTGCCCGTCTTGTTTGAAAAGTCAGCCTGGGTCATCGTCGCGATGCTGGCCGTGCTGCGCGCCGGCGGCGCGTATGTGCCGCTGGACGTCGGCTTCCCAGACGAACGCAACGCGCTGATCGTGCGGGAGAGCGGCGCATCGCTCGTGCTGGTGGGGCCGCAGCAGCGCGGGCGCGTCGTCCGAGAGGGCGAGGCCCGGGGGGTGCGGGAGTACGTCGTCGACGAGGCGGTTGTGCGGGCGCTGCCGCCGCCAGTCAACAACGACAACACCACCACCCCCGCCGACGCCACCCCCTCCGACCCTGCCTTCATAATCTTCACATCCGGCACGACCGGCCGGCCCAAGGGCATCGTCCTCTCGCACCGCGCCTTCTGCACCTCCGCGCACGGCTTCACGCGCTCCCTCCGCCTCACCCGGCGCTCGCGCGTGCTGCAGTTCGCCGGCTTCGTCTTCGACGTCAGCCTCTCCGAGATCTGGGGCGCGCTGAGCGTCGGCGCGACGCTGTGCGTGGCCGCGCCGGACGCGCGGCTGAGCGCGCTGGACGCCGTGCTGAGGGAGATGAGTGTTACGTGGGCGTTTTTGACGCCGACGGTGGCTGGCTTGCTCTCGCCGGAGAAGGTGTCGCGGACGTTGCGGACGTTGGTGATGGGAGGCGAGCGGCTGACGCGCGACGCGATAGGCGCGTGGGCGCCGCGGGTGGCGCTGATGAATGGGTACGGGCCGGCTGAGTGCGCGGTGTACGTGTGCGAGTCGGGGGCGTTGAGCGCCGATGCGGATCCCGGGTGGCTGGGTGGAAGGCTCGGCGGGAATAGGTTTTGGATCGTTGATCCGGCGGATGTGGGGAGGTTGGTGCCGGTGGGGGCGGTGGGCGAGTTGGTGGTTGAGGGCGCGACGTTGGCGGATGGGTATTTGAATGATGAGGTGAGGACGAAGGCGGCGTTCATTGAGCCGCCAAGGTGGAGGAGGGAGGAGATGGTGGATGTGCCGGGCAAGGTGCCGGCACGGATGTACAGGTCCGGAGATCTGGCGAGGTTTGATCCGGTTGATGGTAGTGTGCACATCATCGGCCGGAAGGACAGTCAGGTGAAGATCCATGGACAGCGGGCTGAGCTGGGCGAGATCGAGACGCATGTGGCTGCCGCGCTGCCCGAGGGATGGGTTGCTGTGGCGGCCATGTCGCGGCTGGGTGGTGAGCTGCGGCTCACTGCCTTTGTTGGCGATAGGAATGCTGGTGGCAGTGGAGCGATGGAGTGGGTTTCGTTCGAGGAGGATGAGGGGGCGAGGATTACGGTTCAAGAGCTGCGAAAGAAGCTGGAGACGGTGTTGCCGCCTTTCATGGTGCCAACGGCGTATGTGGTTGTCCGGAACGTGGCTCTGACGCCTGGAGGGAAAGTCGACCGCCAGAAGCTGTATGCACTTGGCAGCCAGCTTTCGCTGGAGCAGTGCGTGCTACCAGAGGAAGTCAAGGAGGATGGTCGTCCGCTGTCGGACATGGAAGAACAGCTGCGCGGTCTCTGGGCGAAGGTGCTCAAACTCGACAAGGAAAGACTGGGCGCCGAGTCCAACTTCATCCAGCTGGGAGGAGATTCCATCTCAGCCATGCGCCTTGCCCACGCCAGCCGTGCTCTCGGCCTGGCTCTCAGCGTGCGCCAGATCTTCACGGCGCCGGTGCTGGCAGACATGGCCGCCGTCGTCAGGGTTGAAGAGAGTTCGGAGGAGGAGCCACCACACAAACCCTTCTCCACACTCGGCGACATCCACATCGACACCTTCCTACAAGACGTCGTCTGCCCCGCCGTGGGCTCCACCAAAGACAACATCGAAGACGTCCTGCCCGCTACCGACTACCAAGCCTGGACCCTCTCGCACAACCACCTGCGCTCGCGCGGCTACAACAACTACCTGACCTACCACATCACCGGCGTCATCGACGAGCAGCGCCTGGCCGCCGCATGCCAAACCCTCGTCGCGCACCACGCCATCCTGCGCACCGTCTTCGCCGTGCACGGCCGGCAGCTCTACCAGATCGTCCTGAAGCGCCTACCCACGCCTCTCCTCTCCCACCACCCCCACAATACCTCCCCCGCCTCCGCCATCGCCGCCGACATGCGCGCCCCGCTGACCCTCAGCACGCCCCGCACCGCCTTCCTCCTCTGCACGCAGCAGAGCAGCCCAACCACATACTCACTCACCATCCGTCTCTCCCACGCCCAATACGACGGCCTCTCCCTCCCCATCCTCCTCGCCGACCTGCGCGCCGCGTACGCCGGCACCGCTTTGTCCCCCACTACCCCCTTCTCGACCTTCATCCACGCCTCGCTGCAGCAGACCGACGTTGCCGCAGCGGAACAGCACTACCGCACCCTCCTCCACGGCGCCCGCATGACGCCCATCGTCGGAGGCAACACCAACCCGGCCGCGCACCAGCACCGCTTCCCGCTCTCCGCGACGCAGACGCGCGTGCTGCGCGTCGACAGCGCCGCGCTGCAGGCGTCTGGGTTGACGTTCGCGGCGGTGCTGCAGGCGGGGTGGGCGGTTGTGCTGGCGCGGATGTCTGGCCAGGCTGACGTCGTGTTCGGGAGCGTCGTGGCGACGGGGCGGAGTAGCGTGGCTGGTGGGGAGAAGGTGGTCGGGCCGTGCATGAATGTCGTGCCGGTAAGGGTGCGCGTCGGTGCTGGTGGTGGTGGGAAGGACGCAGCGGAGCAGGTGCGGGAGCAGCAGGTTAAGGGACTGCCGTTCGAGACGGTGGGGTTCAGGCGGGTGTTTGAGAGGTGTGCGGGGTGGCCGGGTTGGACGAGGTACTCGTCGATTGTGCAGTTTACGAGCTTTGAGGGGTTGGGGGAGGGGGAGGTTCTTGGTGGTGAGGACGGTTCGGAGTGGCGGTTGGAGAGTTTTGCGCCGCCTGGTGATGTGGCGGATGTCTGGGTGGCAGGCAGGCCGCGGGGGCGGAGTGGTGGTGCTGATGGTGGGGTGGAGGAGTTTGTCGTCGATTTGGCGTATTCGGCTGATGCGGTGGGGGATGAGGTGGCGGAGTCGATGGTGGAGATGCTGCGGAGTGTGGTGGAGGGGATGCTGTCTGAGAGCGAGTCGGTGGTGGTTGATGAGAAGGAGAAGGAGGTGAAGCATCCTCGTCTTCCGCTTCAGCTCCCGGCACAGACAACGCCGCCGGATTCCCCGCCGCTGAAGGAATATCTGGAGGCCCCTGCCGAACAGATTGTCAAGGATGTATGGCAGGAAGTGTTGGGATGTGGAGAGGATGATTCCGATGACGTAGCATTCTGGGATCTCTGGGGTGAGAGTCTACTTGCTGCCGCCGCCTTGAGCGAGGCTTACGGTAGGCGAGACGTCAAGTTTTTGGTCGAAGAGCTGTTAGACAGGCCGACGAGGAGATTGCAAGCCTTCATGCTCAGCGGTTGAGCCGTACATAGTTTCTTACGTAGTTTTCTTGTTTAGTTTTCCTGCTTAGTCTTCTTGCTTAGTTTTCGATTTCGGTGCCACAGCTACCTCTAAATCTCAGTTCTTCTTTTAGATGAAAACATCTTCAGGCGACATTTATAATCTCGAGGTGTTGATGCTTGCCATCTTGAGGAGGTCGCCGGCTTTCTTTTCACTTGCGGCAGTACAGGTATTCCAGAGAGGTTGATTAATGAGGACAGAGACTTCTACTTGGTCAAAGCAACATCTTGGATATGGCGCTTGGAGATATGGCTTCCGTCGACTGGTCCAACGTATAAATCATCTGAATTTACTATTCCTCTATCCCCGTCCTTTGAAGTCACATCAAACATAGTTCCCCCGTACACGTCCCACAGAAACGCCTACAATAAATACATCTTATTACCCAATACCACCTCCACTATTTATCATTCATTTGAGTGAGGTCGAAAGCACAGCAATATCATCAACGAAGGGTAGTGTGTAAATGCACGCTATAGTTAGACCGGGGACGCTATGCCATCTACCTTATGGGCTCAGGACTACCAGTAATAGCAACCAAAAAGGCAGGGGTACGAAGTGAATATGAGAGTTGGCGTCCGAGCAGTGGAGCTCGTCGAGTTGACAGAAGCAGAAGCCGTCGTTGGTCTCGGTCATGGTGGCGCCCAGCAGAGTCGTGGGCAGGAGCTGCAGGCCCGGGCCCAGGCGTGGCTCAATGACCTCATCATCGAGTTGATCAACGGACGGCGGGTCCAAGCCAAAGAAGTCGGTAGCCAGCCGGTACTTCACACCTTTGGCATCATGTCCAAGTGGCACGATGGGGACCGAGCTATGCAGCTATACCTTGCGGTGCGGAACCTCGTCGTCGGCGTTGGCCAAGTTCATCGCATCGACTTAGCGCACGAAGTCGTCAGGCGGTATAGCCATATAGATCTCTTCGAGGCTGGCGCGGGAGCGGGCTCTGCAGAAGCGGTAGTAGGTATCAGGGTCGGGCAAATGCGCATGAACCACAGCGATAAAAGCGTCAAAGCCCAGCTCAGCTGCGCTATGCTGAGACTCGAATTCCTTGAAGAGGTCGTCGGACTGCATAGTGTTTTGCTGCAAAGGCCAGCCAAGATAGATTAGTTCGGGTTGTTGCGCTGGTAAAAGGCGGGTGTAAGTGTTTATATTGGTAGAGATGGCTTCCGTACTTAGTCTTTATAAAATGCTTAATTTACTAGAAAATACTAATTATTTATAATATAGAGCGGTCTCATTTTTATCCCTTAGATAGCGAATTCCACTTCTTGGATAGTAAAATCGTTGACTAAAGCGCCTATTTAGACGTCTAATAACACGTAATTTGGCGTCTAGGGGGGCTGCACGGTGAATTATACGTTGTCGGACACCTATTACGACCGGACGCTAACGGGGTGAAACATAACGCCCGCTATCGGCGAATCGGCGCAATGGCTTATTATTTGTTTATAAACCTACTGTGCTCTGCTCGGATGCGGGAACGGCTCAATCCGACACTACTATTTTCGCTCCTTTGCCTTTATCGGTGGTTAAGCCTTCCGCTGTCCGTGAGAACGGATTGGGCAAGACTGATGATCCTCTTTCAGCTCCATCGTCGGCCATTCGGTGCGCCGGTGTGGCACAAAACGCGCGTCATAGTGTTCTAGCGGACCTGTGAAAAGCTCGGCTGAAAGCAAGTTCAGCTGATTACCCGATTTAGCAACGTTTCCCGAGGTGATCTTCAACGGCTACGCGGTAGCGGTCCGTTCCGTTGCATTTCGCAGCATGATTCCCATTTTAAGCAGCACCACTGTCGCTTTTAAACCCGTTACGTGCGTCTATTCCATGCATGATTCCTCATCTGTGTCTCCACAGGCGAGTCGACCAGTATTCTTTGCATGTTGGGTTTCTTCAAGTAGTGTGAACGGGGGACCAGCCACTATGGTTGCAATTTCAATATCTCTGCCGCTTGCATGTAATACTAGTACAGTCCTTGCTCAGGCATATACCCAGCAGCCGCTGAGTGAATATGAGGGTACCGCCCGACTCTCCGGGTGTGCAAGTCCGCAGAGCTGAACCGTTCCGTTAGAATGGATCAAAGCATGTAATCCCCCAGTATCATATGCAATGTGGTGTACTGTTGATGGTCCTTAGAACAGAAAAGAGAAATGCTACGTCAGTAGGTTGCCTCCACCCGGCGATCGCCGATGTACTCGAAAGACTGCATGAATTGACAGACCGGTTTGGGTCTTCGTTAATGTCACGATAAATGTGCTGCATATAGTTATGCAATCATGATGGAAAGCGGAGCTGACCATTGTAACACTACTCACCGGTCAAACGATAGAAAGCTGGCACAGCGTCATCTAGCATCAACTAAAGTCCGCAACCTAGGCGTACGGGGTGCAATTCCAGGCTTCCTGGCCCGCATTCACGTCATATCTACGATCTAACGATAACTTTCTCCTAATTCATTCCCGCCAGCACCTCAGACGGTATGTCAGCTAGTGGCGGCTTGACCATTGCGCCGGTGAAAGCTGTAGACTAATCCGATCTCATCGACACATTCTAATTCGAGAGAGTAAGCGGCAGCATCCTCAAAGGAACCTTGTTTGTCTATTTAAAGTGTCGGCGCCGCACTTTTTTCAATCAATTGTCTCATGCCTCAGGACTCTCCACCAACTCTTCAACAGCAGAGTCCTTCCTGTCAACATGATTGTCTATCGATTTCTCATCTATATTGTATCCGTAGCCTTCTTTCTTCTGGAGGCTACACATGGTCTGAGAGCGGGCTCTCTTGCTCGTGGTCTCGAGCCTCGACAGGTACTATGACCCCAAATAAACTACCGTCTATTACTAATTGTTCCAGACATCTTCTGGAGCCTCTGTTGCAGCCGATTCAGAGTACGTGTGATATACTAAATGGCCTAGCTACTTTACTGACTAATACATCAGGATCTTCATTGGCAAGCTTTGGCATGGGAACAGTGACATGGTCGACCAATTTCTCAACAACACGTTTGTCAGGTTCCAAGCCCAAAACCCAGACGAAAAGGCTCTACCCTCGTACAGACACTATTCTCTGGTTTGCAGTCCGCATCCTCCTGATTGCATGCATCACTGACTTGTATCAGCAAGACTACTACTACCTTCTCGACTTCGTCAAATATCGGGCATTACGATTGGCCGCTGTTCCCGACATTTCGAACACAGAGCTTGAGTCGTATCTTGCCAGCGAGACGAAGAGCATGGCAGATTTTGCGGCTTATGCTAGCAAATTCCGCAATGACACTCTAGTCAAAGAACTCAAAATCAATTCCACTGAAATCGAAAATGGGACACGGACGGTTGCGGAGCTTGCTTACTCGAATTGGCTGCAGAAGAATGAGGATTCCGGGTGGTTTACTCTTTACGTCAAATCTATTCCATGCGTATACGTATGCTGTATCCTTGGTAAAACTAAAATCCTCACACTGATAATTCTATAGGGCTGGCAGAAACTTGCGCAAAAGCTTCACGATGATGGCAACACAAACAAGAGTATGAACCATGTAGCCATGCTCGCTCAGTCTGCTAACACTTTACAGGCACGAAATTCTACAAGACGTGGATAGAGCCAAACATGAATTCATCGTCCGGCAAAAAACTATCTGGTACGACTCATCTGAACCATATTATCTGCAAAGCTGATGTCATTCTAAGCCCTCCTGGACAAATACGTCGAAAGATACAATACGACGTACATGTACAGTATCTGGAACTCGACGTTTGTGGAAGCCTTGCAATTCGAGATCAACTTCTTCAACGACTCTTTGAACAAGACGCTGTAAGGTGGTGACTGTCACCCAAAGGAACTCGGCGGGGATTTGGATTGAATATGGAGCCGGGGCCACCACACTTCATGAGCAGGTCGCGGCCCACATGTCACCCTCCAGAGCCCGGGCGACATTTGGCGACATCAGATTGTATGAACTTTCCGTATACGAACCACGCTCTTTAGATAGCTTTGACCTGTATGGTCAACTTTCGGAATTTACTCCAGCAATAGAATTTGGACTCTATTGGCAACACGGCCTTCGCACGTGACCCTCGTCGACTATTCTCGTCTTCCTCCTTGTACCCACTCAAGAAAAAAACCCTCAACAGGTTTTCTCCCTCTTTAGTGTTTGGACCCTGAGAGGTTGAGGGCCGCCGTTACACGTGAGGGTTGGTGCTGGTCAAGTTACGGCAAGGGCTGCACCAAATACGTGGAGAGCTGTGCAATAGTGCTCATATAGCAGGACACAAAGTTAACTTCTTTCTCCCACACGCATCACCACTAAACCATTTGCCGCACCCTTCCCTAATTTCCCCTATAAAATATGCGTTATAACTCTAAAATCCGGCCTCGAGCTTCGACCCCATCCTTATTCAGAACCTTCACCGTCACTTGAACGGCGACATTTCCCTCCACCAAAATGGCCTTCACGTGCGGCGGGGGGTCCCATTCACGAAAGGCGTCGACGTAAACGCCGCAGACAACGCGACTCACAACGCCCTCCTCCTTCACCTTCAGGTTCCGCAGCCGCGGCACCCACGCCGGCGCGCCCTGAACCAGGTCGACGATCCACTGGTAATCATCGGCCTCCGGTGCTCCTCCGGTGCCGACGACCGTGGCGGCGCTGTCCATGAAGTCGAAGCACAGCTCCAGCGCCTCGATGCCGACGGGCAGCAGCGGGCAGATATCCTCCTTGTTGTTCTTCCTGTTGCTGCTGGGATGCGGGAAGAAGCACTTGCTGTCCGCACGCACGCGCCTCAGGCGGTCGAAGGCGCGCAGGTCGAGGCGGCTGCCGTCGTGGCCGCCGGGCCACTTGAGCGTCTCCGGTGTGGTGAGGTCTAGCGACTGCAGCGTCGCGCGCAGTGGCTCCAGCGTGTGGCCGAATTGCGCGGGCGAGTAGATGCCGCTCATGATTCCGAGGTGTGCCCCGACGCGCGGATCGAAGGGGCTGGCCGTCATAGTGCCTAGCTCGCGCAGGACGAGCTGCTTGACGCCGCCGGAGATGAGGAGGAGCTCGCGCAGCGTGGCGGGCGGGTAGTGCGTGTGGATGGAGAGGGACGCGAGAGGGTCCTGCCGGTGGGGGAGGTTGCTCAGGGAGACGGTCGGTGGCGGAGCCTTGCGGAGGTGGCGACGGTTGCGGAGGTTGCGGAGGGTGCGGAGGTTACGGTCGTAGCTGTTGCCGATGCGGACGGTTTCGATGGGGGTTGAGTAGAGGAGGCGGGCCAGGTCTTCGATGGCGACGTCGTCGATCACGTGGGCGGAGCGAAGACGCGGAAAATTCGACGTAGAGAGACCAGGTGCGTGTGTCTGCTCGATAGAGTTGAGGAGTCGAGTGGTTGCGGGTTCACGCCTCCCGTCATGGTCAACGCAATGCGGTATGCTGAGCTCACGGATGTAGGAGAGCAGCTGGCAACGTCGTCTTTGATCGGGCTGCGTGAGGGTTCGGAGTAAGATTTCAAAGCGGTTTGTGAATCCGGGATGGCGACATGATACGTCGATTTTGTAGTATAAGAACTCCGTCGCTAGCTCTGAGATGGACTTGCAAGTCAGCGTTAGGGCGTAAAAGGTTCTCTGGCAGAAGTGGATATGCCCAAGAATCAGCCGAAGAACATCTTCGTTTAGGTCAGTGAAGCGGGCCATGGTGGAAATGCCGTGGATGAAAGAGGTAGTCAAGGCTTTCTTAAGTAAGAGAGTCTCGGTCGCCCAATGTGGTTACCGAAGCGCATGGACCCACTGAGTTATTATTCGGCCGAACTTGGAACTTAATAGAGGCCACCGGGCCGGACAATAACTAAACAGTTTCACTAAACGCATCTTCTGGCTCCAAGAGTAAAGTAGAGAACGCTGCTCTACTAGTCTAATCCGCAGCCTATTTATATGCGTTGCAGCATTTGCGAGTAAAGGAAGTCTGAAGACGTCATCTGCATTGCTAACCTTTATGAGCTTGGTATCCTCTTCGTTCGATAGTAAAAGCTTCAGAATTCTAGAAAGTTCGTGGTAAGCCGCTGCCTGTAATGCGGTGCCGAGGATATCGCTATCCGTATTAACATTCGCTTCAGGGTGTTGGAGAACCATCTTCACATATTCTTAATTGCCAACGAATGCAGCTGCTTGAAGTGGGTCTCCAAGGTGTCCATGGCGGTTTGTGGCCTTGTGTTTGAGCAATAGAAAGATTCTGTTGTGTAAGCACTGTGCGTATCCGAGCGGCAATCTTTAGCTAAAGACTATGAAAGCCGAGTGCATTTATTCCAGGAAATAAATTGGGTTCAAACATCCTCAATCTCAGAGACATCCCATCCAGCCATAGCCTACTGACTCCGAATCTCCGAGCCCCCTCACCCATCCCTCTCAACCTCATCCATCCTCTCCGCTGCTTTCCTCACCACCTCCTTCACATCCCCCTCACACGCCTCCTCCCGCTCCGCGACATCAACGAGCTGCTCCTTCCAGAAGCTCCACCGCTCCTCAAAGATCCCCCTCCTCTTCTTCCACGGACACCCCGCGCCTTCCGCCTCACCCGACCGCACGACGGCGTACAGCTTCTCCGCGCACCTGATGATCCAATCCGCCGCGATGGGTACGTGGAAGTTCAGCAGCGGGCCGCGCACCTGGTACTCGCGGGACCGGGGATCGGGGCGCTTCTCGAGGGCCTCGGCAATGGCGATGATGGCGTCGCTGGACCGGACGACGATTCCGGCCTGGCACAGGCGCGCGGAGAGGGCGTTGAGGTTCTTCCACTGGCTCTGGCCAAGGTCGGTTCCGGGCGCCGGCGGTGCGGTGGAGACCTCTGTAGGTGGTCGTGCAGCATCAGTGAAAGGGGCCAGAGCAATAAGTGAAAGCAGAGAAGGAAAACAGATGATTGTCTGCCCAGGGAAGGAATTGCTTACGGTGGAACCTCTCACTTAGCACGATGCCCATGTTCGGCAGCTCGGCATAGGGGTTGTTGGGTGGCTGGACGTCGGCGTCGCGGAGAGCGCGAATGAGTGCGACCAGGCGGTCCTGCGACGTGTGCGCGGCCGGGATCTGTTCGGCGAGCTTAAAGACGATCTCCCATGTCATGTACCAGAAGTCCTCACTAAGGGCGCGCTGCGCGAGGTTTTGCTTCTCCGCCTCGGACTGGCACAGCGTGATGAGGTCGATGGCGGTGGCGGCGGGTGAGGTCTGGGACGTCGGTTGCAGGTATGGGATTAGGATGTCTCGGGTCTTGTGCTCGAGCGACCAGTTCTCGCCCTCGTCCTCGGGGAACGTGATGGATAGGTTGAGGGACATGGCGGTGGCGTGGTTGATGGTGGGTAATGGACGTTAGGTTAGAGTAGAGTGGGGAATTGCAGGCTTGTTGCGCTCCGGAGATAAGAACATGCACTTATTTCGAGATGTTGTGGCAAGAAATGTGCGGCTGGAAGCTGTGACGTATTTGTATTGTGTTGGTCCAACTGTTGCCTAGGGCTGATGGCGCACTGGCCGGAAACACCGCCCCCGGTCCGACCGTTTTGGCTGCCCCACTGTGAGGCAATACATATGTTCCAATTTTAGCGAGCGTAGACTGGCCACCACTGTTCGTCTGTCCGGATACTAAATGACATTGTACATGCTGCCGTGGCCGCAGCCCCGATTCCCAAAGCTTTTGTTTCGCATCTCTGACGCAAATTTGAGGGTTTTCCTTTATCTTTACGTATAAGTATTCGAATTAACAACAGATTCGATTTATTAAAAAACGCTAGATAAGTAGCTAACATCTAATCAAGCGTCGAAAAGCTCCTACTCTAAGGTGTTCGCTAGATATACCGCGTCTATCTGATGCAAAAAATTCATCAACTGAAATTACACCAACACGGAAGGCAGTCTCATCAAACATTAGACTGATTCCGCATCTGTATCTGGTTAAGAAAGTCGCGAAGCACCGGCGCAAGCGCATCAGCAAGCACAAGGACACTCGAGATGAAACTCGACTACAACTCTATGACGATCCTAGAATCTATATAGACGGTCCACTCTTGGTCGAGAGCCCGGTAGACTATACCGATAATGATGAGCCTGAGGACCTACTTTAGGATGATACTGTACAATCACCTCGAGAGACGCAACGCCTCAGAATTGATCTGAAAGAACTAATGGCTCAGATCCTGGGAATGCAAAAAATGCTTTTGAATTGTAGGCTGTTTTTCACATTGGAGGTGTTCATCGTTGGGATTGTGTTGACGATTTTGCTCTGCATTCAGTTTCTATCTGTACCTAACGAGAGGGGTTCGTCTTTTTTACAAATTTGATTTTATTTTAATATACTAATTCTATAGTCCCCTGCTGATGATTTAGCCCTCCTCTTGCATTCATATTTATCGCCTCGTTTATGTTGGGTGGAGATAAAGGCAATTTCGAAAGGCACTGAAGATGAATTCATTAGATGAATATAGTTTTCAAGGTAGTAAACAGACAGACGAGAAGTAGTAAAGTAGAATAATGACGCAGAATAGGAAGAAGGCGGAACAATAAAGAAGAGCCAGCACGATTGCAGATGCAATAGGGATCTTCCCATCAAGGCTCCCAATTGGCAAGACAAGACAAGACGAAAGAGGGATACGGCTGAGGCTGAGAAACTGAAGAAGCTAGCGGTAATTGAGCTCTGGCAAGGAACGAAAAGGAGGTTCATGGGCGCGGGGGTATATCAAGTGTTACGCTGAGAATACGGTTGTGCAGGGCCGATACTGCAAAAGGTGAACTTACGCCGAAGAGGCTACATCTGGAGAACTAGATGAAGTAGCGAGGGAGAATTGCAAAGTCTGTTTCGAGGGAAAAGACGGCCGATGGTGGACTGGCCATGTTGAAATATCTACGCTAAATTTTCGCCTGTAGTTGGAAAATCTTAATTTTATGCTTATTTCAACCCATGCCGTCGATGATAAAACCGGAATTCTTTGCCTGAGGATGGCGTATCCGAGCGTGTTTCCGAAGTTGGTAGTCGTTACAGGGATAATTCTCGTTTGTAGCATCAGCCGAATGTAACCGCCATTTGCCTCGCTCACGTTGTAAACCAGCTCGAGCAGCGGAATGTCACCTCGGATAAGTTGAGTTCGCCAAGGTCATCCGATGTCACCCAAGTGCATTAGCGAGAGTCTTCCTCGTTTCCAACCAACAAGCCTTCAAAAATGCAGCAACTGAGCTACGCTGACTGTTGCTACTATCAAGGATACAATGTCGTGCTGTGAGTCGCCGCCAAATCACTTACAAATGTAAGCGAACAGGGCGTTTCTTACGTTGTATGTAGTACAGACCGCCCCCGCATGGGGTAATTGCGTCATCTGAAACCAAGATTGCACGATTGTGTTTAGCCGCCTGAAAGTCTTGGGCGTGGAATAAAACTTTGCGTCAAGAACACTTCAACATGTGGCACCGCCCTAAGGTCGGAGTTGTTTCCAGAGGCCAGGTGTTCGTGCACCATCGATCAAGATGGCCACCGCTCACGATTCCGAAAAACTCGACCCAGTCCGTGTCGCGTCGCCAGCTAGTGACTCCAACGTCCTCAAAGTTGGTAGTCTCGCATTCGTTGGGGAACAAGGTGGCAATGGGTCGGCGCCAACCTTCCAAGAAGCGACGGGTGCTCCCGTCGAGCAAGAGTCTCCACTTGGCTACAAGGTTAAGTGGTTCACCATCATCTTTCTGAACATCGGCCAAATGATTGGTACTGGTGTTTTCTCAACACGTAAGCGCACCGCAATTCTTTTCTTTCTTCCAAGCAAGTAGGTGCGGCTCGAAGATAAGATCTAACGCTTTTTGGTAGCCGCTTCTATTCTGACAAACGCTGGATCTGTGGGCATGGCCCTGATGTTTTGGTTCATCGGCTTTGTCATCTCGTGTTGCGCGCTCTGTGTATACCTGGAATTGGCATCCTACTTTCCTTCCCGTTCTGGAGCCGAAGTCGTCTACCTAGAACAGGCATATCCGCGGCCACGATATTTCTTCCCAACGGCATTCGCGGTTCAGTCCGTGTTGCTATCATTCAGCAGTAGTAACGCAATTGGTAAGTTGGTTACGTCAGGCGCGGAAGGAAGCTAACAGATTTTAGTGTTGGCCCAGTATGCATTCAAGATGTCACCAGACTACAGCCCCTCCGACTGGGAACAGAAGGGAGTTGCTATTGCAAGCTACACTCTCGCTATAGTTCGTGAGTATCCCCCCCATCCATTGCCACGGAAAGGTACCAACCTTCATAGTGCTCATTGTTAGCAATCGGCTTTCCCTCTGGCTCTCGGACATCTTCGGGTTCATCAAGGTCTCGACACTTATTTTGTAAGTATTTTGGTTCTGTAATTGATTAGGAACTAAGAGGATACAGCATAAGCATCACCGGCCTCGTTGTTCTTGGAGGTAATACATCTGTGGCTGATCCGAATGCCAACTTCCGGGATGCTTTCGCCGGAACCTCAAGCAATGGGAATGCCATGGCAAACGCATTGGTGAAGGTGACATTCGCTTATGAGGGATACGCAAATGCGTTCAACATGATGAACGAAGTCAAGGTAAATTTTAAACAAAAGGAAAAGGTCGTTGTACTGAACGCGTTTAGGACCCCATCCGCACAATTAAGAAAAGCGCTCCAGTGGCGCTGCTGATTGTTGCAGTCATGTATACTCTCTGCAACGTTGCTTACTTCGCTGCTGGTGAGTATGGATATTGTTCCTCCAGCATAGGAGCCGTGACTAAGCCTACCGCAGTACCCAGCGAGGAAATGAAAGCCGCAGAGCAAACTGCAGCAACCCTCTTCTTCACAAAAGTTTTCGGTGAGAATGCTGCTAAAGGCCTCAATATTCTCGTCATCATTAGCGCATTTGGCAACTTGATATCGAACCTGATCGGGCAGTCTCGAATGATCCGTGAAATCGGAAGGCAAGCATTTCCCATCAGGAACCTGTCACAGAGTTGGCGCTAACCTTACACAGGCAAGGCGTCCTGCCATGGCCTAAATTCTGGACCACGACACGCCCCTTCGGCACACCAATCGGCCCCTACCTGCTGAAGTGGGGAATGACGGTCCTCATGATCGTGGCGCCACCGGCTGGTGATGCCTTCAACTTTGGTACGCAGATCAAGCCCTAATTTGGTGATTCAGCGCAAGGACTGACATGTGGAATATGTAGTCGTGGACCTCAAAACCTATCCCGATGCTGTCTTCTTTTTCCTCATGGCGGCGGGTGTGTATATTATCCGGCGCCACCGCTCTCGCATTGCGGTCGGACGATCCGAATTCCGCGCTTGGGATGCCGCGGTCATAATATACCTGCTCGTCAACCTCTTTCTTCTTGTCATGCCCTGGTACCCTCCCGAAGGTGGCGCGACCGGTGGTGATGTCAGCTTCTGGTACGCAACGTATTGTGTCGTCGGAATCGGCATGTGAGTTTCTTCTTTCTTCTGGATGGCCGGCAGTCAGCTAAGTGTAACAACAGCATCCTCATGTGCGTCGTGTACTATTGGATCTGGATCTACGTGCTTCCGCGTTTTGGCGGATATGCAATGCGGCAGAAGCTTGTTGTCTTGGAGGATGGAGCGGTGATGCACAAGATAGTAAAGGTGCCAAAGGATCAGCTGGCCGAATGGGATGCGAATCACGATGTCTCGGGGCGGTCAATCACCGCAGAGAATGGGGTGGTGTCTGCAAAGAGAGAGTAAGCACCCAACCAGAGAAGAGATCTACTGTCGCTGTACTACACTCAAGGTACGTGGTACTTGAGGCAGGATAGATAGCAGCTAGAGCTTACAAAAAGTGATACATGCACGCTTGATCCCGTTGATTTCGTAGAGCTTCCTACTCGGAGTAAATTTCTCCCCGTATGATATATTGTGGGCTGTCAGAAGCTGACGTGGATTCCAAGAACGGTTACGGTTACTAATTTTCCTGTACCCAATAATGTCCCCGCATTGCCTGGGTCATCCGCGGAAGATGTCGTAAGCACTAGCACTGGCCTTGAACCGAAGCTAAAATCCGCCGCAGGAACATTTAAAACATGAAGAGTGAATGTCTACATTATGCGAATTGATTTTTTTTTGAATTAATACTCTTTCAGCTGTGAGACTCGGAGGCAGCGTTCTCCTCCATCACCAGCCACCTCCACCAGACAACAACCACTCCACTCGCCTTCAGAATGTCCACCACGAAGACCTCAGCAACGCGAACGCGCCCCATGGGCGTCCTTGTCCTGGGCCAATCTCGCACCGGCACCTCCTCCATGCGCGCAGCGCTGCAGCATCTCGGCTACACGCGCGTCTTCCACTTCTTCTCCCTCTTCGAAAATCCCCTCCAAACACGGACGTGGCAGCGCGCCTTCCACGCCAAATTCCTGCCGCCCGACGACCCCTCTCGCCCTCCGCCTTTCACCCGCGACGACTGGGACGCCCTGCTCGGCCCCGACTGCACCGCCCTCACCGACACGCCCTGCCACATCTTCGCCGAAGAGCTCATGGCCGCCTATCCCGAGGCCAAGGTCGTGCTGACGGTCCGCGACAGCACCGAGGCGTGGTACGACTCGTACAGCACGACCATCTGGCCGTTTCTGGAGGCCGAGGCGGTGGCGCCGACGCTGTGGTGGCGCGTGGTGCAGGCGCTGCGGCCGCGGATGCCGTTCGGGTACCTTGATGTGATGCATTCGTGCATGGCGCGGTTCACGGATCTGGGCGCCATACCGGAGCGTGGACGGCAGTACTACGAGGAGAGGAATGCGGTTGTGAAGGAGCTGGCTGGGGACAGGCTTTTGGTGTTCAATGTTAAAGAAGGGTGGGAGCCGCTGTGTCGGCATTTGGGGCTGGATGTCCCACCGAAGAATGTGCCGTTCCCACGGATGTTTGATGGCGAAGAGTTTGGGGGGATGTGGAAACAGTGGTGTAGAGACTCGGTAGTGGGGGCCATGTGGAATTTGGGGAAAGGCATCGCAGTCATGGCGGCGGTGGTGTGGGTGGGGAAGTTGTACGTGTGCGGGCGGATGATGTAAATAATAGCCCAGCCCTCCTGTGTGCTATATATACCTTTAGTAATTAAAGTAGTGTTCCAAGTACTATGGATATCATGCAGCTGCATACGGGTTGTCTACTAGCTATTTAAACTGAGCTGAATCAAGCAAGATATACGCAAATATTATGGGAAGTGCACCTTTAGTAGGAGAGTCAGCACTGTTGGTAAGGAATGCTCATTAAAGCTATTTTAACGCCGAATTGCAACCGATTAGAACCCATCCTCAATCAGATTTAGCAAATCTTGCTGCCTTTCTTTCTGGCGCACCTTCAGCTCTTGCTCATCCTTATCTGTAAGCTCTTCTTCAGTGTCCGTATGCTCTTCATTTTCCTCGCCCATTGGAGAAAATTCCAACTCGCTTGAAGATTGGTCATGCCAGGTCATGTCATACAGCTTCTTTTCCACTTCGCCCTTTGTGTCATACGGCAAATCCCGCTTGGCTATGAATCTTATAGACCTTCCATACCACTTACGAACCCGGCTGTTATTTTTGGTTGCATAGGGCTTCAAGATCTTGAACGCAAGATACTTTGCCGCCGAGTGCTTCGACTTTGACCAGACATTAGCGACAAAGTCGATCTTCAGAGCAATTATGATGAAAGGGACTGATACGGCAAACGATACACCGACTATATTCAAATTAGACCCTGCAATACTCGAATCAACAAGCCGACAGGACTTACAGAGTATCACAGAAACCCAACTGAGTTCGAAGTTGTTCTCTCCATCTTGTTTAGGAAAAATTGAGATTCCAAGGGCAAAGAATGATGCCATGAACGACAAAGGGAGCTAATTCACATTTAGCGTTGATTCAATATGAACGAAATTTCCAATTCTTACGAAGATGATGGTGACGATGGTGAAGATGAGCACCGTCTAGATCAGGTCAGCATTTCCATTTGAATGATGAGAACTCTGCCAGGTGGCTCCTACACTACCCTGTTTGCTGGCTTCTTCTGCTACTTCACGAGAGAATCTGGCCTCCCACTGATTTGCTTGCTTCTGCTTAAGATCAAAAAGGCGCTCCAACTGTTTACCAGTCAATATATCAAAGTCATCCCTGATATCACCGTGCCTTACCTCAATTTCGACCTCTTTTGCGTGAGATTCCATGGCATCGAACCTTCGCGTGGTATTTCGGATCAAGTGGAGAACTCTCTCGAATGGCCTGTGGTTGTTCTGCGCCCTTCGATTGGTCTCGGGGGAATTCGTGTTGCTCACAATGTTTTGCAGATTTCCTACCACTTCAATCTGATGTTCTAATACAGATTTGATCATCTTGATCTCGTCCAAAGTATCTTTGACCTCTTTCAGGAGCTTAGATTCTTGACGTATGTCAAGTAGTTTCTTTAGGAGAACGCTTCGATCTTGTAAGTAGAACCTGTGCCGATCATGTAAGCCACGTAGGATTTTAGCCCTTTCGCGGAAAAGTCTGAAAAGCCGACTTTCGTCCTCTTCCTATAAAGAAAGTCAGCTTGGTGAATAGGTCCGAAAGAGAGATCGTACCAGCTTTCCTATGGTGCTTTCGAAAGACTGAAGAAAATTGACAGGCTCAAGATGTTCATGTGGATTGAATGAGTTGCAGCAAACAGACAGGATCCTGGAGACGAGGTCTGTTGTGTGCCCGATAGAATCTCGTTTCTTGTCCATGAGGATCATTCGTTCAATGTTATCCCTCTGACTGGACGTGTTCCAATCCGATGCCTCATGTTCTTGATTGAACTTGGCCCCTTGACGGGAGGGAAAACTGGTAATAACGGTATCAGGATTCCCATTGCTACCTTTGAGGAACCAAAGCCATAATTGGTCAACCATGATGACGTTGTGGTCGCTCTTCTTTGACCATGTTCTTTTTGCCCAACGTGAGACGACTTGCGTTTTGTCTCTGTAGGAAGTGTCTTTGAGCATGTAGTAGTACGACTGATTGAGTGTACTATTATTCTGTTAGCTACACTCCATGCTGGTCATAAGCAGCCTGAGAAAGAACACTTGGGTTAGTTTACCGTCGGATGTGAAATGCCAAGTGGTCGACTCCGTCCTTGTTGCGATCATTTAAGTAACCTTTGATAGTTAGACCCTCGGCAGAGTCTTCATCTGCCTCATCTTTACCTGACTCGTCTTCATCTGATCCCTCTCCCTTAGACTTCTCCCCGTCAGCGAAATTCCCCTCAGACTTGCCTTCTACGAGCTGGCTCAGGTATGCCTCATGTCGGTGAGAGTCGTCATGGCTACTCTTACCCATCACATAGTCGTGCGGAACATCTTGGTGCCCCTCTTGTGTCTTTTCGCCCCCACTTCTTCCTTCATTTGATTCATCGATCTCTTGTTTGCCATCTTTTTCTTCCTCTTCTTTTTCTTTATCCCCTTTTTCTTCCCTTTGTTCCTCAAATGCCCTTCCTTTCCCTTTCGACTCCATTTCTTCAGTGGGCCTCATTGTTTTGATACGGTCTTTCAACCGGAATTTCTGGATCGCATCTTCCTTGCTGGTCTTTTGAATAAGGCTCGCAATCTTTTGTTGGTGGCCTGATCCCTCGTAGCTTATATATGGCATCTGAGAACTCAGTACTGGCTATCATGGGTGATTTTCTTCGGCCGCTTACAAAAATGACCCAATCGTTTGCACCGTCTTGTCCCGACCCTTTTTGAAGTTTTTCCAGTCGTGATGCCTCTGGATTCATGTAACGCTTGACAGAGTCAGCATGTTAGCCGACGCATTCCATTGGAAGCCTTGCTAAATTTTGGTCCTCATTTGAACATACTCCATGATGGAATCTTCCACGTTTGGACTCTGAAGGCCAGGGCCATACTTTAGCTTCGAGCTTCGCAAAAAGGTCCTGCTCATAGTAAGTAAATATTCGAATAAGAAGACTGGATGATTATACATGCACCCACGCCATCTAAAAAATTATATTAGCTCAAATTGGGGTCAGTAGATGGAGTAGATGACTTACGTTATTTGCTGGGACATGGTACCAACGACATAATGCTTCTTTGGAAGAAGGACCTGGAGACATTTGAAATAAATCCTCAGTGGACCCTTCTTCGTATATCAGCTTCTGAATTGTGCTAGGTTTGTATCGATATTCGTCAGAGTCTTTGTCTGGTGGCGCGAAGATCTCCCAAATCGTGATCCCCGTTTCTGTACATGCTTTTCTGGCATCTCCGTTCCTCGGCCTGCCTTTGGTGAGTTCCCTCCGCTCGGCAGGTCCCTTGAAAAGAGGTGGATTCTTGATCAACCACCTGATCTGAGGGAGAACATTTTTGCTCCTTGCCAGTTTCCGAACGGATTCCTTCGTCTTGTTCCTGATGCCCGAGTCTGCACCGCATTCCATCAGGATGTGGACTATTTCTAGCGCACCCTTCTGGACAGCAACATGTAGTGCCGTGTTCCCTTCATGATCTTGCTCATCCAGCGCGACTACTCCTTTGTTGACCAAGCACTGAACAAGTTCCTTGAGATCAAGACTGGCCGCTATGTGGAGTATTGGCTGCCTCCTTCCGACCTGGAAATCAAAGCCGATAGATCTATCGATCATCCTGTCAATAAGCGTCTCAACCTTGGAAGTTTCTCGTTTATTTCCAGCTTCAATCAGCTGATGGAATGCGGTGGACTGAGAAATCAGCTTGCAGATGTTTCTGAAGTGTTCATTATCGAATGCTGGGAACCAGGCAATGTCTTCTATGTCAGCATCAATTTCCCACTTGCTTTCAAGGCTCTTGAAATTCTCTTCCCGCGTTCTTTTCTTCAAAGTTCCTTCGGCAGCTGTCTGGAAAACCCCGAATGTAGCAATGTTGTGCTTTTGTTTTTCAATTCCACTGAAGAATGTACTCCAAATGTCCTTGGGTGATGGGATCTCCCATGCTGTGACCTTTTCGGAAACCTTGAAGGTCTTGTGAAGCCATGTAATTAGGTTGTCAAAATTGGAATACGGCGGCACAAAGAGTATGATGGCGACAGTAGATGCAACCAAGGCACCTCTGTCGCCTTCGAGTTCTTTGGCTTCCGGAAGCTCTTCGAAAAGCATCTTTTCGACGATCACATTACCATAGCCATGACCAATGAAAATGACTGGTCTGTTTCTCTGCTCTTCGGTTCGTTTCTCCAAAAGCATTCTCAGGATCTGAGAAGCAGCTGTGTTCAAGTCCAGGGTCCTTTTGTTCCGCATCATTTGAGCTACGATATTCCAGCCAAAGCTCATGATTCGTGACCAGGGCAGAGCTCTATAGAGCATATCCGAATCCTCTAGCCACGTGCTCGAATGCTGAACTGTGTTGCTCTTGTCGGTAGTTGGTTTCCTTGACCCGACATCTGTCAGTGTACCAGAGTTCCGATGTCTGCAACCGTCCTCACTAACGAAGTCTGGGAAATACTTTCTTGAGGTACTTACGGGTCTTGCCTATTATCAGTAGGTCCGTGTCCGTCTTTTCGAGGTTGTGGAGCATGTTTGGGATTGCGCCGAAAGACAGATAGTCCATCTTCGTGACCAGGCTGATTCGAGGCCATGTAGATGGCGACAACGTCGCAAGATAGGACGTCATCCTCTTTTTCATCGTGGAAGACATTAGCCAGGACAGATTCAGTCTTCCCTTCGCTTTGTTTCCGCTGTTTTGATAATAGGGAACTGTGTACAAGATTAGATCAACGATCTTGATATTGAAGAAATACTCTTACCTCTGCGTCTTGGTGGGGCCTCCGACTTCAGGTAGGCCTCGTAGATCTTTCGCCCTGGCCAGGGGACGTTTCACAAGTTCCGAATTGCGTGATTGCTTAGGTTCTTTGAGATCCTGCCGGGAAGGAACGTCTTCCGACTCTCCAGATCTTTGATGTGACGATGACGAGGCAGGATCATTCTTTATTTGTTGACTGGCTTGCTCTGGTGGGATCTTTGGAGTCTCGGTCGCGTTGTCTACCAGAACCGCCTCAGTGGTCCGTCCATTACCAGCGTTCGAGCACATGGCCGGCTCACTCTTTTCTGACATTGTGAGAGAGTCCGCTTCAGCATGTAACAACTGTTTTCGAGAATATCAAGGGCAACAAAAAATGCAAACATAGCCTTATGTCTTTATGTATGGGACTAAGCCGCGTATAAAAGACCTTGGAACGGAAGCACGGTCACTTGGATGCGAACACAGCCGTGTCAGCCTACCCCACTTTTCTGGCAGGGAACATATCAACGATATTATCGTCAATGCGGCATTGAAGCCATTTATGTCACTGCAAGACAAGACAAGAGCTGCGGAAACGTCACACAATCAATAGAGGCTTACGAAGGTCGTGACAAGGTCAGCCTCGTATTTAATAGAAAGCAATGTTATGAGTAGTGAGCAGTTTTAAGGCTACATCATACAGTACTGTCACACAACACGGTAGGAAACTCGTATTGTGGACACATTGTAATGAGTGGCATGAACTTTAAGAGATGGGAGCTGCGAATAGTAATTATCCCCATTCTAAGCTACACGTACACAGTACAAACCTCCGTACTATTAACGAAAGCACCTGAACACTTTCTCACTTGACCAAGCGTACTTTCTGCCCATGAGACTAGTCTGACCTTTCGCACTGCAAGAGACATTGATGAAAATGCGGGTCTATTTTTGCGACTTTGGACTATCGGCCACGGATGTTGAAACCAGACCGCTGCGCAGTCGATGGATCGCAATGGGAGATAATTGCATCTTACTGCAGCTAGGAAAAATCACAGTAGTCACTGAAGCGGAATGGAGTCACATACTGGAACATTATGACGTAATAGAAAACATACTCTCTGCTAATTGTAGAGGGGGATCAAAGGCTAAGTACCATGTTCTCTTTCAATTTCAGGTAGCTACGGCGCTCCTTCCAAGCTGAATTGTCCCGTCATATGTTTCAATGCATATGGTTGAGACCTGCATTTATTGATCCTTGTTGTTTGACCTGGATCACACAGCGAAATATTTACGGAAGGTCATTTGCTTTTCTGGAGCTGAAATGCTTCAGCTCACAACACGGTCCACTTTTCCGATGCGCCTTACTAGCCAGTTCGGAATCGGCCAGATAATCGTATCACAGCCGACCATTGCCGTAATAATATCATTTTCCTAGGCAATTATCAGACTCCGACTTTCCATCCTACAACAATACCGTCGGAACTTACCCTTGCGCAAGGGGACCTGCCATAATGGCGGCCGACTGCAGAGTGTCTGGCTTGTATCTAACAGCTTAACATTAAGAGCGTAGCAAATGCAAACGCTCAGACGATTTTCCAGAAGTTTCATGCTATAAGATATTACAAGTATAATAAATCCATCAGCTTTGTCGAAAACGGGTGTTTCAGTTCGATGACTCGCATGCCTTGGCGCCGGGCTTACTGTATGGTGAAGCTTCTGCAACCGTGTCCCTGAATGCGCGCACTGGCTTAAAACGTGGAATTGCGCTTACGGAGTAGGTAGTACAACGACATAGGTACGGAAACGATCGCCAAAGTGCAAATAAGTTTGACAAGAATGATAGTCATGCCAAGTGCTGACATGCAGTGTCAATATGCTGGGATGTTCAGCTGGTATGCGAGCCAGTCAACTAGAACAAGGTGCACCTCCACCCACCATGCGACAGGGTGAGCGTACCAGCTTCTTACCGCCATATCTAAGCAGTAATCATTCCTCACGCCGCGCAACCTCTTGCCATCAACAATAAGACCGATTTTTGCGACGTTCAGGGGTACGAACGGCCTGTGCCAAAGGTAAAGGAGTAAGGACCAGGATAAGCTAGACGGTTGGCGGCGGTAGCAGCAACAGCCAGTCATCAGCTCACAACACCGACCCTCAGTGGCGAATCACTCACAAATAAGCGGAGATGACGACTGCCTATATCCACCTTAGGTAAAGGATGAGCTCGTAGTCTGCAAGAATCGCTGGTACGCGGTAATTTCACCCCTCGATATTTTAAGGAGAGCAACAAATTCAGGAAGCTCCAGCACAAGTCTACCCTTCTGCTCGGCCAGGATTCGTATGAGTGTTGAACCCTCCACTCGAATGCTGAGGAAGGCGACAAAACTTCGCCGAGCCATGGACGGTCAAAGCCCAAACTCCTGTTTCATTTCTCCATGGATACGGGAGAGAGCGTTTAATCAAGGTCGAGATGCTATTAAAACTACAAGATCCAGCCTAGACGGAAGTATGCCTCGTCCTTGTCAAGTGGGTGAGAACTGGCGGCCCGGGTGCGCCGATGGCAGCGCGTGCCGACGACGGCTCCAACCCACGCCGGCCTCCCTCCATAGGCTCAGCCTCTGTTGATGGCATCAAGACCGTGGTATCACTAAGAGAATTACACATCAGTCTGCCATAAGCTCTTGATTTATTTAAATCAGATGATTGCTGAGTCAATGCGATAGAATGAGCTCTATCAGGGATCCAGATTTAGAGGGAATGCGTGGGGGCAAGGACTTGGATGCGGAGAATAGCATCAGAGCAAATAAAGTTTATGCAATCGACTCCTAAGGTGACAAATCCCTCTTCATATAGACACAAGCCAGGTAACTACTCGTAGTGGGAAGTCCGCCCCCTCTTTTTTTTAAAAAAAAATTTCCCTTCCGTAGTACGACTCCAGTTCCATCGTTTTCTTAGGTCCGCCTTGCTCACTTACCCTATCGTTATCGCACTCATCATTGACATCGGCCGAACCAGCGGCCCTTAACTCCGAAATATGAGGAAACGGAGCTGCCACCGCCTTCGTACTGTTCCACAGCGGCGTCAAGGCTTTTGTTTACGATCTGAACCACAAGGCTGTGGAGTACACAGCGTCGGGTCCTCCTGTCCCGATGGGGGGACTTGTAACGTCCTGACAGCAGTTGGAACAGAGATTACCAACATCTATAGAGTCGTCAAAGTCCCGATGAAGCTAAACGGCGGAATTGGTATTTTCGTTAATAATGTGGGCACGACGGCGCCCGGCAACCCGGCGACTATGGAAGAAGACGCGTGGGGCCAGCAGCTCCAGCTGAATCTCGTTCATGTCGTGCCACGCTGTGACACTCATCATGGCGAAACAAGGCTCTGGTTCTGTGGTTAACAACGCATCCCTTGCGGGGTAAGACGGATGCTGGTTACGCAAGTGCGAAATCACACATCATCAAATTCACAATGTTACTGCAGTGATCTATGCTGCACAAGGCGTCAGGCTGACTGTGCGATTCCGAGGCTGATCTGTACGTCCTTGGGCGAGACCCTGGATTTATCTGGAAAGATGCTGCTAGGGAGGCGTGCTACGCGAATATTTCGACGCGACACATCCGGAATTTACCGAAGTGGCGAATGCTACTGCTTTCCTGAGCAACAATACAGCAAATAAGGTTACAGGCGAGGTAAATATTTTGTTACTCACCACAAAAACTGCTGCCAAATATACATTGCCCTGGCTAGGTGTTCTCGATGAGCTACAGTGCCATTTTTTCAACTTGAAAACTAGCCAGAAACTTCTAAGGTGACATTGCTCACTCCTAAGCTTCTTAGTTACCTCAGCCTTGCATCAGCGGAATCCTGCAGTGCCAAGATACGCTGTTCAAAGTCAAGGCCAGTACTTCGTTTCTGAGGCTTAGTAAGGTTGAATTGCAAGAGGCTTAAGAAGGCATCCATGGTTAGGAGACTCCCGTGTTTTCACAAAACATATATGTTCCTTTAGTTCCATTCACACGACGAGCTAAGTGCCTTCTTGCCTCTCCGCCTTCAACATTATCGTGGTCATCGAGGAGGACAATGAGTGAAGAAACTGGTGAGCGGGATGCTGGACTACATCAGTCCGACGGCGCCTCAACGAATGCTTGACTCATTGGTAAACGAGCATTACAAGGTCGCCTACTTCTGTATTTTGAATCTCTGCAACCTTTCTCTTGCGGCAGTCGCAGGGAAGATTTTCGACTTCATTATGTTCCAGGACAACAAACTGATCGCCAAGTTCCACGCAACAATTATCGTAATTTACAATCTATGTGAAGGGCTAAACCGAACACAGGGCCTCTGCGTGCTGGACTTGAAACAGCTCGTTAGATTTAAGCTTGCTACTCCTCAAAAAAAATGTTGTACTGCTTCTCCAAGACCTTTGCAACCATAGAGCCAGCGCCAGCGGCAATCATCCCCTCGAGCTCATGCGCTACTTTGTCCAGCAGCTGCGAATTTGTGCTTCCTGTACGCCTTGACTCGAACACCGGATAGTTTGCGGCTTGGTTCCGAGCTACTGAAGCATGTAGGATGTATCCCACAATAAAGGGCAGCTCGCTTTCCTTCTCAATGTACGAAGGCCCGTAAATCTGCCGTAGCTCTTCGGCACACGTGTCCTTTACCGTCCTCAAAAGCCTCCAGCAGAACCGATGCAGCAGCGCATAGTCGAAGGACAGCTCAAGCACCTCGCCCTGCAGCGCATTTCTCAACTTCTCAAGCAACTCTTCCACAGTCAGTTTGCCAATGGCCTGCTGATGCATCCGCGCCGCATTCTTATCCCGCGTCTTCACACTTTTCACAAGCCCAAACTGCTGCTTCTCACCTTCCTCCGTCTCGAACGTCTCCTCGTCTGACATGTCTGCATCTTCTTCCCACGCATTCAGCTTGCCGAGCAGCGCCCGCACCTCCTCGTGCGTAGAATTACCAGCCGTACCACCACCACTCGAGTACCTGGCCCGGAACGCCTCCGCGACCCCAGCTTTCGCCTTGAGTCCCCTCGGCCCGCTCCGAGAGACCTGTGGCCGCTTATGCTTGCGGCCCCCTTGATGCGCAAAGTTCGCCGCCGAGTAGCCCATGCTGAGCATGAAGCGCTGCAGAAAGATCTCAGGCGAGGCTTCCGCGCGCGCAGAGGTGGGCATAGCGTCCATCTCGGCCACCACGCTCATGATGTCCATGTCCTTCCACGAGCTCTGCAAAAGGCCCGTCTGCCGCACGGCGTTGTAGAGGTGCGCACAGCAGGCCGTCGCGCCCCACGCGTTGGCCAGTGCGATACCAGCCTCGTTGAAGTCCATCTTGAGGCCGTATGCGATGAGGCCGCAAAGCAATGGGTGCTTGGAAAGAAGGTGGCGGTCGGAGGGAGGTGGGCGGCGGTATCGTAGCGATGCTTCGCGAATGGGGTCGCCTTTGACCCAAGTCTCGATGCGGTACTTGATGAGGCGGAAGAATTCGTCGTTGGAGCGCGGCCAGGTGTCGATCGTCATAGAGGCGTGAAACTTGTCGTGCTGGTCGATGGACCCGAGAATGTGGTTTGCGGTCTTTTCCATGTCTATCAAGCCTCGGTAGACTTGGTCGCGCATCCGGTGGTGGATGTCGAGGTAGACTTGCACAGCCAGGACGGTTGAGAGGCTGATTTTTTTGGTGTTGAAGGCGGCGCGGAGCCCGCGGACGAGCTCGTCCTCGACTGGCACATTTCCCCGCATCCGGCAGAGCAACGCGAATTCCGGTAGGATTTGCATTAGCACAACAGTGTCTTCCTGGTGCTTTTGCCTGGCACTTTTCTTACGCCGGTCACTTGACGGGTTGTAGGTGCCGTAGAACCCCTCCCTATAGATGGGGATGTTGGTGGGGCCGACAAGCTTGACAAAAGCCCGAAGGAGCTGGTAAGTAGGCCACATGAAGGGAGTGACTGCGTCGTAGACTTGAAAGTTTAGAGCGTCGTCAGGTTGAGAGCGGTGATTCGGGTCTTGGCCCTGGGCCCAGCAGGTTGCCATGTACCAGGACATCAACATGCGCTCAGCTCCGCCGTGTTTCTCAAACAAGCTCTCAACATCTTCTTCAAGGAGGCGAGCAAACTCAAGGGCAGTGTTGGTGGTAATGGAGGCCGCCACGATGTCGCACATGCCTATCTTATAGGCAACCCATGTCTTTGCAATGGCGGTCCGGAGACGGTTGAAGTCTTCAAGAATCAGGGTGAATACGGTGCAGGCTTCATCGAAATCCTGCGGCTGCTCGGATTGGTAGTCGGGGCTGGCCTGGCTTGGCTGGGCAATATCGGGTGCATTGATGAATGCCTCGGAAGGCTCTGAAACAGTAAGATGGCTGAAAGGATTGGTCACAGTGTCGATTTCCCCGGCAGCCTTGATTTTCTCGGCATCGGCGTGGGAAAAGTATGGTTGTAAGATACTTTTCACGTGCTCTAGAATACCCACAAAGTACGAATGGCGCTTATCCGAGTCCTTGTCGTCTTTGGTACGGTCCTGTTGGGAAACCAGAGTCTGTGCATGCTTCTTCCGGACCTTGATGGCGCGATTCAGCACAGTGGCAATGGATTGGGGTACCTTCACCGGTGGCTTTGTAGAGCCAGCAATGAATTCAGCCAATGCCACAAAATCCTTGGTGGCGATAGTGTACGAAGGCTTGATTGGCGAGGCAGTATTTTCGGTCGGCTGCTCTTCCGCCTCCTTCGCTTGCTTGCGTGCCTTTCCCTTCAGTCTCCGAGAGCGTGGAGCGGATTGAGATGTTGTAGGTGAAGGTCGAAGGAGGTCAACTGAGTAGCCGCAGCGGCTTGCAGTGGATGCCAGCCACGCAGCAATGACATTGGTGTCTTCTTTGTATTGTTCATAGCTACTGATAACGAAGCCAGAAAGCATGGCCGGTGGAGCTTGAGCCAGACGCAAGTACAATGTTGTCAAACTTTGTGGTGGTGGAAGGTAGATGAGTACAGAGTCGGCGGATGCGTGTTGTAATAATGAGTCAAGCTGTCCTCAATTAAAGGAAAGCTAAGCCCAATCGGAAAGCGAGCAAACTATCAGCACGGACCATGCTGGTTTGCTCTTATATCATAGCCGGCCAAAGCCGTACTTATCTGCGGAGATGTTTGCTTTTTCCTCTTCGTTACAAACGTCCCTCGATTTTTTCATCTATCCAACACAGGAATTCCTCCGCACATAGAACAAATCCCTCGCAACGCAACTTGGCCTGGTTGACATCCCCAGCAACTTCTTCATCTTTAAAGTTGAGCTCAACGAAGTTGTTGCCGTCTGCTCCCAGACGGCCGCAGAGTGAAAGCGTCTTAGGGTGGGGGAGTCTGCCCGTGCATTTGCAACAAAGAGCACGTGATACTCACGGGCGAGGAATACTCCGGACCTGCAGGGTCCGTACCACACTGCCTAACTTTCCATGGCTTCTGATCATTGACTACTCCTTGCACACCGCCAGACCCGCAATCAAGAACAATGGCGGCTACTCCAGACGAGAACGACACATATATTCTCCATGTACGCATGATGGAAAGCGTGGACCCAATCATCTCGCGCATTCTCTGCGTGCCGGCGGACCTCGACTTCCGCTCCTTCCACCTCGTCCTACAGGCGGCATTTGGCTGGGCCGAGGCGCACCTCTACCACTTCACCGTTTCTGAGTCGCGAGCTGCCGGCGAGGTAAGTCGGCACTCACGATACCCTGAAAATTGTTTCTGCTTGTCTTGAGCTAACATTCACGTTAGCCATACCAATTCTTTCGCCCAAACAAAGAGCTCCTCTCGATCCAAGACTCTGACGATGACTGGGATGAGCAAGATGATATGGTGGTCCAAATGGCCCTTGTGACAGGCCGCCCACCACCGCGTATTACTCCAAAAGCACTGGCTTCGGAATGTACGCTCGCCAGCGTGTTCGCAAACCCGCAATTCGCGCATGGCAAAGCAGAGGTCACGTACGAGTATGACTTTGGCGATGGCTGGATCCACGAGATCGTTTGCCTTGGGAAGGCAGATGCAGATGGAGAATTCGCCAGAAGGGAGATCGGCAAGGGCGTTGCAGATGGCCAGTGGACTTGGTGCATCGGCGGAGAGGTACGCGACCCCTTATCCCATTCTCCTATGAGTTTCTTTCTGCGGTGGGACAGCTTTGAATGCTAATCAACCGCACCGATGCTACAGGGCCATCCGTGCGCCGAGGATTGCGGTGGGTCGGGCGGATGGAAGGAACTTAAGCAGGCCTTCGCGGACAGTGCGCATGGTGGTGAGTGCGTCGCTGAGCTGCGGACGTGGTATAGGACTTATTGTCTCAATGGCGAGCGCGAGGGCCTTAATCCGCGGAAGTGGGATATCTTCGAGGTCAACCAAAGGCTCGCGGCCTTGCACTGCTAAGTTAGGAGCTTGGGCGCGCTGTAGTCTTATTAGCATATGCACTACAGGCTACGATGTTCTGCAGTGCCTTTTACCCGTTTCTGATTTGATTCCTCTACCTACATTCTCAGCTCAACTCCGTCTAGTACTTGAAGGGTTGTTCCTGTGATACCTTGCCGCCAGTTCTATCCCGACCGGCGACCGCTGAGGAGGTCCGAATGGGTTTGTGTCATTGTCAGCACTAAATAAAATGAAAGTAAGTTAATTTAACGAAGTTTTAGGTTGAGGGGAAATAAGAAGAGCAAAGAGAAGAATAAGGAACAACAAAATAAAACAGACAAAACGCTACATTTTGTGGACTGATGCCGTTATGCATTATCTCAACGCGGATAACGGGTTAAAAAGGCAAAGGTTTTCAGCGCTAAATGATAACAGTCTAGATGTTTGGGTTATAGCAGAATTTATCTGTCTTGTAGCGATTGATGCCCCTAAGTATGTAGTAGAATCCTACGATGTACAAATAGGAAAACTATAGAGAAAGAGGGCCTGTGCGCGAATCTAAAATCAAGTTGAGCTTTTCAAAGGCCTCCTCCTTTACAATATTCTGCGTCTCATCGTTGAGAACAGGGTCAAGGGCCTTCATTACCTCCTTCGCGTCTCTGCTTCGTAGTAAACCTATAAGAAAGTCGTTTTCCCACTTTCGATTCTTGAGTATTCCCCATTCTATAACTTTCTTACATTGGTCCCATCCAATCCAACGGCATGCTCCAGGAGATGCGCCAGAAATTGCCTCAGGAGGAAAATCAGGAGTCGGTCTACCAAATTTGCCATGCAGAGGCCAGCAACTGCCACATAACTGAAATGGAGCTTGCCGAAAAGCCTCAAAAATCTGCTCAACAGTGGCCTGCCGTATCGCTGATGATACACTTTCCAGCTCTACAATATGATGCCCACTCAATCCTTCGATGGCCCAGTTTGTCCAGAAATTGATGTTCTCTTGTTTAAGCAGCTTTGCAGAACGGCACTCCGTTGAATTGAGGGAATCAGTGTCAAAATCTGTATTTTCGAAAAACTGCGAACGCTGGATGCATCATCATCATCATCATCATCGTGTGTGTAGGAAGTCTTTTCGTTCTGTGAGTCGAGTGAAAATGAATCTGAATCGTTACTGTCATCTAAGCTTCTTTCGTAGCTTATCTCGTCAATGTATTCGAGACAGTCGTGGTACTCGCTTCCGAAATTTGAAGTCCACTCTGAACTGCCTGGACTATCGCTATAGTCCGACGACTCATACTCTTCATCAGCAGAATCAGTTTCCGAGTCTTCGGGGTCACAGAGCTTGGTCCGCCGTTCAGAGAGCATGTAGACGTGACAGCGGCGCCATTTGTTTGAAGTTCCATCATAGCCGCATGGAGAATGATCAAATCTAAGTCGCGATGAGCCAAACGCGATTGCCAGGACAGACTTTTGCTTTTATCAGTATTTTCCGATGCGTTGATACGACTTGGGATTGGGGGTTCCTGATCGTCGATTCCTGATAGAGGTGAAGCGTTCCTTTTGGCATGATTTGAGGGAGGCGTACGCGGTGAAAAGTACAGAGTTCGACTAGACGCGGCTGTCGAATAGTTCAATGGAGAAGAGCGAGGATCCGGATTAGGTGAGAAGGTCGGTGTTTGAGGTCGCTGGGAGTTCAGCGGCCGTAGGATCTCGCTGATGCAAGCGGAAATCCTCGCCCTCAGGATTCGGGAAGCCCAGATGTGCATGTTTCCAACAATGATAAGAGTAGATAAAAAACCTCACGTTGTATCAAGCTTGGTCTCCCATATACATCCCATTTTCTAACGAACGTTAGCAATGCTTATACACTACTATTACGAGGGGGACACGGACATGACCAAGAAAATCATCTCCTTCGCGGGCGAGAAAGGTCAACCACACTCTTAAGTCGGTGCCAACACTAGTGAATGCAACAATTTGGTTGGTCTCTACAGCCATTCCCGATTCTACTCCAAGACGGTGCTGAAGTGAGAGGGCTGCAGAACTACAATTTGCTGCTTGACAATAGCAAAACTCCTTGGCATCCGCTCGTGCGTGGAAACATTTGACCTCTACAATTGCCAAAGGAAAGCAGAGCAGATCTGCCGCCGACAAGTTCTCTCTCGTCTCCTATTTGCAGTACAATGGCACTTCGAATTACGCGTCGAAATATGAGTATCATTTCTCCGAGCGTGCTAAATCTCAAGAACCTAGCTATCTCGAGCATATTCGAGCCCTTAAGGCGGACAGTCCACAGTCTCGTTGTCAACAAGCTCCTTAGCCGCCTTCTTCTTCACCTCCTCAATGTCGGCCGCGACTTTTTCCCACAATCTTTGGTTAAACGTGGCCTCATATTCGTTGTAGTCGATCTCGCATGTGACGAAGGTCTCTGTTTTTTTGGCGTTCTGGACGTTTTTTACGCTCTCGGTGACGGAGAAGGAAACGAGGCGAACGTCTAATTATTCATTAGTATGCACTGCACTTGCTAATTTTTTATGATTCTTACAAGATCTGATCTGATCGGTTTGAGAAATGTACTCGTATCGCTCACAGACTATCATCTTTCTCTGGGAGCTTTTCTCGCTACTTGAAATCGTGCGGCGCAACGAGTCCAAGATTTTCTCCACAGCATTGCGAATGCCTTCCGATATACCGACAAATCCATCCAGGATGGCTTTGATGAGTTCAGTGTGGAAATCTTTGACATTGCATGTGATCTTCTTGGAAAGGTCCTGATCTTGACTCACTGCGAGCCTGTTGGTGCTCAGTAATTTGATTCTCTTAGGCAGAATTCTAAGGGATTACATACCACGGGGTCTTCTTCATATGAGCCACGGCAACTTTGGCACAGTATGCAGTCCGGGCAGCGATCTCCTCCGGCTCGTCATCCTGTCCGATGTCGGGCCGAGAGTAGACATTACGCCACCAAATGAGACTTGCCCAGCAACGGTAGTCAAGGATGCTCTGCTGGTAAATCCTCAACTTCTCCTGCTGTTCGGCAGGCAGTTTGTTAGGAAAGTTAACAAACCATACCGAGGGCATCTTCGTGTTGTCTTGGACAGCCTTGTCAGCGGTTGTCTTGTCATCGAGTTTACAGAAGTCCGCGGTAGCCATAATGGCATCGTATGTCTCCAGTGTCTGGATCGTAGCATCTTGGGGCAGTTCGGAGAGTCTGCCGAGATCGGTAGCTTCCGGGTTTGACATGACTTGGCAATCTCTGCGGAGCGGATGAGCAGATTGGAGGCGGTTGGAAGCGTGAAAGAGCTCTGAGCTGGATGAGGTTGTTGGAATCTTGGCTTGAAACCAGAAGGCTTTATGTTGTAGCCATGTATTGCGATTGTCGACTGGAGCCATTGGACCGCCATGCTTATCGGATTTACCATCGGGAAAAAGGCCCAGAGGAATCGGCGACCCACCAGCTGGGAGCGGGGTATTCGAAACCCAAATACGAAGAATGCTCTATCGTGCTGCGGGGCGACCCATCCTGCTTGATGGCTCTGAATATGTGCGGCATTTACTACTAGGGCACTGCGCTATGCCGTAAAATGATTTGCCGACATGCAGTAGCCAGCGGCCTGCGAAACGACACGTTGCATTATTTAGTGTCGGTGATAATCCGTAAGCAAATATCGTGCATACGACGAGAAACGGTGTGGGGCTATTAGCATCAGCGCCAGTGTCTAGGTGGGGAGTCGTACGTAGCGTGTCTGACCCTTGACGCGCCTAGATAAGATTGCTACCTCGACTAATGGTCAAAGCATGAGTTTGTCCGTAGGCTTTATATCGCGCGACGCATTGTTGCCCTTCCTGATTACGACCTCAGAATCTACATCTCTTTAGTATGTCCCTTACTATAGAGAATCCAGTCAATATTGAGGATGCTGGCGACGATGTGGGGAGGGCCAGAGAAGATAACGATCCTCAAACCATCTTCTACCTCAATCCTTTTCCAGTAGCCCCAGCATCACAGCAAGATCAGTATGCCCCCACGAAAGACATCCTAATCACTCTCTACTACTGGGCAACCAAAATGGAACGCACGGTTCAAAGTCAACTCGGCAACGGAACCGTCCAAGAACGCCACAGCCTTCAAGCTAGCTGGGACCGAGCCGCCTATCGTGCCAAGCTCCTCGACTACTTAGCTAGGAATACCCCTTGGTAAGCAGAATCTGCTCCGTCGAACAGGTAGAGGCTTATTTCTCTTAGGTTGGTGTTCAGTAACAGCTCAGACGCTCCTTCCGAGAAAAGTCTCACTGGGGTTTACCACGATGACAAGTTACTCTACCAACACCCCACGCACGAATTCCTCCAGGAACAGCTTCCACAGATTGCAGTGGAGAAGGTGCGAACCATTGAGAGATACATTGCAGAAACGATGGTACTTGGCCAGGGAAAACTGACCACAGTCTGTCGGTTCGCCCTGGCCCTGCCCTTGTTGAAAAATACTGGTTGTTCTTCCCAGTCAGGTATGTCCAAGCGGCAAGGGACAAACTCTAATTGCCGATGCTAATGTGGAATAAAGGACTTCGCGTGATTTTATTTGCCTTTGAACCGAAGCCTGAGGGGAAGAACGGGAAGGTTGAGATTTCTAGGAGTATGTACGAGGCAGATCTTAATCAGAAGCTCTTCAGTCAGCAGAAATTTGACAAGGGAGTGCTGGAAGCAGGGAAGAAGATTGTTTCGGATGCCACGTTCGATCTGTTGAACGGAGCTGAGAGTGCTCCTTAACGGCTACGCAGACTGTCAGATTAATTCAAAACCTTTTCGTCCAAGTTGCCTATTTTGCAGGTGAAGGTCCAGTTCGTTGTTACATTCAGTACACTGTATACACAGAGTCTGCACGTGGACTGTAAAGGCCACATCCACGCCGGCGGCGACAGCGGCCGAGATGGATGATGGTGACGCTGGGGACAAGGTACAGGGGGAGCTGAGTAATAAGCCGGATACGCCGCTGGTGTACGAGAGCGTTGTCCATCTGCCGAATGGGTTGGGGGCAACGGCGGGGGTGGCGGGTGGTGGTGGGGAGAAGAAGGGCGCGTCGCCGGCGAGGAGCAGGCCCTCGCACTAGCGTCAGAGAGAATAGTTGCGTTAATGCAGTGCATTATGTATCAGCTTGACGTCGTAAAATATGGTACATGCGTAAAGAGCAGGTTGCAATTGACCAGTCTGGTGACGTGGATGTCGCCAGAGGAACTAGAAGGATGCATTATGAAGGCTTATGCGCGGCGCTCAATCCTTCTCACGTCCAAACATCTCTGACTGTCATTATACCTCATCCGAATTTAAGAATGGCACGCGTGCGCATGGTCAAGGTGCAGTAGCCGCACCTGCTATCCATGTTAAGCTGCTGACCACTGCCTAGTATCACCTCTCGACCCCCGTCCTATCCGGTTTAAGGTCACCCATCGCCTTTTCTGCAGCAAGATGCAGAACGAGCTGTGTATCCCAGCAGACGGCCTCAGTTGCCTTCGGTGGGGCGAACGGCCATGGTGAACAACCTGATTGGCGCTCTGGCCCCTTTGCACTGGCAGTCCTGTCCCCGACGACGTCGATCTCGCAGCCCGCTCGTCGCCCCCTTCCTCGAGTCCATTGAGAAAGCCATTGATTTTCGAGTCGTGAACAGTGGAGCCCACCATGTCCATCATCGTTAGCATCCCGACCGCATCATCGAGACAGCTATCGGTAGCGTCGTAATGCTTCAGTATGACTGACCAGTCCTCATAGAATGCCATGCGGTGATCAATGAGTTAATCCAATCTGCCTTCTAGGCCGTGAGCTGCGCGTATGGCCTTCCGTACTGCTTATAAACATACATGTTCAGGTAGTCTGCGTCCGATGCGGTGTAACTACTAGGTATTGTTGACGGGCTAAGTTTTCGACGTGGGCCATGTGACGGAGTCAAATCTGTGCGCGGCTTTGCAGCCGGCAAGGCTTTGCAGCAAGCAGCTGTGATAGGTGGAAGATATGAGTGTAATATTCGGTGAGATAAAGGTACGAAGATAGCTAGCTCCATGACCCACATCGCGGCCCATATTAAAAACTTGTCTCTCCGGAGAAAGCAAGTATTTCCCCATTTAGGCACCGACATGCAGGCGTGGCACTGCGATCGAACCTATGGGAAATCGTATATTGCAGATGCATCTTACGTAGGTCAGCCTTAGCGATAATTAGAGCCCAAATTTCAGCTCCGTTCGTTTTTTTTTTCTTGACCCCACTCGCATATAGAATATTGCCACGTCCGGTCGCTAGCGCGCAGAACAACAGGGCTCCAGAACTCCGCTCATGTAGGTGATTTCGCTAGTATCTGCTGCTTCTAGCAGTCGACACAGAAAAATAAATACGCGCTAGCGGTCGGACATGGCAAACCCCCGTAGCTTCGTGCGTTAGCGGCAAGGCCCGTCCCGCCGCTTAGGGCGGGCCGATGACTAGCGTGAATTCATTTTTCGCTCCTGTCATGGGTAGTTGAAGCTATCGCCCGGATGAGAATGTCTGATTATTGAATCCACATTTACTACTGGACGATAGCTTCAACTTACCACGATGTTGCTTTTCATTATATAAGAGCTGAAAGACAGTTACGTCACGTTTTATTCTTCGCGCTAGCCATTCGATTGGCTGCAGCATCCCTCTGCACTGTATATCGTTTGTCACTACAAGGATTAAGTCAGCTGAGATGCTAAGCCTGCTTCACACACATATACGAGTAGTTTCTCGTATATTCTACCAAAATCAGCATCCGTAACATCCTTGAAGCTGAATTCCCTGTTACTTTCTGACAACCTGGCCTCCCACTTCGTTCACGATAACAGCACCATGGTAGATTTTACCGAAACCTTTAACGTTGGTGACTCTCAGTTTGGAGGCGGGTATAACGCTTTTATTCGACGATTGCGCGAGGAAGTCTGTAATGCCAATACTTCTTCTCATCAACTACCTGTACTACGTCCTGCAGGTCGTTTGCCGATTCGATTTTTTGACGTCGTCTTGCGTACGCGAAATAGATCTGTAAGGCTGAGGATCCAGTGCGATAACCTTTATCTGGTAGGCTTTTGAAACGAGGACGGCGGATTATGGTATGAATTCAATGACCGAGCCAGTGCGCCCCTAATCCAGGGATCGTCCTTCTTGGGATTCGGGGGCAACTACGGAGATCTGACGCGTGTTGCAAATCAAGACAGAATGGGTATCAACCTTGGTCGGCAGCAGCTCCATACGGCCGTGAACGATCTTGTGGGGTCAACGGATTCTCGAGAAGTAGCCCGTGCATTGATGGCCATCATACAGATGATCTGTGAATCCATGAGATTTGTATTCATAACCGAAGCCATCGCCGACAGCTATGCTACCGGAAGTTCCCTGACCCAGCAGGCCATCGCGTTCGAGAACTGCTGGGTCGTAGGACGGTCGCCGCGCCGCCGACATGGCTGTCTGTTGCGCTGCCGTAATTGCAGATAGCCAGCGTGTCTGTGTGTTTTCTGGTCTGATCGTGCTGAGATGTTGCCAACTTGCGTGATCTTACTATGCACATGTCAGCCGGCTTGCGCCGTGCGGGGAAGAAGTGTGGCAGCCTCTGCTCAATCAAGCCGTCTAGCCGCTCGTTTCAGTACTCCCAAAGTTCAATGCACGCAAGCGCGGAGGGGCGTTCCAGAGACGAGCAGCTTCCAGCTAGTCGCTCCGTGCCTCAGACTAGATGCGCATAACTGCCAGCTAATTTAACCCGCAAAGCTTCATAATCGCGCCATTTTGGGACATTTTCATTGAGACTAACATGCCACGAATGCGCACAGGAGTGCAGCATTAAGCCGAGATTGCGGTGAGGAAATTAAGGCTCGGCCATGAATGCCCTTGTCGTCGTGAGCGCTTAGAGGTTGATTGGACGCCAGTCGTCCTGGCCGGCAGAGATCTACCGGAGTCGGTGAAACTTGCACCAAGCGCTCGGGTCACCTGAGCAAGTATATCCAGGCTCGCTCCCCTCTACGTTCCATTTCTCCTTCTTCGCATACTTGTGGCAAGATATTTACCATTTCCCCAACCAACCGCGCACGGCTTCCGTGACAACCAATAGGTAGAATTCAATTCTTCCTCTTCTCACCTCACTCTCATCCAAGACAAGTCAGTCATGAAAGTTCTTTGGATCGCCTATATTATTACTAGTTGTCCTCTTATCATGGCCTTACTAAGGCCTGATCAAGCAGACCACCAGGTATATTTATGTTTATCAGCTTACTCAATAATAAATCTAATTGACTTGTATAGGAACTGCTATTCTGCCCGGAGGGTAGGCCCTGCACTATTGATAGACAATGTGGAAGCTGCTCTTGTAATAACTGGGTAAGAAATCCTTTATAAGTTCGTATTTTTTTACATTAGTATCTAATAATATGACTAGCGAGGTATATGTCAGGAATAGGCTAGCTATAACGGGGGTCCTCTATTCTCCTCGGCTTCGAAGTCGCCGAGGGTGCTTAAGAGTCGTAGGGGGTTATCTAAATAGGGTAAGCGACAGAGTGGTGGAAATGAATAGATAAAGGGTCGTGTGCTTGTCACTTCGTAGGATTCGTTACTAGTAATGAATACTTGATAAGCCTTGATTTCCAACGAAGAGTTGACCACGAAGGTTCAAACTAACTAAGGAGTGACTCTGATTAAATATAGTAATTGAAATAAAGCCCCCCTAGAGTCTTCTCCGTTTGCTCTGTTCTGTCCTGCTTCGCCCCGGTTTGCTCTGCTCGAGAGGGGGCTGAATCAAGGCGGAGTATTCATATTTGACCAGAGCAACCCGCGTGGTTACGTGAGGGATCTGGGTTAGCCTGAGGTGGCTGCCCCGCCCTTCGTGCCGCGGCACCCCAGGACCCGAACCTTGAATCCTTATCATCAGCCAACCCTGGCCGTGCTGTAACATTGGCCAGAATGCACTGCTATGCGCGCACACTCAATTCTTCCATTGACCAATAATTCAGACCTCACTAATCTGAGCCTTTCACTGCCCTGGTAGAGAAGACAAAGGTACGGTATTACTATAACGGTGAGCATAGGAAATCGACGTGCTTCGTGGCTAGCGCATTTCGCTCAACGATCGCAAGAGCTTGTGTGCTACCGCTTTGGATCTTGTGTCCTCGGATTCAAGGCTATGACCAATACGGCCTAAATTTGATGCAAAGGAATGACGACGCGCTCTACTAAATGTTTCGCGGTATACGCTCGTTCTAATACACAGAGACCTTATCCGCGTCTAGAAAAGTCCTACTAATAAGCCGCCGCCCAATCACTTTTTTCCCTCGCGTCAGACAGCGAGGAGACATCCATCTTCCACACACAAATCCCTTGCCATCTTTCGCGCGATATTCCTTTGCTCCCACAAAACCATACGAAATCCACGAACATCGCAGTCTCCCCCCCTTTAAGCACCCTTAGCCTATAAACGAAGTCCTCCGACAGGCGGACTCTCATGCGCATCTGCAGCGAGCCAAAACCGCTGCTTACATATTCCGTCTCTCCGGTCTCCACTTATAGTGCCCCGGACGCTCGAGTCTGAGTTCGGAGTAGCGTCATAAAACAATAGTGTAGGCTCAGCGCGAAAAGACCACAGGTGCCACACTTTACCGTTGCATCGTACGCTCTAGTATGTCTCCTCTCGATTGAAGGCTAATACATCATAGTAATAGTAATTCCGTCTTATCATGACTTCTGGTTGCCTAAGACCTACATCAGACATTTTCTAACGAGCACTCCATTTGCAGATCCCCGCGACGATCACCGGACCAGCACGCGTTTGCAGCTGCGTGATCTACCACCAACAACCCGCATCCCGTCCGTGCGGTGGACCAGAACACAGGAGTGGAAGCAGGTCTGGTACGTGTAAAACGCGTGAAAGGGGGTCCCAAAACGCCGTCGTAGTACTGGAAAATCAAGCCGGGCACAGGCAAACGTTTTCCTGACGGTTATTTCTCGCATCCAACGCCGAAACAGGTAATTACGCATCTGATCCTCGCGCTCGGCTCGCTTCCAATTCGATAAGGATAAAGTGACAGCCACGTTCCAAGCTTCCTTCAAACCAGCGTAGGAGCACCCACCGCTCAGTGTACCCTGCCTCCCTTCTCCTTTGCTGCCGCATGGGCGGCCATCGACCGACTGCGCTTGCTCGCTCCAAGCCCCCCACAAACGCTCCGCCCTACCCCGCGTCTATCGCCCCTCCCCCAATAACGATTCCCGATCTACGCGATCCTTGAACTCATCCAGAATTCGCATGCAGTCATTGATCTCAATGCCTTCAACAGTTGGTTTCTGAGTGCTGTACCGCAAGGGCTGGAAGTAGGCGGATTCAGGTGGAATACCTCATTCGCCATTGCGCAATTTCCCATCTTCTTTTTCCAAGTCCATTCTCGACCCCTCCGGTGTTTTCTCGTCAAAATGCAGGAGAGCTTGCCTGAATACCTGGACATAGTCTGGGGGTCTTGCGGCTGGAATGCTACTATCTCCTGCGCTCCACGGGTCGTCCTCGTAGACGATTCTGTGAGACTCTAGGATTTCCCTGCTAAGTTTTGGCTTTTCGTCGGCCATGAGGGCTTCTTTGATTGTTTCGAAAAAGGGGAATCAATCTGTGCGGGTGGGGGACATCTTTGTGTTTCGAGACCCCCTTTGCTGTGCCGCAGCTGAATCGCTTAGCCCTGTTCTGTGTCACATGTACTTTTAACTATCTATAGTCCCCCTCTCGCGGTTGATGGCTAGCGTAGATTTGTTTTTTTTCCCTCATGTTATAGGTAGGTGAAGCTATCGTCCGGACGTGTATATAGAATTTTTAACTCTACATTCTCGTCCGGACGATAGCTTCAACTTCCCACATATGTTAACATTTCTAAGGTAGAGCTGGAGTATAGTTACATTATATTCTACACCCCCCCCTAATCTTTGCGCTAGCCATCGGCTGCGAGAGGGGGCTGTAGTCAACACCCCGGGCAGTAAAGGCATTGCACAGCTGTTGTAAGAGCCGAGCAATGGAACTTTCGATTTGAGATGATGAGACAAACTAATTTAGTATTGGTATAGAATAATTGGCAGCAATCTCTGACGACCGGGTGCTGAAACAGCGTGTGTGGTTGGCGCCGGCCCCCACGCAAGGCCATGACAGTGCTAGGAAATGTCAATCCCGATCCGCGGCACGTCCTACACTCTCTCAAGACGCAATTCGACATGTAAAAAGTCCTCAAATACCAATGCATACTTTTGAATCTATCAGCTTCATCCATGACGAAATGGCCGACGATTGTACTCTTGCTGTCGAAGAGTGGAGTTGGAGTACAATCGAGAACGTCCAAGGGCGAATGAAATGGAATGGGCCTTTTGATTGGTTAGTTTCCTCCCCATCTAAATTTATTTAGCGCCGTCTCACTTGGTTCTGTATCGCCCTTACCGTTAATGGTTATCACGGTGGAAACTGCGGGTCCATCGGGAAAATTCAATTCGTTATCTAAAATAGGTATCATACGTGTTAACGTTCAGCGCGCGCTTATTATAATATGTCGAATTGGTTTATTCTACTTAATAATTGCTTTTTCCCCGTGGCTTTCGACTTCGTCATCTTCCAGCTTCGTCACAACTCACTATTCTACAACGTGTACTGTGCGCCCTCCATCTCTAAAAGTATCTACGCTGTCTATACTTTCATCTACAGCATGTCTCACGTCTACAGCCAGCTGGAACCTGGCCAAATACGGGTGTTGATACTACACCCGGGAGCGTTCAATGACGACATCCGTATCTCTTTATGCACCTACACTTTGGAGGGCAGCGGAACCAAGGAGCCATATGAAGCTGTCTCCTACATTTGGGGCTCGACTGAATTCTCAAGGTCGATCGAATGCGACGGGCACGAGCTGCTCATCACAGAGAGCGTAGAGACACTATTGCGCCACCTACGTTTGCCAGACGTATCGCGCCGTCTTTGGATCGACGGAATATGCATCAACCAAATGGATCTAGCAGAACGGAGCAACCAGGTCCTAATGATGAAGGAGATCTTTTCGGCTCCATCACGTGTCTTGATTTGGGTGGGCCCGGAAGACGATGACACGGTTCTAGCCATCGAGCAGTTCTCAGTATGGCGAATTTACACCACGGATTTCAATAAATACAAAGGCATCAAGTCAGTTCAACGCTTCACCAGCCGCCCGTGGTTCCGTCGAGTATGGACCTTTCAGGAAGCATGCCTCCCACACGATGCCGTTATCATTTGCGGAATCCAGCACCTACCCTGGATGTGGGTGCTTGAAGCAGCGTGGAAGCTAATCCCCATGTCGATGCTGCAAATAGCCTTTGGCCAAGCCGCAGACAGCATGTTCGCCCTGACAATGTTTTCTCCTATGAGCGAGGGATATACTCGGCGGAAACCAGACCTCCTGGACCTTCTACGACTTGGAAGAAACCGCGAAGCGACCGATGACCGGGACAAGGTTTTCGGTATGCTTGGGCTACTCCCTGCGGATGAGAGAGCCGTAGTCGTCCCAGACTATTCCATGGATGTGATGGAACTGTACATCCACTGTGCCAGAGACATCTTAGCGCGTAGTGGCGATCTCCGTCTCCTCTCGAATTGTCTTGGTCCACTCCAAAAGCCAAGCCTGCCTTCATGGGTGCCAGACTGGCGTATTCAGCGCCGCACAGCAGTACTACAGGGTTTCGACTGGGGAATTGAAGAAACTACGACATACCAACTCAATGGAACTCAAGTCTTTGACTCCAGCGCCGCGTCAGTCCTGTCCGGAAAGACCCTCCACCAAAGAGGAGCGTATTTAGGCAATGTAGTATCCACTCATTCGCCTGCGGACTTTTTGCAAGCTCTTTCTGTGGGAAGCTCAAAGTTTTACTATCGCAGAGTAGACCAACGCTGGAACACGTTTGCGCCCGAGTTTCGCAAGCTGCTGCGCTCGTGCACTCTGCCTGAGCTATACAAGCAGACTGGAGAGAGCTCACAGACGGCGCTACTGCGGACCCTAGCTGCAAACAGGCTACCGAGCGCCGAATACATGCGAAAGTTCGTGCTGGGAGCTGCCACAAATGCTCGCACTCAGCTTCTATCCCTCCTCCGTAGTATCCGCCACCATATGATCGAACAGAAAAAGGACCCAGCGCAGTCATCATTCGTCAAAGATCTTATAAAGCAGATGAAAAACGATGATCCGTCTGTCGATTACAGTTCCATACTGGCTTTCAGCTACGAGTACGCAGAGCAGACGCCCGGCCTTGGCCCGGGGAGGGTTGGATTCAGACAGCCTAAGAACAGAAAAGACGAGCACATACCACCTGAATGGGTGGCGACGCTGCTGGCCATCTACGCTCGGCAGAAAAAATCTCTGGATGACGAAGCTGCGACTAGCGGCGTCAAAGAGGCGAGTCTGCAAGATGTCAAAGACTTTCTTACTGTTTGCGACCTCGCCTGGTCCATCCTCGATTACCCACTCTATTCGTTCGGAGGTGGTTCGGCCCAGGCATGTGTGCCTGCGCGACAGGAGTTGTTTCAAGACAAATATGGGGGAGGTTCCGCAGCAGCCCGCGTCGTTGACAAGATGGGCTCAAACATGCTGACATTCTCTTCCGCCCGTGTCGTTTTTAAGACCGACAACGGGCTCATCGGCCTTGGACCTGACTACATGTCTGAAGGGGATGAGGTGTGGGACTTGGTTGGTGGCGAAGTGCCGTTTTTGTTGAGGCAAGAAACTTCGGGTTCAGATCATGGAGACAGGCGCCGATACAGACTAGTTGGAGAGTGCTACGTGCATGGAATCATGAGTGGAGAACTGTGGGAGGACGAGACTAAGCAAAGCGCAACTCGTTCGTTGAGGGGAAAAGACTTGAAGTTCGAGACGATACAGATTGTTTAGCGGTTTCTGTAACAATGAATTTGAATTGATCTGCCTAGCCTCAACCAAGTTGGGCGGCGATTCTGGCCAGTGCACTATCAGCCCCAGTAATAGTCGGACCAACAATACAAGTAAGTCACAGCCTTAAGTTGCAGCACTACTGGAGTGGCTCTCGCTTAGAGGCTTGTGCACGTGTTGGTAGTCATGAATGGATGTGAGACGAATGGTCTGGTGCAGGAAAGGCAACTTCGGGAGGACGCAGAAGTGATATGCGGAAGAAGGGATGGATCGATACTGCAAGTGATATTATCTTGCCTACTCACCATGCTTCGCATACATCAAAAGCGTCCATAAAACAACAGGGACGGTGACAGTTACAGCAGCAACAAGGACGTTCTCTTCTACAGGTGTGCAAAAGGAAGGCTCTGTACGCACCTTGAATCGCTCCTCGATAGCAGTCACCGTCATCATGTAAGTCACCTACCTCATCGGAATTTTTTTACTTTCCCCTGCTGACTCTGATCCAAGAGTTGGGGAGAACCCAACTGCATCGCGGGAGTTAGTGGTTAACGGGGCTGGAAAGACGACGGAAGAGCACACACGAACTCTCTCGGCCGCCCAGCACGAGAAACCCGCACACGCCTTACACCCACGGCCCGTGAGGACGAACTACAACGCGGGACTGTACAATCGGGGCCGGTATTCCCTCGCGGTTCCGCAGCAAGTACAGTGCCCGCAGCTAGCCTCGTCTCCGGCTGTGTCGGTGGTGACATCCAACTGCATATAAGACCGCTATGTCAACGGCGAAGAACCTGCTGTGGATGAGATTCTACGGAATGTGTCCAATAAAGGGTGTTGTTCACCAGCGAAGCCGCCAGGAGGGCTGAAGCGGGACGAGAGTTGGGTTCTGGCCGGGAGTTGCCCCGCCAAAACTCCGAATCAAATGCGGAGGAGCTGGAGTTGAATATTCCTGAGTCGGTGTCGGAACAGAAGGGATCTACGTCAGTATGGAGAAGAGAAGGAGGGGTGCTCGACATGGCCGTGTTTCCATGCATACCATGCGCTTCATGTTCGCAGCCGCCGCTCGCTCAAGCCCGCCCTCCGACCGCCAGCGTTTCGCTGACTGTCGTAGAACCTGACTATTCCGACCGCTGTTGCCGCTGTCAACGAGCGTGCTTTTCCATGACGCCGAGGACTTAGACTATGCCAATGCCTTCCTACATCCCTATTGTTGAATGTGACGGTCTTGTTGTTGTCGGATCGCTGCAATTGGGAAAAAGTGGTGGTGGGCGCGTCGGGGCGCCGGGTGGAGGGTGCAATGACGCCAGATGGGCGGGGAAGCGGGACTCGCAGCTGATTTCGGCGCAGTAAGTAGCGGCGGCGGATGCTTCGGGGCGTGCTGGATGACGCGCTGTTGAAAGACGCGTCGCCGGAAGACGCGTCGCGGGGATTAGCGCGTTTCGCTGGCGCCTGGCGGGGTCGAGCGGCGCCCGGCGGCGCGGGCCGGAAGATCGCGCAACCGATCCGGCCTCACCTGCGCCTGCGCGACCGCGTTTCAACTTCCGCGTCTCCACTTTCACTCCTCCGCAATTCCATCGCTCCCTCATCAGTTCAACTCTTGCATTTCACTGTACGTACCCCTCGCCTCATGTCCGATCCTCTTTCGACACCTGTCGCATTCTCCCTACAGCACTTACCATTATTACGTCTTCATAGGCTGATCGTCGTCGCCGGTGGTTGGGACTGCCCGCTCTGCTTTTGGTGTTCGGGTTGGTCCTGACGCTGCGTCTGCTTCCTTTCGCGCCAGCCTTTCTATACGGGCACCGGGCTTTCCATCCCTGTGGCTTCATAGGGCCCATCTCGTCTGAGGTGGGGGTGAGTCGTCTGGCGCCGGTAGATTGGTAGCCGAATCGGGGCCCGCAGCGCTGGCCATGATTGCCTTTCGCGTCAGCCTCTCGATACGGGCACCGGGCTTGCCATCCCTGTGGCTCATCCGAGGTGGGGGTGAGTCGTCTGGCGCCGGTCGATTGGCCGCCGCATCGCATCTTCGCCGCGCTGGCGACCGAAGCTGCCCGAACCGAGTCAGGGCTGCTCAAAAGCCCGGGTGAGAGGGAATCCGCTATTGCGGGGTCCTCGTTTGCCCTTTTCTCTTCTACCTTAACCTGACTTGCTGATCCTACTCGTAGCCACTTATGCCTCCCGCACGCCGCCACCATCGGCAACTCAACTCTATACTCATCAGCCATGTAGTCGTCGCCCAGAACAACAATAGCGGCCCCTGCTGTAGTTGTCATCTTAGCGTGAAGCACTATCAAGAAAAGTCCCGGTGATGATGACGGCGATGGCGCTCCCAGTCTTTTGGACCAGCCAGCTGCTCTCCCAGGCGCTACCAAGGAGAGCGAGAGCAGCCCAAGTGAGATGGCAATACTGACAGACGCACAGATGGACCCGGATCTACGCTTCGTGCCGGGGTCCACCACGAAGGCGGATACGGAGACGGATGATAATGAGGATCTCTGACTTCTCCCTTGTTTTTAGCGATTGGTTTGGATTCTCGATGTGATGCCCCCCTCATGATAGATGCCCTCAGAGGTACTTTATGCATAGATAATTTAATGAAATGCCTGATTTCCATTGTCTTCCACTTACCAGTCTTCTTCGACGCTTAGCTATTTCAGAGCTCTTACCCTTTTGCATTTTGCTTTGGTGTATTGTGGACGTTCTGCTAAGTTGTCCACATATTGTGCGGAGAATCGCCGGGGAATTGCGGGGTGCGGGGGTTCTGGTTGGTTGGGGATTTCTACGCACGATACTCTGAACAGGGGTACCATGGATCGGGCTTTCTGGTCATCGACGGCCGTCTACCAATGATCACGGGTTCCGAAATAGTAATGAAAGCGGCACTCAGCTCTTCCAGCGGGAGGCACGTCTATGGGGTGTTTTTGTGGAATTTCTTCAGGTTCTGACTGCAGCTCACGTGTTACGAGCAGCTTGAGCCGCTTCATCCTGTCGGCAAGGTATGAAAAGACAAGACTAATTATATCTCGTTAGAAAGAGGCCGCATGAAGTATTTTAAATTGATAGAGCTATCTGCTTTGAACAGCAGATCCTCTATTTGGATTCCAATCACTTACAAAGGGCATCTAGAATACAGTGTCCCGAGTTGGCCCGCCGTTCTTCAAAAGCTCGAATCGCCGAGCATATCCGGAGCGCAAAGTCTTTTGCCGTATCCGAGCTAGAAGGTCTGAGGCCTGCTCGTAAGGGCCAGCGGCAATCCAACAAAATAAACGCCACCTCCAAAGCCCCCACCGGCCCCAGTCTGGACCCCAGGAATATCTCATGCCAGCGTACTCAAAATAGATTGGGTAGAAGCCGGCGGCATCCCAGTCAATCACCCAAAGCTGACCAGAAGGCCCCAGCACGAGATTGCGAGCTTTAAGGTCGTGGTGGACGAGGACGAATGTGTCACCCATCGGCGGAATTTGAGGCGGAGGACCGGTTCGGCCGTGATCGCGGGCCTCTACTTCCTTCTTAAGAGTGGTGAAGCGGGCCCAGAACTGGATATAGCTTTTGACGTCCTCCATGCTTGCTCGATCGGGAAGGCCCCACCGGTCGTCGAGATAGAATGAGTAACACCTGCCCGTTACGAGTTGGCCTGCCGTGGTCGACGTTACCGACCTGAGGAGGCGGACGAAGCGGCGAAGTTGTAGAGCCAGCCTCACCGTCGTAAACCAGCCAAGCTTCGCCCAGGCTTCCGCCAGCGTCGGCCCATGGATGCGTTCCATAATGCAGTAACCCCAATCGTCTTCGCCCCTGACGATCCGCAGGATTTTGGGAACGCGGATACCAAGCCGGTGAGCGACTTCAACAGCCCGAGTCACTTCCGGCAGATGCTCACGATCATATCCCTTAGCAAGAAGATTCTCGGATAAGATGCGTATCCTGGACGGGAATGGCTCATGAGCCTCGCCTGGGGGGAACGGATGCCGCGGGGATGCCACAATATGGCGCAATAATTCCGCATCCGAATAGCTTTGGAGTAGCTCGTCGCGAAATTCGGATGGCATTGGTCTATTCGTCTCGTCGTCTCTTGCTTTTGGATTTTGTTCTTCTCGCAGAAACAAGATGAGTGGTTAGTGGTTGGAGGTGATGGATTCGTGGATGCGTTGCACCACCGCACAGCTTATAGGCAGCAGTGGGATAATCGGAATGGAGTAACAAGGCATCCGAGTGGCCTAAGCCCCCTGCGAACGCTTGGCGCTTTTCTCGCTTCATTCTACTTGACTAAAATTTCACGCCTTGCTGCGCCGCAGCCACCGACTCGCATTTCTTGTCTCCCCCAGCCGCCATTCTACCACCGTTGCGAAACTTGCAGCATTTGAAACGTCTACTCGCTTTCTAACATGAGACAGAAAAATATGTCGATTAGTCCTAGTTCCGTAGGTGGGCTGCAATCATTGTCGCGAGCCCCGCGCGCATTCTCGGGCCAAACTTGCCACGGCTTTTGGCCCCCAACAACCAGCTTAACGCGTCCAGTTTGCCCACACTCCTATTTCCAGTACCTACGTAGTTTCGATAAAGAGTGTATAAAATTTCGAATACTTATAATGGATGAACAGCAACATGAACTGAAACGTATCCAGCAGTCCTCCTTGTCTATCTGTTTCTCTCTCTTTCTACTGAGAAACGGTGTTGTTATTTTACTAAATAATACGCTTACAAAAACGGAATAATATCTATGAAGGCCTGGATGTGAAAGAAAAATGGAGAACGCTCACATCATGAGTCCCCCGGGTTTTATAGTACGTACAACTCGTAAGGGAGGTAAAGACCAAACAAAAAAAAACGACGTCGTTCCATTAGGAAACTGTTCTTCTCTAGCATGGCTTCTCTATTAAGCATGCCCGGTAGTACCTCTACTGAGTCCTATATCAACTTATCTAGATTCTGTGGTCCGTTCATTATTCCTATTATGTTGCTACAGATCTATAGCTCTCCCGGGATCGCTCCTCGCCAAAAGCCCCTCGATCTGCCTCCACATCTCCACCGGATTTGCGTACATTGGAAAATTTCCACAACAGGGAATCTCCGCACTGTTGTCTGCATGTGACTCCTTTACGCCTCGGCGTCTAACCCCCTTCGCCGACGGCCTCGGCGAAAATGTTGAAACGCCTTCGCGGACAGCACCACGCCCACCTCCCTCCACACCGGGGATCCAGAGCGGCCTTTGACAATACCGAAGCGGAGAGATAGCTATGCTTTCTCCCGAATTAGTCAACTATGAGCATACTACGTAAGATGAAGGGCAGGGAAGTTGAGCCAACCGCGGCATGATTCCTCAACGCCGAGAGCCACTCCGTAACAGACTTTCTTCGCCGAGCCGAATAGACTCTATAGATAAAACTCAACTGTTGCCAGGCGTAAACCTGAGCCGGTTGTGAACTTTCTTTCCATCTCAATCCTGTGTCTCGTCTCGTCCTTCCACAAAAACCACCCTCTCTTCGAGTATTTTCATCATTTCAATTGCCCACCGCTCACGACAGCGGACACGACGATGCAGTCCAGCACTCTGGATCGACTTTCGGCACTTGATACCAATACAGTGTCCGATGCTTTGGACTTCCTCGGCTTGAAGGGAGCTACATACGGTCTACGACCACTCTGGGATTGCCCGAAGATTGTTGGACGCGCCAGCACAGTGAAAGTGGGTCCCAAGACTGATGCTGCTCCTACCACCCATCTACTCACCCCGGTCATTGATGCGGTGACAACGGATGATCGCATCCTGGTCATCTCCGGTGGTATAGACGGCATCTCCTGCTGGGGTGACATCCTCGCCAACGCTTCGAAAGAGAAGCACATCCGTGGGACCGTCATCGATGGCATGAGCCGTGACATCGATGGCAGCCGGGAGGTCGGCTACCCCGTCTACGGCCGTGGGGTGACTATGATCAGTGCGCGCAATCGAGTGGTGCAGGTCGAGTCCGGCACAGCGTTGCAGATGCGAGGCGTCACGGTCCACCAAGACGACTACGTGATCGCCGATAACTGCGGGACGGTATTTGTCCCAGCTCAGAAGATTGACGAGGTCCTGGAGTTTGCCGAGCGGATCGACCGTCGTCAGTCCCTCATGGTCCGCGCCGTTCGAGCCGGTAAAGCCGTCTCTGAGGTCATGCACGACACGCAATTCGAAGCAATCCGCGAGGAAACACCTTCATCGACGACCACAGCTACTGCGCCATCTTTCAAAGGAAATCCCAATCAAGTTGTTGACGAGGACCGCGAGTTAGTAGCGCTGTTCGCCGACTCAGACACCCCTGGAGTCTCTGACGCGCTCGACAAACTTGGTATTCCTGGACAAGCATTCGGCATCATGCCCTTGACCAATTACAAGAAAGTTACCGTTGGGCCGGCTTTCACTGTACGCTATGTACCCGCCAGCGACCCGCCAGGAAGTGTTGGTGACTTCATCGACGACGTTGCCATTGGCGATTTCATCGTCATCGACAATGGCGGTCGCACAGATTGTACCGTCTGGGGCGATATCATGACGCAGTACGCCGGCTTACGAGGAATCGCTGGATCTGTCATCGACGGTGTGTGTCGCGATGTAAATCGTGCCATCAGGGATGATTACCCGCTCTTTACTGCTGGACGTTGGATGCGGACCGGCAAGGACCGTGTTCAGGTGGGAGGTGTCAACGAGCCGGTGGGCATCGGCAAGGTACGCGTTAACCCCCGCGACATCGTTGTTGCCGATGCAAACGGTGTTGTTATTGTTCCGCGTCATCGAGCTCGTGAGGTGGCCGAAGTCGCACGAAGGATCGAAAAGAGCGAAGAAAGAATTCGTGAAATGATCACTGGTGGATCCACGATCGCGGACGCACGCGAGAAGCTCGGCTATCACACACTTCAGCGTCAAGGCTAAGGGTTGGCTGGGGAAATGCTTTAGAGTTGGTTCAATGCAATGCTATGTTGGAAATCGCTGTTAATTTTGTTGCCCATTAACTTGACGCGATGTGCATAAGTATTGAACAAGGTGTTTAATACGGGGCCATTGACAATATCTTCACACAGCCAAAAACTTCAAGTGATCCGCATCATTTACCTCCGTTATTCTTTCTTTAACAGACAAAATACGTGGATGATAATGTATCTAACTCAGACTACACCAATGCAAACTGCGATTAAAAAAAATATTGTCCTAATGTAATCTTCTACAGGTGACATCTGATATAGAATCGCGAGTGCTGTTGACATTTATACGGCGTGCAAGCCATAGACTTTTCGAAATGAACCGCCGGTATCCTGATCGCCCCACGAGATACTCATAAAAGGTTAATCTCTTACACTTAATGCACATAGCCGATTTATTAGGAAGGTAAGTGGATAAATGTATGTATTTCGTTGTTGGTGCTACGGGTGGTGAGTAACGGCGTGGAGCGAATTGCGCCGACTGATCCCGGCATGCTGCTGATTCGCCGACAGGAGACCAGACTAGGAGCTCGTTGCACCAGCCTGGTCACCGAGTAAACTTACATGATGCTTTCGTGCTCGGCCAGATCTTGGGTCTCGCCGGGGGCTGGGCTTTTGGCTTTGCCGTCGGCAGGGTTTATTTTCGCCGTTGGCCTTTCCAGCTTAGCATGGCTGTATGATTTTCTTACGACTGTTTCCGGATAATTCTCAAAGTCCTCTCAACAAAATCTTTGCCCGTCGTACTATCTTCCTTCACTGTTTATTCATCTCTGCCACTTCTTAAAATCTTTAATACAGCATCTTCCAAGTATTGATCAATTCATCAAGATCGCTCTGGACGCGCAATGTCCTGCGTCTCGGCCATGGCAACCACGATTCACAACCCGCAGTTACGGATGCTCAATGCTCTTCGAGCCAACTCAAAGCCTATTATGACATTTTTGGGGCTTCCGTCCTTTCGAACAGCACAGGTGGTAGCTCAGTCGGGCGTTGATGTCAGTATTCCTCATCTCAGATTGTTCAATTCCCTACTCATGATAGAAAAGGGCATCATCATCGATTGTGAGCATGGCCATATCAGCGACGATTCCATGCATAGCTCGACCGCTGCCATTGCTGCTTTGGGAGTGTCACCGCTTGTTCGCCTCAGAATGACCCATGCGGATTTGATCAAGAGAGCGTTAGATGCTGGTGCACAGTAAGTGGTCTAAAACCTGCCTCATTCCAGTACTAAATTATTTCAAGTGGCATCGTTGTGCCTCAAATCAATACTGCCGAAGAGGCTAGAGCCGTTGTCTCTTACGCAAAGTTTCCCCCACAAGGACTTCGAGGGCAAGGCTCAGCATTTCCGGCCATCACTCACGGTATCGACATCTCAACATACCTGAAGACGGCGAACGAAACACTTATCACCTGTGTTCAAATTGAAACGAGAGCGGGGGTCGAGAATGTTGACTCCATCTGTGCTGTACCTGGTGTTGGTTAGTGTTTGAACCTTTGGGTCATGAATATGACTTCGCTAAGTCCGTGCAGATATGATTTTCATCGGACCAAATGACCTTGCATTGTCAATTCTTGGCTATGTTCCGGCGAAGGGTGATGAGGCTGAGTTTGTCAGAGCAATTGAGAAAATTGTGACAGCAGCCAGAAGACATGGAAAGTGGGTTGGACGATTATCAAACAACGGAGCTTTGTGCAAGGAGCATCTAAAATCGTTCGATACTGTGGCATTAAGTTATGATATTCGGGCGATTCAAAATTGGTATGCAGCTGAGCTGCAAGTTGCGCGCTCATGACGCCCGGCAAGGTGAGGAGAAGGAAAGGAGAATGTAGATATGGATAACTTAGAGCTTACATGTAGATTCATGTTACAGAAAGGCTTGCAGAATTACAAAAAGGATCAACGCCATTCACTCCTCATATGGGGATTTACACCTCAGAGAAGAGATTCCTATTCAAACATAAATAAACTGCACCTGCACACGCTGTGAGAATGAATGTAACATTTCAGGCCCAATACAACCAAATTACAATCGAAGAGGTTGCCGTCGGCTTTAGTCGTAAAGAGACCTGACTGGCCTCCTCACCATCAAGGCTAGTAATGTGTGAGCCACGTTGGCGGCCGCAAGAACTGTCGTCTCTCCAACATTATCATATGCGGGTGCAACCTCAACTAAACCTCGATTTAGATTCTACATTTGCAACAAAGTAGAGAGAATGATATCTTACCCACATCAGCCCCTATCACATTCAATCCAGTCAATCCCTCAAGGATGGCCAATAACTCGCGAGTCGTCCAACCCCCGACTTCAGCTGTACCGGTAGCTGGGTTCCAGGCTTTGTTAGTGTACGAAAACTGTGGAATAAGCAAGTACAGGTAAAAAGGACGCAAGAAAAACGGGGTTTATCGAACAAAGCAAAACTGGCCACGTCACTCACCAGGTGCATATGCCGGATCTAACACGTCAATATCCACGCTGATGTAGACGTTCGATTGCCCAACTCGTTCCTTCAACCGATCAATGATGCCCTGAGTACCCAATCGGTCAATATCAGTGGCTTTGACGATGTCAAATCCACAGCGGACGTCATTGCGGACATCCTCTTTAGGGCGGAATACGGGGGTTCTGATTCCCGCATGAACTGAACTATTCGTTATCAGGCCTTCCTCGTGGGCTATGTGAAGAAACGTCCCATGATTCACTCCTCTAAAAGATTATTGTCAGCTTTGGGTAGGGATTGATGGAAAACGGTCTGCATACGCGTAGTGAGAAATACCGCCACCTGGAATTTGACTTAGCATGTAGATAGCCAGCACGGCAACATCATATCCAGCGACTTACCTACAACCTCTGGGTCCCAGCTATCTGCCCATCGTCAACTTTTCTATTTCGTGTAGTTGCAGTTGGTCGGCATACCAAGATGGCTGTCAAAATGTATGACGCTAACCGCACCCCAATGTGCAATGGTTGAGCGCAGGGCCGAAAGCGTAGTTGTGTGGTCGCCGCCAAGAACCAGAATCCTGGGTGTGGAGTACTCCGAGTTGTTTGCTCTTCGACCTGCCACGAGCTGGACACTTCGTCGTTAGACTAAATGTTTTTTCTCGAATTTCAAATAAAGTATTACCTTGTGGGCAAAGTCGAGCTGCTTCAATGCAGCGGTATTGTCCTGGATTATTAATGGAGACACAATCAGCAGAAGACGATGGACAAAATCGGCGTGTTGAGCATGCGTACCAGGTATGTCAGCGGAGCATCCCCACAGTCAACGACCTTTGCCCAGTCTCTGTAGATATTCTCATCTGACACTCATCAGTGATTGGCTTGCGGGGAGAGGCCGCAGCACAACTACCACATGAACGGAGCAACGGAGATATTGCACTTACTGGTCGAGATGTCGTAGGCAAAATCAGGTGAAATGCGGCGGGAGCCTTGCCTCACACCTTGAGGTCCAAAGCGCGCCCCGGGTCGTGCAGTCACAGCCTTGGCGCGTGCGAAGCTCACAGTCAGTTACGGTGATTCAATGGACTCAAGAGGATGGAGTGGGAGGTATACTGTATCAAACCCGGCGCCCATGATTGCAATGTCGTACTTCTCGACTGTTTCGTCGTTACGGTTCAAGCAATGTACGTATGGTAAGTTGGCGAACGTTGTCAACCCCTTAAAGGGAACATCGAAGGCAGAAAAAAGGTCATCGTCAATGCCCTGCCTGTGGACAAGCTGTTGTGTCTGTTCAGAAGTGGGAAATGATGGCAGTGCAGGGAAAACGATATCTCGAGATGATACAAGGGTAAGTGAGAGAGAGAATACGAGAGTGTTGGTCGCGAGCATTGTTGCAATGGCTGATTTGGGTGGTGAGTAAGGCTCAAAGCCCGGAAACTGTCAGATTTATACATCTAGCGGCTGGAGTACCTGGATGAGGAAGAAACTGCGCGGGAAGATGACGTGTGTCAAGATCCTGGGCTTACGCGGGACCGAGCTTTGGTTGCGCATATTTGCCTCAAAATGGTTTAGTGCCATTCTTCTTTACTGGAACATCGACCCCACACCCATGTTGCTGCAGTAGCGCAGTCGATCCATATTTGCTAGTCTCTTAGGTGCAATACCCGCTGACAGACCTGAACAGTGCGGGATTGGTTTTTGGTATCTGCAGGTTATCCGTACCTGCTGGTATCTGTGTTCCATGTCGTTATTGCTAAAGTCTTTACGAAATCTCCACTTACCAGTCTTGATAGGGCATGAAAGTGGGAAGCAATAAGGTGCCAGACAAATGGTGGTTCAACGCTTCGGACGGGCGGACGCGTCTGCATCGTCAACCAAAATTTCCGTAACGGGTTGCGAAGCACACTTCCAATACAACACTATTATTGTAGGGAGTCTCTGAGTTCTAAATATCTGCATCAATACATGATAGTTTCTTATCACATCTATGAATCTCCACGTAACGAAGCTTTGGCTTCAATTGTACAGAATTGCCATCTATCATGGGAGAGTACAGGAGAAGTCCCCAACTTAGACTTGACTGCTCACGCCCTCTTGCGCCGCTCTATCGAGCCTACCACGGGTCTTACGCACCTCGTCATCCCACTTCGCGCGCGCTATAATAATCCATTGCACCGCCCCAGCCGTATACAGAGCACAGCACAACCCAACCCACAAGCCATCCAAGCCCCACCGGCGGTAAAAGGCCAGGTAGACCCCCAGCGGCAGCGCAAAGCAGTAGTAAGCAAAGAAATTAACCAACGCACCCAAATGCTGCTTCCCCATCCCGCGCAGCACGCCGCCACAGCTCGCGTTCAGCCCGTCGGCCACCTGGAACGCCGCCACGTACGGCACGACGCGCGCAACGAGCCGCACCACCGCCTCGTCGTCAACACCGAACACGCGAGCGTAGCCATCCTTCGCCGCCAACAGCGCCGCCAGCAGCACCAGGCCGAATGCGACGCTCAAGCCGGCCGCAGCCCTTGCCGCCGTCGCCGCAGCCTTCCCGTCACCGCCACGGCCCAGCAGGTTGCCGACGCGCGCGCTGGCCGCCACGCCGACGCCGAACGGCACCGTGTTGAAGACCTGGTCCGACGTCATCAGCACGCTCTGCGCGGCTAGCGCAGCCGTGCCGGGCAGGCGGCCTGCAGCCAGCGCCACGGCTTCGAATGCCCACCATTCGGAGCCGACGTGCAGCACGCCTAGGGCTGCTAGCCGTGCGAAGGCCGTTAGCGGCCGTACGGATAGGCTGCGGCGCGACCAGCCGCCCCAGCAGGCGCTGCCGTGGTGGCGGGTGTGTAGGAGGAGCATGAGAAAGGAGGTCCAGAACGCGAGGCCGGTCGCGAGCGGGGCGCCCAGGAGGCCGAGGTGGAGTGTGTGCACGAGGAGATGGTTCAGGGCGGCGTTGAGGAGGGCGGAGATGCAGGTTATGTAGGTTGCGGGTTTGAAGATGGCTGTTGTTGGGAGTTGCTCAGACGGTGAGTTCGAGTGTTGGGGGGGTGGAAGGACGACGTACCTTGTGCTTGGAGATACTTCTTCAGTGACTCGTAGTAGATGTAGCCAAGACCTCCAGGGATGAATGCTGTCAAGAACCTTGCTGAGTCGTCTGATACTTGTGTATCCTGGCCGAGAAACTTGAACAGCGGAGCAGAACCCAGCCACAGGCCGGCCACCGGGATGTAAAATGCGGTGAGTAAGATCAGGGCTCGTTGGAGGATGACTCCCACTTCGCGTCTATCAGCGCTCCCTGTGAAGCTGGCGGGCGCTAGTGTATCGATTGCGGTCGTCCCGCCGAGCGCGATCAGCATTCCTGTCGCCGTTGCGAACATGTATGCAAATGCAGCGGTTGCCAGCGCTGATTCAGAAAGCTGGCCGACAATAAGAATGGAGACAGCTTGGAACGAGTTTTGAAGCATGTACGTGAAAATTACGGGTGCTGACATGCGCAACAAGATCTTTGACTCGGATAGTGTGTGCCTGTAGTCCCTCCAGACGACTCTTGTCCGTGTCGCCAACGGGCGCAAAAGGGGAGTGGACTCGTTGGACTGCAGCATGGTAAGATCGATGATTGAGTGGTGGACAATAGAGCGATTAAGAACTCTCGATGGTCTTTTGGCGAGGATATCTCATTAGTGGGCATGAGGTATTACCATGGAACGTGGGGGTGGGGGAACGGCATGGCTTAAATAGAGCAGGAAAGGCCATCTGACACCTCCGCCAAGGAGTAAAAATTTGTCATTACCTTGGCCTAGGCATGGATTATCGCAATGGTCATGTGAAGAAAAGGGGCAGGCATATGTTCGGACCGCAAACTAAAACTGCAGATGAGCTGCACGATTATTTGCGCTATCTACCACATCCGACCCTTTTCCGCTGTATGCTTCACCAACTACAACTTCGCTGGTAGACCGCACCATCATTTTGTCTTTTTTGAGTCCTACGATTTTGTCTGAGACCAAGATGGCCCGCAATGGCAAATCTCCGAACTTTGCCGTGACTCATGCCCATAAGTAGCATGCAGTGTCGACTTGTTGAAAGACTGTACTGACGGCGGAACATCGAGTGCGGGATTTTTCGTGAAGAAGCCATCTGGCTTTAGAGAGATACTAACCCTCTCCATCGGCATAACCGGGAAATCCTCGATTCGTGGGTTGTGGGTGAGGCCGAACGCTGCAATACATTTATCAACTTACAGGCCCATCATTTAGAAGATTCGCATTTGACTTACTATGCCATAAGACTAGATCTGCCTTCTCCACGTCATCTCCCCTGGCAACCCAGTTCTGGATCCCATCCTCGCCCTTGCTCTGATTAGTGAACTCACCAGCGGCGAACAGCTCATCCTCCTGGTACTTGGTAACCCAGATCGGCTTCGTCGCGTACTGAGCTCGCTTGACATTGAAGCTGTCCTTGCCCATGATGAGCATTTGACTCGGTGCGGCGTTGAGCTTGTACGCTACTGGCTTATGCGTTATCGGATTGAGTACGCTGTCGTTTCGGATCTTGAAGACCCTATGGCGGTCCACTGACGTATCGACTGCACTGGACTTCTGGATGACGGTCTCTTCCGTGACGTATCCCGCGCCGTACGGATTCTCTTCACCGGGCGAGAGTGGAACGCTCTCCTCGAAAAAGACGGTATTTTCGAATCCGTCCACAGCCGGGTCGACTCTGAACGAAAAAATGTGTTGGTGGAACGGCGCCGAGACGCCTGGTCCGACGTTGGTAGCCCAAGGTACGGTGCCGTTTGTAGGATCGTCGTTGTCGAATGGAGAGGTGGACAGGATTCCCGTGGCCCTGACCTCGAGCTCGATTCCAGCCGCCTGGTCGAAGATGTACGCAAAAATGTACTCGTAGTTGGCTAAGGTGCATATCATCTGCACGACGAGCTGGCGGTTACGCACGACTGTCACAGTCGAGCCGTCGCGCCAATTTGTGTGCTTATGCTGAAGCCCTGCGTCTTGCTCGTGCACGCAAACAACATTGCTCATCTTGACCGGGCTCCCCTCGGGATCCACTCGGTAGGCGTCGAAGTAACTGATGTGTCCGAGACAGTCACAGCCAAGAGCAAGCTCGTTGGCACTAGCGCCGAAGCCCACATCGCCAATGTCAAATGCCTGCTTTCTGTGGTACGGTCTTCGAGGATCTAAAATGACGTTAGATGCTGGAATTGATAATCTTGGGTTACATTAAGTCAGCCTACCTCCATAGGGAACAGTCATCTCAGAGACCGATAACCGGTAGAAGACATTGCGGCCATCATAAGTGATGTTGTAGATCACCAGGCCTTCCCGGTCATTGAACCCCACCACGAACCTCCACTTCTGCCACCTGATCGCGTTTCCCTCAATGGAGTACGATGGGCCCTCGGGTTGTTGCACGATATAAGGTTTCAGATCACTCCTCAACGGTTGGTCAAGGAGGTGGTGAGCATACTGCACCGTCTTGACAGGCTTCCACTTGGACGTTGGCTTCTCCCGGCCGTCGATTCCCGTGGGCAGGAAGTCCATGCGCACGAGCTCGTGGCTAGCCGAGTCGAAGACAGGGGAGAAAGTGCAAGGAGTTGAGTAGTGGTTGTTCAACGGGTCGTTGATTTCCACGACGTAAAGATAGCACTGGAAGAGGCGTCTATGCTCATCCGGACTGTCTGTTCCATACATCCAAGGGTCGCAGCACACGGTAACTCCCAAAGGAAGCTCCATCTTCTCAATTTCGGCCTTCACCACGGGATGATCGAGACAGACACGTTCCATTTCGACCAGCTCATCGCCATCAATGGGAGCCTGGCCGTAATTTAGATTAAGTAGTAGTTTGTGCCGGGGGTAAACGGCTCACCTGAACGTTTTTCGGCAGCTCCTTCACGTAGACGAGCTGGCGACTTCCAACCTTGAGTAGAGCTTTGCAGAATGCCCCCGTGTCCTTTCTGTGGAAGAGTACTTGCAGGACACGCTCGGGCGGCGCGGGAAGTTGCTGTCCAAGTCGCTGGGCCTCGATATATGGAATCACATCTCTCTTGACTGGCTCGTGGAGACTTACGCGCTTGTAGCGTAGAGGAACACCAGGAAGTGCAGCGGAAAGAATGTTCGAAGCGAGCCGGATTTCATTTGGTGCCACGGGGTCAAAAGGACCAGGGCCCGCTGAAGCCGAATTTGCCGCCATATGACAATGAAGAGGTGAAAAAAAGTCTCTGATTGAAACGATGCTGTCGCGAGGGAGATTCATTTCGCTGGATGATTTGCATGCTATATAGGCGCTGTACTGCAGTTCAAAGCATCAGCATCCTCAAAACACATCGATAAAGAGGGCTAGTGGACGCGGCGCATATTTTACCCCATTAGGAATGTCCATGCGGATGTTCCAGACAAGCGTCCGCCCGCCGGAAGGCAAGCGACAGCGACTTCACTCTGTCACGTGTTTTACCCCCCAGTCAAAATGACCTCAGTACAAAGCTTTTGCGGCGCTATAGTATGTATAGGCAAGCAACAGCGAACTCCGGCTCTCACTACGCACGATGTTGGGGCGAAAAGTCATAAACTAGTGGACGCATGTGACAGCGAGTCCGCGAAGCACATACCATCCCTGCGTCCTCGCGGATTCCGCCGCGAAGCTTCTTCACTTCATCACAAAGCAATGCCGTCCAGTCCCAGAACTCGTATGAGAGGCGCATGCCGCCAGTGTGCACAATACAAACGGAAGGTAAGGCTACTAAAGGATACGTTTATGGCAATTTTGACTGAGACGAAGAAGTGCGACCATCAATGGCCGCAATGTTCGGGCTGCCTCAAGCGTAACGAAGCATGCGAGCCCCAGACATGGAAATCTACAGACAGACTATCCCGGGGTCGGCGCTCTCAGCGAAGGCGCACGGAAGTGACATGCAACTCAGGCCAAGTCGACCGATCAATGAGAGGCTCGCAGCAGCTTCACGGTCCACAGGGGCCTCAACACGCTTTGATCCAGTCGTCCAGTGGCCCTGACTGTCCCCAATCAGGAGATATTACCGCAATGCACCAGGGTCTTGATAATGCCAATTTAATCTCTACAAGTGGGGCAACAGGACACTGCACCGAAGCCATGCCATCTCCCAGCCACTCGCCCGCCGACTGGGATGCTGGGATGGACTTCTTGAACATGGATGTATTGTCAACTTGCTCACTCCGACCGACTTCTGGTTTATCTCCGTGGCGTTCAGAGTTTTTGCATTCAGCCCCGCGGCGACTTCTCTGGGAATACTTTGTGCATCTTACGAACACCAGTTTCCTTTGCTTCGATAGAGAGGATCTTCATGGCACAATAAGCTTCCAGGATCCGTTCCTTGAAACGCTGCCTGCAATGGCTCTCTCAAATCCCCTCCTGGGAGCCGCTGCCCTGTGCTTTTCCGCATTTCAATACGAGTATCGCAACCCGGACCACACGATAAGTCTTTCCGCCAAATCTTTAGCCAGGGAAGCTGCCCAAGTGCTTTTATCGACCAGGCGTGGTCATACAGCCAATGACGCATGGCTGCTCCCTACCATAGCGGCTGGCGTTCTACTCCATCTTCCACAGGTCCACGAAGCCCAGAACTTCCTTCAGCTTGCCCGCAGTGCTGCCGCATATTTGGTTTCATTATCGACCCCGTCGTATTGCTCAAGGGATAAAGTCTTCCAGACAGTCATGTCGTTGTTGCGCTGGGCAGATATATCCACACTGTGTTCCCTTTGCCCCCCAGAGCAGCCTTTCAACGCAGACATACACTACATGTTGGAAATGCAGGAAGAAGAAACGCAGAACAACTTCGCCCCAGAATTCTACGGATGGGTGACCCACCCCATCTTCGCCTTCTCGCCCCGTCTCATCAACCCTTTGCTCAAAATCGGTCGGGCCCTTCGGTTGCAGACGTTGCGCCACCGCAAGCAGGCTGCACAACCGCCGTCACAAGAGCGTATGCACGAAGAGGCGTACCCAAACGCATCAAAGTTGCCAGTTGCCGAAGATGCGCAGATACTGTCGTTAGAAGAAGAGCTGCAGCTCGCGCGTGATGGCGACACCGAGACCGAGGCCCATCGCATCAGCATCAGCAGCAGCGGGGATTGCGGGAGCGACAACGCAGGTGACCCGGTGCCGCTTGTCTGCCTCAACGAGGCCATGCACGCCGCGGCGCGCATCCTGATCGACAGTCGGCTCAGACGGCTGCCATTCACCGCGCCATCGATCCGCGAGCACGTGGACCGTGTTGTGCGCGAAACAAGAAAGATCGCCGACGCGTCGCGCGTCTCTCACGCCCTCGCGTTCCCGCTGTTCGTGGCCGGGTGCGAGGCGGTGGATACAGCGGCGCGAGAGACGATTGCCAGCAGGCTTGCCCAGCAGCGGGGGCTTCTGTGCAACCCGCCCGGCTACCTTGCGAAGATTCTGAGGCGCGTGTGGAGTATCAGAGATGCGGATCCTGGCCTGGACTGGGCTGCGTGGACGTCAGAAAGTAAGTGTATCTGGAGACGAACTGACTTCTTGAGAACTAATCGTTTCCCACTCAGTTAGCCATGGCTTCTGCTACTATAACCTATTCTGAAAACGACAAGACCAAACGTACATCTAGATTTACACCCCAGAAAAGAGATTGCTATTCAGATACTTCAGACCCGTATCACACACAACCGTGACAACCGTCTTGCCCGGACCCAGCTCTTTTGCCAAATCAACCGCAGCCACAATGTTCAAACCCGATGAGGTCCCCACCAGCAAAGCCTCCTCCTTCGCCAAACGACGTGCCATCTTCCGCCCCTCTTCCTCCGAGATAACCCTCGCTTCGTCGTACAACGCACTGTCCAAAAGCGGCGGCATGGACCCGATCGCCACGCCTTCCACGGAATGCGTCCCAGCCCGGCCCTCCGTCAGAAACGGCGACCCGTCCGGCTCGCACACGACGACGCGAATGTGCGGCCACCGCGGCTTGAGCACGCGAGCCACGCCCATAACCATCCCCGCAGTGCCGACGGTGCTGCAGAACGCATCAATACCGTTAGGAAACTGCAGCACCAGCTCCTCGGCCAACGCGGCGTACGCAACGAAGGCATCCGCATTGCTGAACTGCTGCGTCCAGAAGTAGGCGTGCGGGTCCGCCGCCACGAGGCTCTTGACGTGCTCGGTCATGCGCGGGAAGAGGTCCTTGGTGACGGTGCCGTCGGGGCTGTGGGTGATGTCGACTTGGGCGCCGAAGGCGGCCATGGTGCGCAGCTTTTCCTGGGCGAAGGCGTTGGAGCACGCGACCTGGAACTTGTAGCCCTTGGCGGCGCAGACGAAGGCGAGCGACGAGCCCGTGCTGCCGCCCGTGGCCTCGGTGACGGTCATGCCCGGCTTGAGCGTGCCGCGGCGCTCGGCTGCCTCGATGAGCTGCTTCGCCAGCCGGTCTTTGTAGCTGCCCGTCGGGTTGAGGCTTTCGAGCTTGACGTAGACCTTTGCGTGGCCTGAGGGCACGACGTGGCGGAGGCGGACTGCTGGCGTGTTGCCGATGGCGTCGAGCGGGCTCTCGACGGGCGGAGGAGGTACACCCATGATCAACGATAGGGTTGAGAAGAGATTGCAGGCAGATCGAGTGTCCCCTGCAAGAGGATGCCACAAAGGAAACGGAGGTCTTTTGAGAATACTTGGAGAAGGATGAGTCAGTTACTGTAAGGCGTTGTTGGCACCGCTTGACATCGGCCCGGAATCGGGTACAGAAGTAGCCGAACCCGAAAAGTTTAGGGATCTCCGCGGAGTACGCTAGATATAAATCCAAGGGTCTCTGAAGGATACGTTGCGTAGTAGGACATTTGTGGAAGAGTAAGCAATGCTCGAGGATCTATATTTCAAGACTTATCAATTCGACCATCGTAGGGGCCTGTCGCCTGTGCTAAGTAGCTAAGGTGCCGGGGTTCCTCGTCTATGTAAAATGCATTTTGAATGGCGTAGCTAACGAACGGGTCAGATAATGCTGCCATGAGTGGTAGATCAATCGTAATAGTATAGTGTCGAAAATTCTGTTCCTGAATTCAGAGTCCACGTTCTTACTTGCTGGTTCGTCCTTTGCTACACAGGAGTTGCCGTTATCCAAAGAGGATGTTTCTCCCATAGCGTATAGCTCTTCTGATTCATCCATTCAGCACTCTGCGGGCAGAGCTTAAGGTCAAAGTTCAAAAGAACCTTTGCCGTGAGGACACGCATCTCGTAATACGCAAGACTGGATTATGGTGGTCAGAACTATGGACAAGAGCAGTAGAACGTGCGACCTACTTCTTGCCGATGCAATTCCGTGGCCCAAGCGAAAAGGGCTGTAGGATATCCCTATTCTCGTCATCATGGCCGGTCCCCGGCAACCAGCGCTCAGGAATAAACGAGTCCGGATCCTTGAAGTGAAGTGGAGAGCGGTAAGCGGCATATTGAGCCACCGACACACGAGTCTACAACTGTCAGTCAAAACTCCACACCGAGGCAGAAACGACAGGCTTACCTTCCCCGGAATCCATTCCCCGCAGATAACGTTGCCACCCTCGCACACCTCCCTCGCTGGCCCAATCGGCAACGGTGGGTACAGCCTCAATCCTTCCTCCAAGCACGCATTCAAGTACGGCAGCCTCGCCAAAGCCTCAGCGGTCACCTGCTCGCCCTTCGCAAACCTCCCCCTCAACTCCGCGCACAGCTTCGCCATCTTCTCCGGATTCTTGCACAACAACCACGTCAACCCACTCAATAGCGTCGCCGTCGTCTCCGTCCCCGCAATCATGAACACGCCGGCATTGATATACATATCCTTCTTGTCCAAACCCCCATTCCCTTTCTCCTCTGCACTAAGTATCAGATTCCAGATATCCGGCTCATCGCTGCCAAGCTCGAGACGGCGATCGACGCGGTCGGCGCTGTGAGCATGGTGCATGCGCTCCATCTCGACGAGGCTGGGCGGCGTGAGGCGCTTGGCCAGCCAGTCGAGGACGGGGTACTCGAGCGTCAGGCGCGACAGGTCGATGGCCTTGTTCCAGGCAAACACGGCGCGCACCCACGGCGTGAACTCGCCCGCCTCGAGCATGCCCAGCGGCTCGCCGAACGTCAGCTTGCCCATGATGTCGAAGGTCGCGCACGTCCAGAGCTTGCACATGTCGACTGGTTGAGCCAGGCTTTCCTCTTCTTCTTTGGACGACGACGATGACGACGAAGCCCGCGCGATGGCCGTCACCAGCATGTCGGCGTACCCGACGATCATGGCCTCCTGCCGGCGCAGCGCGCGGTCCGAGAAGGCGGGCGCGAAGATGCGGCGCACGCGCGCGTGCCGCTCGTCGTCGTGGATGGCCAGGATGCCGTATTTTTCCTCGATGTAGTGCATGCGGTCCTTGGGGTTCGACTTGCCGGCGGCCGTGGTGGAGCCCGCGCCGTAGATGTCGCGCCATGCTTGCGGGGTGATGAAGCTGAGCTTGTTGGGGCCGAGGCGTACGACGGGGGAATTTGGGTGCTGCGCGTGGATGCGCTGGATCCAGGGTAGCAGGTCGCCCGTGATGGAGACGGCCCAGTAGGAGAGGCTCGTGGCGGCGGCATATGCAGGGCCTGGGTATTTGGCGAGCGGGTGGAAGTAGAGGTTGTAGATGATAGAGGTGACAATGTTGAGGACGATCTGGGATGCGAGTCAGTAAAACAATTGAGCGGTGAAATGAGCACTCACCAAGCCGGCCACAACTGACAAGAGAACCCAAGGAATGCCTTTTGGAGACACCGACTCAAAGAGCCAGTACTTAGTCTCTGTGCCCATCGTTGCCGCAATTTTCTTGCGTTGAAAGGTGGGGTGTAGGAGCTGGCAATTCAAGGCCTTGACCGCTGCTCGGAGGGCACTCGCATTTTATAAAGTGTACGGGTCGACCCTCAAGCAAATTTCACTACTGCAAGTATGCGACCGTTGAGACATGCAGCGGGCCAATGCTCTTCTTTGGGCCTCACTAGTGCCCGTTTTGAATTGCTGACGGTTAAATCCTTCCGCACGCCTGAGAGCAGCCAAGCTTTTTTGGGGGCCAAAGTAAGAATCATTCGAGTAGCCAGTCAGGAAACAGTAATTTCAAGCGCGATTCGACAATCAAGAACGTTGAGTAAGCAATATAAATGGGCCTTGCCCCATGCGAAAAAAGAAGGGATCCTCGTGAGTATATTGGTCTCCGGCATCTTCCACTTTGGTGTCACGGCTTCTAGAAATTCCGTAAATCAACGTTGACTACGCATGCATTTTCAGAAAATCCAATTCATGTCATTAAGGAACCATCATCACGTGAAATTGGGGGACGAACAAGTCGATATTCCTTGGCTATAGCTTAGAGAAAGGTTTGAGACGCCCAGCCAAGAAGATCTTCCCCGACCACCCAGATGTTTCCAGTCTGCCCTCAGTCGCAGATTTTCAGGCAGTCCTTGCCCTCCGGGTTGGGCTGGCAGGTGGTGGCAAAGCCATCATGATCACCAGCATTTCTACCGGTGGGGGTCTAGAAAAAAGGAATCTATTAATGACTTGTATTCTAGAAATGCATTTGCTAATTTCTTACCTCACAAAGGCACTCATTAGCGGCACAGTCTGTCTGGCCACCATCGCGCCTAATGACGTTGGCGGTGGTGAAGCTTGCGAGAAGCAGAGAAATGATGGTGGTCGTGAGTCTCATCTAATACTTTGCAGTCAGCCAAGGCAAATTATTGCGGGACACGAGGGCGGGACGTTTGACTACCGTGATAGGAATTGCTGGACAGATGGTGTGGGGATGGCAGTTTTGCTTTGCTGGAGAGGAATGAACAATGAAGCTGACTTGTCTGTGGTTCTGGGGAGGAGAAGGAGAGAGGACATATCGCAACCCTTTTATATTCGTAGCAAGCTCTAGAGTACCAGTATTAACTCAGTCCATATCGCCTGAAAGTCAGGCCCCCGTAAATATTCAGCTCTTATCAGCATGATACGAGTTACGAGTAAGTCAAAATAAAAGACTCAAGGAGGCCTGATCGTATGGAGTGCGGATGAGTCGCATCGAGAGTACGTGACTTCGTTCACGACGTCATCCTTCTCCACACCTTGGCAGAAGGACAAGCTTTTACTATACCCCATAGAAAAAGCTTGGTCGAGTTGTAGAGCCGGAAATTAAGAAACGACTCGGAGCGCATCGAGATCGCGCGGATCGGCCCTTCGGATTTGCTCAGAGCCAATGGTTGCACGGTACGCCTGACCAGCACACACCGCACCATTCGGAAGAATCGAACAATGGGGTACTTAATTTACTCGATGAAGAGCTCACTATCGGTGGTTTCGGTACGTAGTTGTGCTGTCACCGGCCGAACAGACTGTCTGGACACGCTGAACGTGTCCTTAGTATATTCCACTAATCACGAGATATGCGGTGAAGGAGTCGTGGAGAAAATCGCGCACGGTACCTTGTCACTTTACCCTCGGAAGTTGTCAGGTGTCTTACATGAGCCCAATAACATGATAGCGTACTCGTACTGCCCATAGCGCGTTCCAGAGTGAGCATGTACCCCTGCGGCGTAGCATGATCGGCACTCTGCGCCTGCACACCCCACAGCGGTATGAATCAGGCATCACTTCTTGGGGACGTCAAACCCAGCCATCCTACAGAGGGGTGCTGCAGCCGATGGCTAGCGTAACTATCCCCCAGCTATGCCTTAGAATAATAACTTATGTTGGTAGTTGAAGATATCGTGCGGATGAGCATGTCGAATTGAAAATTCTACATATACGTCCGGACGATACCTTCTACTACCCATGACAGGAGCAAAAAAAGAAAGGCAAATCCACGCTAGCCATCGGCCGCTAGAGGGACTGTATCGACCGTTTCGTATTCAAATGCTCAATTATCGACGTGAGTCGAAGACTAAAGATCCCAGTTATGCCTCGTATCAGGAGTAGAGGAGCAATGAAAAGGCTACACGGAAGGGGTAATGACGGGGCTGCGGAAGAGGGCATGAAAATATCCCGCCAGAGCAGTTACTATAAATACTCAGTATCTTTCCGCCCGACCTATATCAACACCAAACCGTCTCCTACCGCTTTCGGGGTTGCCCTCCCACCAACCCAGACTTAACAGACTACCCTTCAATACGTCTTTCCAGTTCGATGTATCGCTATTCCAGGGTTCGGCATGCTGTACCTTCGCAAGGAGCTCGCTATCGGCGAAAGGACTCATCTTTGCTGCTATACTGCCCGGGTTATTCGGTAGCCCGTTCAAATCTTGGTGAAACAGAAGCGAAACCATCATACAGATGGCGATCATCAAGAGAAGTGTACACTCTTCTAGGTCCATAGATGCTTCCCTCTTTCAGACCAGTAATCAGGCTCATCGGTATGGAATAAATGGCCCACGAGCAGGAATATGCCCCTCCTTGATGGCTCAGTAGGTATTCTACCGAAAGCCATTTTCCTCTCATCGTGCAACTTCATCTTTCCAAAGTTATCCATGGTGACGAACCCAGAGGCGTTGCTTGGTTTGGTCAGGGTGGCAAACTGGACGCAGTACAGGATGAGTGCGGCGAGACCGGATGCCGATGCCGTGGTAACGCTCGCGCCGGTCAGCAAGTTGTATTTCTCCAGCGGGACCTGTTCTGGGAGCTGGCTGAGCACGTTGTGGCCCAGCATAATGGCTGTATAGAGTCTCCGACATTGAGAGCGCCAACCCATTGGGTTAAATGATGCCTTTCGTTCTGAAGGTAAAAGGCAAATAAACACGAAAATAAATGGAATTGCGAGCAGTAACAAATTATAGTCCTTGCTGTAGACTTTACTGATTTCTGCTTATGTCTTTTGGAAGTAGGCTCCAGGTTCGTAGTTGTCTAAAGTGTTGTTACGGCGTCGGTGAGGTCGGACGTAGACACATCGCGAAGGGGATCCGATCTGGCTGACGCTTTGACTATGAACTATAATTTGTGGATATTGACAGGTTCAGAGTCGAGGGCATCAAAATCAACATTAGCTGCGATGTTGCGTTGCGGTAAACTGCTTCCCAAGCTGTGAAATCTGCCAACGTCAAGCCGAATGGATATCTTATACTTAGTATTCCTAGAAAATGCGAAACTAGTTATAGGCGGCGGAACCTAATTTTTGAAAATTTATAGGGTTGGATTAAGATCGAATCCACAATTTGGCCTCAAGAAAGAAAAGCAGCTTTCTGCTATACGTGGTCTTTTTTTTTTTGGCTGCTCAACCCGGTGCTTGCAATGGACCAACTGGTTTTGTTACTCCCGCCTTTATTTATTTCATGTGTGAAGGAATTCAGAGTCTGCCTGAAACGCGGATTGACTGAGATTCCGCGGGTAATAAAATTTAGGTCACACGATTAAAACGCACAAGTAGCATCCCTTCGCAGTGACCCCGTAGGAGGCGAATACAGTTGAGAGCATAAACTGAGCGTTATCTGCAAGCAGAAGTTGTCGCTTAGACTTTGTATTATGAGTATACAAGGCTGGCGATCGACAGGCTGTCAGCCCCGAATTCTGAGCCCTGTACTAACGAGTACTTAATGGCACGGGTTACCTTCCCGCATTAGTGGACGCCTCAGCCCAGGTATTCGGTTTCCGGTCCCTGTTATCAGGCTTTCTCCGCTGCCGTGTCCTCGATATAAGGTTTAACGCCTTGCCTTAGAGACTTGGGTTTTGTGAGGCGGTGAGTACCTAGGCTTCGCAGTGTTTCAAAAGGCGGAACAGCCCCGTCACCTGCCCCATCATCCACCTACCTTCTTTGCAACAGTTTTCAGAACTTAGCAGACACAAGGAATAAGAATAATCCATTTTCCGCGGTGTTCAACGTCTGCCGCTGCTAACTACTCTTTGCTTACCCCGCGCTCTTCCGTTGCCCACAATACGCTGCGCCCCCACGTTACACAAGTGTTCCCGCTCAACGTGTCTCGACCTGACCGTCAGCGCGTGCACCTCGTAGCAAACACCGGTCGTAGCACACACCAGACAGTGGGATGCCCACAGAGCATGACTCGCCATGCGAAGAGCGCTCTCCCCCTCAAGCGGGGGTTTCCGCGATGGACCGCCTTCTTCGCTGTGGCCTAGGTCAGCTCGGCGTTCGCTCAGGTGGAACTCATGACGCCTCTCTTGAACTCGAAAGAAACACACTATCCCGTGGAAGAGGAGGTTTTCCAGTCCGGGGTCCGGTTCCGACTTGGAGGTTATCGATATCTCGCGCGGCCTGTGGGTAAAGTATGCGCATCGCCATAATTTCTAATAAATAGAGAGAGCCCTAGAACAATAATAGAGATATCTACGAGACCTGACGGAGTAGGCTAAAAGAAGAAGAGAGTGTATTTATATAAGAACTAATCGTAACGATTTCTATACGTGCAACGAGCGATGCTGATCGGAATGATACACATAAACGGCAAAACGGACTATCCACAATAGCATTGCAAAGAGTAAGCAGCTAATCGACACCATCCGAATACGCGGGCCAAGTACAAAGCCATCGATATGGACAATTGGTCCAGTAGGACCGATACGGGTACAATCATAAGACTTTAGAGTGGGCTCCACACGTCATGTATACTAACCTCTTTCGATTCATAGTCTGTATGTTTTCGCGGCCCGGAACGGGGAGAGGCGGTGGCGCAGCAGTCGTGTTCTCTTATACAGAAAACTACGCGATTGGTTTATCTCCAGTAGTAGTGGGGCAATTAGGCGAGCATCGTGGCTATGCTCTAGACTTTTCTTGCCGAGGCATAAGTGTACGAAAACGACAACGACAACGACAAGTTCTCTATTTTGATGGTTAACCCAGCCTCAGGTTTAGGTGTTGAGGATCCTTACTCAGAGTTCCTGTACGCCACCCAGCAACGCATCTCCAAGACCAACTGCCCTTGTCTATTCAGCTATGGCACATGTCAGAAAATCTCACAAAAAATCTCGCAACGGTTGCATTCAGTGTAAGAGACGGCGCGTAAAGGTTTGTCCGACGAGCCTTTGCCTTTTGTCGCACACGATACTTCAGTTTTATGGTTTTTATCTCTCAGCAATGCTGACAACATCCTTTAGTGCGACGAGAAAGGGCCCCCATGCTGCAGTTGCTCCATACGGAAATTGGAATGTACTTACGCCAATGCAGCCCAGGCTCCACAGCGCTCATCCGCAGCATCACCGCCTAGCTCTACTCTAACCAGTAGAAGTCATCCACCTCAGCCAATACTGCCTGCGGTGCTACACCAACCAGAACAGAACTCCCATTCCCGACATGTCCCTCGTCCGCCCCGACTACAGGAATTGCGGCTGATGCATCACTATTCGACCGCCACCTACAAAACACTTGTGCGAGATGAGACGGATCTAGATATCTGGAAAGATGCCGTCCCTAAGGACGCATGCAAGTATGAGTTCTTGATGGACGGGATTCTCGCCCTTGCATCACTTCATATTGCACTCGAGGATCCTGAGAAGAGGATGCAATTTAACGAGTACGCTCTTTCTTATCACAACAGCGCACTCAAGCAATTCTCGGAAACCCTCCCCCTTATGGACCCAGACAACTGCAATGCGCTCTTTGCCTTTGCAGTCATCACCGCTCTCCTCACCCTTGCGTTCTGCGACTCACGCATCGCAGCAACTTCACATACTCCATTCGATAACATACTCTTCATATCCAGGATTTTAAAAGGGGCTGGCGCTGTGGTCGATAGTCATCGCCAATGGCTCATGAGCGGAAAGCTTCGAGCGCTATTTGTGAAGGTGCACACACCGTCAGGGACCGTGGAAGAAACACGTGGAGATGCCATCGAGTCTGTGCGGCAGGTTATCTTTGTACATGTCGCCAGCATGGATGGAGAGGAGCGGGTATTCTATGAGAGCGCGGTCGGAACACTCGATGCATGTTCCGGCCTGGGCTTGGATGGCGTGAATATTGGTGCTCTGGTCACCTTCCCCGTCTTGGTTGATGAGAGGCTTATCTCCCATCTATCAGAAAATAAGTACGTTGCTCTGATGATATTTCTTTACTATGGGATGTTGATGAGCCAGCTGGAAGATAGATGGTGGGCGCGCATGTTTGGGCAGCAGCTCGTCGATGACGTGAATTCTCTCGTTTATACTTTTCATGGCCAGCATCCCATCAATCAAGATCTTTAAATATACTGTCCCCCGCTTCCATCTGTCGTTACTACGTCCACAATCACCTTCCTTGTGGAAAGGACAGCATATACACTGGGCCGAAATACCTCAACAGAAATCTCTATACAGGTAGTCTCTATCCTTGTCTGCTCCGATCTACAACAAACCACGAGAAAGGCTCAGTAAATGGGGTATACCACTACCACGTTCTTGACTGCCTTGTTTCCTCCTCCCCTCAAGAGCGCATTGACTTCACTCGGATGCTTCCAAGCAAACACCGCCATTGCAGCAAACATCAAGAGCGCATCAAAGATGTACAGGAACACCTCATGCGACACAATATATCCATCATTCCCCTGGGCGTATTCGACTAAGCGAAAGAGCGACCGGACGAGGATGAGGATACTGGCGGCGTAGAGGGTGTGCATGTGCGCCTGCCAGGGCAAGCCTTCCTGAGCAGCCGTCGGGGTGGGTACCATACGCATTTTGTAATGGAAGATGGTACCAACCGCAACAAAGACGGAGAAGAAAACGATCTGAACTACCAGGCCACCGATGACGATGTGCTCGCCTTTCTCGAGCGCCTCGAGTGTGCCGCTCGCCATGATGCCGCCACCTGCGTATCCGAAGCAATCAGTACCGTATGTATTTGGAATACATGGACGTCGAGCTATGCCTTACCAGCGCCCTGCAGGACAAAGGAGACCACATCGCCGCACACAAATATTTTCGTGAGCCACTTTCCTGGAATCGGCGAGTGTGCTTCGCCGTCTGTGAGGAATATGATTCGACCGAGCCCCATGTAGATGCTGGCTGCAAAGAGAGCGGGAGCGACGAGCAGTAGGAGCGTCTGCTGGACGTACGGGCCGACTGTCCAGTTTGGCGTTTGGTTGGCTGAGATGATCCTCTACGAAGAAGTTAGATTGATGGAAATTTTCGCAATAAATAAGGTCAGGCGCTTACACCTATGTATCCAATCCATTCGACTATATCAAAGGTAGAGAGTCAGCGCCTTGGCCGCAACTAGAAAAGAAGTAGCCAATTTGACGAATTTCGGCCAGCCCAAGTCGACGTGAAATACTCACAGAATCCTCCAATGACGAAAGGCAAAAAGTACCACGTCTTTGTGCAAACCATCTGGTACGTATGAAGGATTGTGATAATTAAGAACAAGGCGATGAAAATGGCTGCTGCGGCGGCGGAAGGGTCATAGCGGTACAGTTTGAAAAGGCTCTCTCCAGAGGAGTCAGCCATGGCGAAATGAAAGTGAGATTGGTGCACGAAAACGAAGCGGGTTGGAGCGATGGGAAAAGAAGTATATGCTCGTGGAGCAACGGTACAAGTAAGAAATGAAGGTGCGGCTGTGTACTGGCTGCCGTACTCGTACACGCTATCGTATACGTTGTCGCTTAAGCTGTCGTATGCGCCGGCGTAAAAACCGGAAGAAATCCAATGGCATAATTAATTTACCGACGTCTCGCTCTCTCTTCCTCCAGTTGCAAGCCTCATACACCTAGTAATGCAAATATGTAATTCGATAGGCAAAGTCCATGTCTGTGGTCCGTGTTCGGCGATTCTTCTAACAAGCAGGTTCTTTACCTCGCTTCGAAAAACCGACTACTGTTGTGATGAGTAGACAACATCGTGGCTATTCCGTCAATTAAATCTCCGTGCCTTTTTTTTTTTCAGATCCCTCTTGCCTTTGTGGTTACCGTTTCTCCATGGAATTCCTAAACCCTTGGCTGTTCTTTGGCATCCGAGTCTCTTGCGAGCTTGCCAACCGGGTCGGTCGTCGTCTTGGAGCAAGGATCTTTGGTCGCACTACTCTGTGGGCTGCGTGTGACCTTGGCCGTGTGGGCTCCCCGCCCTCAGGATGCTCAAGTCCCTAGATCCTGGGGTTCGTAGCAGACAGTCGCGTAAATGTCTTTTGACTGACCCCAGTATGAAGAGTTTGTTCTTAGCGAAGCTTGATTGATAAATGTCTATATGTGTATTAAAAACACCTATTATTGTTGTAAAGCAGTGCGGTAATTGGATACAGCTCCCCGCCGAGGTTACACAGTTGCTACCGTGTAAAATCGTTGCAGGATCTCGTGGGCGTGATGCATCGATTTGACGGTTCAAGTCACGGCTTCGCTTTATATATTACATTCTCGATCAGTTGCCCCCACTTTTCCGGCACCGACTCTCGAACGAGATGCAAGAGCGCCTCTCCCCAGCCCTTCGCCCACCACAAGTCCCCAAGCCCGTTCATCAACACGGCGTACTGCGCGAGTAAAACGAGTGCCCCTGGCCGACGCAGCCCGAGGTATCCAATGTAGCGCTCGGAGACGATGGCGGGCCACGTCATAGTCAGTCCAATGACCTCCACCTGGGTGCAGCTGCCGTCCTCGGCGATATTGGCCGTGTCTCCCAGCAGAAACCCGACGTAGTCGCGCAGCATCTGCAGCGCCTCGACGTAGGCCTGGCGCTCGTCTTGCTCGGGAACGTCCGCCTCGTCGACCAGCGCAGCGCGGAGCCGTGCCCAGCGGCGCGTCTGCGCGGGCTTGAAGGCTGCGGCCGGCAGGTTCGTGTACTCGGCCAGCGGCGCGAGCGGGCCCTCGGTCACCCAGGCGAAGACGGCGCCGTCGCCCTGCCGCAGGATCGACGGGATGCCGCGCAGCAGGCGTAGCCAGTCGAACATGGCTTCGAACGTCAGCCGTGCATGAGCCACCGCATCATCGCCGGGCCCGTTTCGGTTGTTCAGCATCGATTCGGAGCCCATGATGTACACGGCCAGGAAGGAGGAGAAGAAGAAGAGGCTGCATGCATTGGCGCGCGTGATGTGGGGGATGCGCTCCCGGTAGGCTTGGATGGCGCTGTTCTGGTATGACGTGGCGACATCGAAATAGCGATCTTGCGCTTGGGCCTCGGTAGAAAGGTAGGAGCGGTGGAGGGCGGCCATGGCGAGGAGGCTGCATAGCAGCGGCGGGTCCGAGAAGGCAGTTGACGGTGCAACTTGCTGGTATATGTTGATTATGTCGCTCCTGTTCGCCAAGGTCGAGTATGTGTAGGCCGTGTAGTGGTGCATCAGGGACATCTCTTCTACTTTGAACGGGAGCACGGCAGTGGCGCTGCTAGCACTGGCAGCCTTCAGGTGTGGAAGCGATGGAAACTCATTGCCGAGGAGTAGTGATGGAATGTCGACCCCCGCTCCTCCCTCTCCAGTCGAGTCTGATGGAGGACGCGACAAGTCCCTCTGTTTCCTGGGCCTTCCCCCGCGTGACCGAGGTATTGAGACTGGAAAATGACAAGAGAGACCGCGCCGTGAACAGTTCAGGCATTGTGGATGGTCTTCATCGCACTTTTCAGCGTGTCAGCATTGGACCTAATAATTATGTATGCAAAAATAAAGGCTGTGGCTTTCATCTCCTAAGTCTGGTCAACAAGATGAGCGTAGTCTCATGGATGTCCACGTGTATACCTATTTCTCATCTCAGAAACGAACAAAGATGGAAGTTCAAGCAGTTAGACACGCATTTAACGAACCATGCTTGTATTGTAGACTATGGAACGCACTGAAAGCGGGTAGCGACAGTATCAAGGGAAAAGGGAGCAAGACGGAACTCTTACTTTTATGCGCCTTGTCTTACACATTACACATCCGGTTCTTGACTTTCTGTGAGACTTTCTGATTGCAGAAGGCTTATACGGAGCTGAGGACATGATTCGTGTGTGATCCGCGACCGGCGCGTCAAGGATTGCGGTGATCGTGATGGTAGGACTGGAAGATCACAACAACCTGGTGAGGGCGAAGAGATTGTCATAGGCGCGATTACGTAAATCTCGGCATCTTGTATCGACCCGTGGCCGGTCTTCATGTGATTTCGCGCCGAATGAGGGGTCAGTATCCACAACAAGGCATTCCAATCGTGCAAAGGACATAGAAATTTTCATGCGAGTGCCTACATGACCTCCAGGACAAGCTTAGCTCTCCTCACTTTGTCAGCGCCCGGAACCGGTCTAGAATAGTAGCTGAATCTATCTCACCCAGCCCCCAGTTTTTGACTAGCCATTTTCCTTCCTGGTGCCTTGCCTCGAAAATAATCTTTCTCGTGCTGCTATGCATCGACGATCTCAGGCTTTTGGCTACCCCCGCGCTTGGGTAAGCCATCAGACCAAACATTGCGGCGCCAGTTTTGCTTGTTAAGCTAAGCATGCCTTTACCTACACCCTTGACTGCTCCGATCGAACCCTCCTTAACGGCGCCCTGGTACGGCTTCATAACAACATCGCTGATACCCTCAGCGAAGCCGTTGACAAAGGTTTTACCAGCAACTGCAACACCGCTTTTCCAGTTCGTGATAGGATCGTTGTTTCTGACCTCATCCCCAAAGCTTCGAGGCAGGTTTCGGAGCCCCTCGGTCAGGGCAAGCGGTATATCAACCAACATACCTTTTGCTGCCATTGGGGCAAACATTCCAATGCTCTTCGCAGACGATGCAGCCATCTTCGTGCCTAACGATCGGCTCTTCTGATCAGGAGCCGCTGAGCTCGACAATTCACTTTCCACAGAGCGTTTCGAATCAATGATCATCTCTCCGTTCGAACCAAGTTCTTTATTCGCTGCGGGATCTTTCGTCTCAACCTTTTCTTCGTGGTATTTCGCATATTCCTGGATTGGCTTGTAGAAAGTTCCCGTGAACGCCTTAGTGAGATCCGCGGTGGTACCGAGAATAGCCGAGGAGCCTCCTGTGATTGGATCCCAACGGCGCGTCTCGATGTAGATGGGGCTGATCTCATGCCTGAATACCCCATCGTAAGACGTTTCAGTCCACGGCCAGGAGAGATGGGGAAAGACTTACATTCGCAACGCCTTTGCTTTGACTACAGACTCAGAGAGCACTACCTCTGCCGCGGCTTTCGACAGTCTGACCGTGCTCTTGCCCACCTTTGCGGACCATACTGCGGGCTGGTCCGGCAGTATATCGCATTGGAGGCGGGAGATCGGCAGGTGCCGGTGGAACGAGTCGACAGCTGCGCGGATCCCATCTTCCAGCCCCATACTCTCCGCGATGCCTGCCGCCGCGATGCCTGCTTCGGGAGTAAGGCAAAACCGTATAGCTGCCGCAAGGTTATCGGCGGTCAAATGCTGATGGTAGATCGGCCGCGGGCCTGCGCCCCTGGCCGCAATCATCTCGCCCCAGAACGGCTGGCTGTAATGTGCACGAGAAGAGTCAGCGGTCGCACGTTCCTCCTCCACTTTAAATCGACTTACTCGCCAAAGAATGGGATCACGGCAGTAGGCTTCCCGTATCGCAGGCCGCATGCCGTCGTGCCGGCGCCTCCGTGGTGCACGACTGCAGACACTTGCTGGAAGAGCCACTCGTGCGGGCAGTCTCCAACGAAATACACCTTGTCGTCTTGTACGCCGCTGAGCCCGGACCACCCTTTGGATACGATGGCACGGCAGCCCGAAGCCGCGACCGCCTGCAGTATTGTCGACGCCATCCTCGCGGGGTCCTCTAGAACGATGCTGCCGAAACCGATGTAGACCGGACGAGATCCAACCTGCAAGAATGCGACGAGGTCGGCCGGCGGCTCGTAGGCCGGAGGGCTGCGGAAAAAGAACCCGCACACGTCTATAAGTTTAAGTTAAGTTAGGCCTGCAGATCCAAACGTGCCGCCAGCAGCTCTTACCTATATGAGGCGGCCAATCCACGGGTTTTGACACGAGTGCGGGCGACCAGCAGTAGGTGAACGGGATTTTGAGCGTGTCTGCGAGGTCCGGTCCTTCGGTCATCGCCACTTCTTCAAGGTCTAGCTGTCGGCGCCATTCGTTAATAATATCGCCCAAACTATCGAGGTTAGATATTGGTCAGCGGAGGCTTCTTCAGCGTAATGCACATGGATTTGTAGATATTACCCCTGCCACGTCATCCAATTGATGACACCATATGAGACGTAGTTCAGAAGCCTTGGGTCGTGGTCCGTGTTGTTCAAGTTGGCCAACGGGTGCGGGAATGCTGTCGTCTTACTCCATGGCATAGTAAAAACAAGGTGCACCGGTATCGAAAGAGCCTGAGCACAATGAATGTGTGCAAAGCTAGGAGGATTCGCGATGATTGCGTCAGCTACAAACGGTCGCCCAGATAGGGTATCCGGCTGCAAGCACGATCTCCAGCAACCTTCCAGCATCTTTCGAACCATAACCCTCTTGCGGTGAATTTCGCCTGCTCTTAAGCTTTGCATCTTGGGAATCAGGCCGGGGTTTTTAACCATGTATGCCATCAATTCGGCAGGATCACCGCCGATGGGGTAGAACTCCAAGCCAGATTTCCTCACAAAGTCTTCGAACATGTCATGCGTGGCTAGTCGAACTCGATGACCATGACCCTGTAGTTCATTGCCAAGAGCAATGAATGGCTGTACATCCCCGCGACTCCCAACAGCTTGGATGACGATATTCAAATTTATACCCGATGGCTTTGGAAGGTCTGCTGGGAGAGGAGTTGTTGAATTCTGAGAATAGGCAGGCGAGGACGGCTTGAGCGGTCTATCGCAGACGGTGTACATTCGCGACAGCGTACGCACGAGGACAGAGTCTGCATGCACATCAATACGACCATCATCTGGGATTTTGTCAGTTGTCGAAAAACATCGGTTGCAAAAGCCGTTGTATTTTACCGTGTGCGGCTGCCGAGTATGCTGGAGGTGGCGCGGCTTCATCAGTGCTGGCACGATCTGGCTGACAGCTGCTGGCGGGTTCATCCGCAGGAAGTTCGTAGATCGGCAACGGGTGGTGGCTTGTGTCATTTTGCTCGCGGCCATTGGGACAAGTATCGTTGCGTTCCATGTCCATGGACTTTGAAAGTGAAAAATTGGTATGGCGAGAGTGGAAAAATGGGAACAGAAAGAAGACAGGCAGCGGAAACTTGGAGCGAGACGTGGATGCCCTGAAATAAATAACAGGGGTGACGAGAATCCAGTGGAAATTCCTCCCACAGAGTCCGCTTTGTTAAGTATATGACAAACGCCGAGAAATTCGAGGGATTATCAATCTCTTGCAAGTGTTGGCTCTTTAGTCAAGATCTACAGAGGGAGCGCAAGCCCCGGAAATGGAAAGGTCGTGCGCTAAGGTGGTGTCGGTCTAGAGTCGTATCCAAAACTATACGATTGGCTGCTGCTTGTCGGAATGTGGTCGGCGGAACCGGGGCAAAAACAGCCCGCACCCAGTGTTTCCTCGTACGTTACAGCGATGCTTCGCCATCACTGCGCCTCCCTGTCTTCGTAACAAGCGCGCTTGAGGAGGCGCCCAGATAGGAGTTCTGTATCCTCTCAAGATGTGCTGCACTGCCATTTGACCAATCGCATAGTTCACTAAACGGGAAATTTATCCGTGCTGAACACATTTGCCACTTGCTGCCCGAATTAAGGAACGTCTATGTCTCCAGCATTTTTATAACGTAAAGGAATATGAGGCCACATAGATTCGTAGCCTTGTGCAAAAGCGATTACGAGCCCCTCTTGGCGGACTATTACGCTTGTCGGATGTCGTCCGTCCCATTTGAAAAAGTCACCCGTCATCGACAAAATATATAAGTTGTGACTGGAGACCATTGCAGCCTCTAAAGGTCAGCTCCATTTGAAAGACCTCGACATAATTCGTTCGAATTTACTAGCGCCTGGCCAAGCTTCTTACAAACTTCTGTCTATTCCTGCATGATGTGGCTCAATCGAGTCTCTCTTGTTTATCTTTCCTGGTTCTCCCTCTTTTCGAAAAGATCTGCTGCTGCATCCACTGCTCAGCCAGAGTCCCAATTTGATGCACCAAGCATTTATCTCTCATGTAAAGTTTTTACGCTGCTGTTGGGAATCTGCATTAACATACCTTAGCAAATTCAACCAGCTTGGAGTGGGCTGATGCTGCAGAGAAGGCCAGCCATTTCGTAGCACAGCTCACTCTGGAAGAGAAAGCTTACCTTGTGACCGGTCAGATCGCCATAACCGACCAATGCGTTGGAAATATCTTTGGTATTGAACGTTTAAACTTCACGGGCATTTGTCTTCAGGATGGACCGTTGGCAGTTCGGAATGCAGACCTTGCGAGCGTGTTCCCAGCAGGTGTAACCACGGCCGCTACTTGGGACCGCGAGCTTTTCTACCTCCGAGGTCGAGCCATCGGGCAGGAATTCAGGGGCAAGGGCACTCACGTAGTCACGGGGTAAGTGATCCTATTCTACCCTGCATGCTTCTCATCTCTGAAACCATTACAAGCCCTGTTGCTGGGCCTTTAGGAAGACATCCCCTTGGAGGCCGTAATTGGGAGGGATTTTCACCCGACCCCTACCTCACGGGGCAGGCGATGAAGTATACCGTCAAAGGAACTCAGGAAGAAGGAGTGCAAGCGTGTGCGAAACACTTCATTGGAAACGAACAAGAAACCCAGAGATCCAACGTAATCTACCCTGACGGTACCGAGGTCGCCGCTATATCTTCGAACATCGATGACCGGACGCTGCACGAGCTCTATCTACCACCATTTGCCGACGCTGTCAAGGCTGGAGTTGCCACAGTAATGTGCGGCTACAACCGCCTAAACCAGACCTACACATGTCAGAATTCGAAACTATTGAACGGTATACTCAAGGAAGAGCTTGGATTCCTGGGTTATGTCGTCTCTGACTTCTATGCCACGCATGATGGTGTCCCAGCCATTGAAGCTGGCTTGGACATGAATATGCCCGGGCCATGGGATAGCATGACTGCAGCGATGACTTATCTGGGTGGGAACAATGCCAGCCTTTGGGGACAGAATTTGACCACCTCCGTGGGCAATGGCTCGCTGTCCGAAGAACGTCTGGACGACATGATACGGCGTATCATGACACCCTATTTTCACCTTGGTCAAAACGAGGGGTTCCCTTCGGTGGATCCATCTGGTTACTTCATTACTGCAGTTACGGCCGGGTATATTCAAACATCCCGAGGAGCTCCACCTGCTCGCGACGTCCGAGGCGACCATGCCAAACTGATCCGTCGCATTGGGGCCGAGGCGACTGTCCTCCTGAAGAACGTCAACTCAACACTACCACTCAAGACTCCTCTGTCAATTGGGGTGTTCGGTAACGATGCAGGGCTTCCTGCCGATGGAATGTATGTCTTGGGTGACGACCCACCCTATCCTGGTGTGCCCAGGTCTGGCTACGAAATGGGCACGCTTAGTGTGGGAGGGGGAAGCGGGTCAGGCCGGAGTACGTATGTCGTCTCACCACTGAACGCCCTTATGGCCCGTGCCAAGAACTTCGGCGGCCGTGTTCAGTACATCCTGGACAACGCGCTGATCGCGAAGGGCGATTTCTCCACTCTCTACCCAACTCCAGAAGTCTGCCTCGTCTTTCTGAAAACGTGGTGTGGCGAGGGCACGGACCGGGCGTCATTTGAGAATGATTGGAACTCAACTCTGGTCGTCGAAAGAGTTGCTTCACACTGCCCAAACACGGTCGTGGTGACGCATTCTGCCGGTGTCAACACCATGCCTTGGGCCGAGAATGAGAATGTCACAGCCATTCTCGCCGCGCACTACCCTGGCCAAGAAAGCGGCAATTCCATTGTCGATGTCCTCTTCGGCGACATTAATCCTTCCGGCCGCCTACCATACACCATCCCCAGGCGGGAGGCCGATTACGCTTTGCCGATTACGAACATGACCGGGGATCAGAGCAGAAATGCGTCAGCCTGGCAATCTGACTTTACCGAAGGGCTTTACATCGATTATCGCCATTTCGACGCCATGAATATCACGCCGCTGTACGACTTTGGCTACGGCCTCAGTTACACAACATTCGAAATTGTCGGCACACCCTCGGCTGATTTGTTGCAAAAGGAGCTACCTCCCTTTCCTCCATCGAGCCAGGTGGAGCCTGGGGGAATCCCCGGCTCTGGGATGAAGTGCTCGAAGTCCAGACTGTCGTCCGTAACGCAGGATCAGTCGCCGGCGCAACTGTTGTGCAGCTCTACCTAGGCTTCCCAATGGATACCGTGCCTTCCGAAACACCATCCAACCTTCTAAAAGGATTCGAAAAGGTCTATCTCAAGCCAGGGGAGAGCGAAAAGGTTTCATTCATGCTGTTAAGAAGGGACGTCAGCTTCTGGAATGTGACAGCACAGAATTGGCAAATTCCCCAAGGGGAAATCCGGTTGAACGTTGGATTCAGTTCGAGGGACAAGAGGGGAGCAGTCAGTGTCGCGCTATTATAGCCATCCGAAAAAGGCACTGGATGTGTTTTGAGTCTCTATGCATATGTACTTAGAACGTAGTTAATACAGAATAAGAATATAGGTACCCAGAGCTCCCCAGAAGCATCTTTCCAGCTCACCGTTCATGTGCTCCGTAATTCCCTTTTGCAGAAAACGTCCCCATTCAGCAAGGAATGATTCGTATGACCGCATGATCGAGTGTTCATCTTCTGATCTGAACCACTCCGGAATATTCTTCTTCATGCACCTGGCGTGGCCATCGCTTGGGTCAAGATCTTGAATGAAGTGACCGATCACAAAGAGACTTTGGACCTGGATTGTCGTCGTGAAATTGTGGCGACACGAGGAAGTTGGCAATTTTCGCGCAGGATTCAGGAGCGGAACCAACGTCTTCGAAATGCCTGTACCAGTATTTGGCTGCGTATTGGAGGAAGTGATGGTGACGAACATCTCTCGGTTCTGGTCCCTCTCTTGTTCGAAATTGTACAGGAGAGTTCTTGAGCAGTAATTTAGAGTATCTGCGCTGTGACAAATACTTCAAACATGCGTCAGCTATGACATCATCTTTATTAGGTATTTCTAGATCGAGAGGAAATAAATTACTAACGTTTACATTTACGACGCTACGATCTCTTAGAGCGTAACGATGTGCTAGACTATATATTCTGTTAAGTGACTAGTCGATGATTAGAGAGAGGATTTCTCGGTTCGTTGAGCTATCGTACCAAAATTATACGATAGATTGTGACAAGAAAACAGGGAAATGGTGGCCAAGGAGGTCAAACGCAGCGATCTTTACTGGATAAGATAGTTTCTTAATTCACGCAACTAGTTGAAAGGCATCGATAGTGATCCCTCTTGCAGCAGGCAAGCACGCTCTCAGTCCAATTTCTGTCGGTGGCGTTTATCGCTGCGTGTCTTGCGGACACGTCAGGCTGCAAGTCGGGATCCACAGCCAATCATTTACTGCATATCTCTGATCTCTGCGTGCAGCTAGCCTCTTCAGCTGCGCCACCTCTGTCTGAGCGGGGCATGCTTACGGCCAGGGCTCGCAGTAAGCGCAAGCAGCTTAGCAAGCAATCAAGTAAGCGGATTGTAAGCGGCCTCAAATGGCCTACTTGATCTACGTTCAAGCTCAAGCGGTTGTGCTTGCAAGCGGCGTAATTACACCCGCTTGAATTATATACGCTTGGTAGAATAAGAGCGTGCCGCCGAAACTGCGGTTTGAGATTAATCACTGTACGCAGCGGTGGAGGTCTGGGTGGGGAGCTTTGGACTTGCACGTATGCGGTCGTTATATAATACAGCCCTCTGTTGAAACCATAATGGATTGACCCTCTAAGGGGCCTGCGACTAGCAGAGACCATGTACAGTTCAGAAGTGGAACTAAGCCTAAACAGGCCTTCCATTTTGGGTAAATACTACATGCGGCTCTTCGTACTTCAACACCCTCTCTCGCAGCTGATGGGGTAAATTTATTTTTTTTTTACTTATGTTATAAGTAGCTAAAGCCATCGTCCGGACAAGAATGTAGAATTTTTATCTCCACACTCTCGTGTAGACGATAGCTTCAACTACCCATATATGTTGTTTTTCTAAGGTAGAGCTCGGGTACAGTTACGCTACGTTCTAAAGCCCTACTAGGTATTATTCATGCTAGCCATCGGCTGCGAGAGGGGTCTGTACTATACAGCATAGGTTTAAGCGCTGATTTGCCGGTACATTTACGCTCGGGCCACCGGTGGTATCCCTCATTTCCGCACTCCGTCCGCATCGGTACTGTCCCAAATGGAATTCAAGAACAGAAATTCTAGACAGTCATGTGTCGGGATTTGTTGGAACTGCAAGCTTTCGCCACTACTGATGGCTGGGGTGTCCCAAAAATGCCCTCAGCTATACGAAAATAAGTAGCAGAGTAGGTAGTGCTCTACTTTTGTCTAGAGTCTAGACAGTCTGCTTGGCCTTATCCACATCGCTGCCTGTTAGCCTTCTGCTGTCACATCATCTGCTCTACACGCACCGCAATTCCACTTCTTTCGTATCACGAGGGATCTCCCTCGCCAAGCGATTCAAGTGGGGCCGCGAAAACTTTTTCTAGCGCCCGTCAGCAGAAGCCTACCACTGCTCTGTGGTGCCGTTCATCAGTGCAAAACAGTATCGTCCGGGGGAGCTACCGGCGGGCCATCGTCGGCTATGGCCGAAACAATGGACCAACAACGTCCATCCAGCCGGATTTTGGTACGCCCGAAACAGGTTCATCCTTTATATCTACCTAGCTTACCCTGCCACATACTCCGGCTCGAACGCAATCGCCTCCTTCATCATCACAGCCGCGCCAACCTCCAATCTCACCCGCAACGGCCTTATCCTACTCCGAGAGCGCAACCACCCCCTCAAGTCCTTCATGGTTTACGACAACAGAGGCAGATGAAGTTACGGCGACGCATAGGCCTCGTACCCGATTGCAAACACCTTCGGGCCTCGACATTACCGTCCTAGATTATTTTGAGCGGATTAAGCAGGGAAGCTCTGATGGACAAGATTCCCTTATCTCATATGCCTCGGGTGTACCCTCTGGGCTAAGTCGCTTGAAGGTGTACGAAACATTTGAAACTCTCCTTCGTACCACTGGTGATGGCGTTGCAGTTCAGGCTGACGATTTCATCGCCTTTATGGCCAATGATGCGACGATGTTCAGGCATTACGGCGTTGACATGAAGCGCATACTTGATGATACGGTAGCCACGTACGAGGCTCTTCGAACTCCGGAGCTCCCCAAAAGGAGATCCAAAAAAGCAAAGAAAAAGAGGTCTATGGCGCAGGTCGTGTTACGAGATGTGATGCCAGGGGGCACACAACCTACTGCAGTGCGGCCGAACAAGAGACACAGGATCGATAGGCTTCCTAACCGGAGCCGGGGTCTGCTAGAGTCGGATCGTTATGACGAAAGTGACTCAGTAACGACATCTCCAATCCATGATAGCTCCATACTTGCAGAGTGGAATTCCTCCTCCAACATGGAGCCAGACGACTGCTCCAGCCCTGACTCGCTCGAATCAGAAAATACTGCTAAAATGCCCCATTCAGACCCAGACCTCGTAGAAGACTACTCTGACGGCCTTGATGCAGCTCAGGATAGTGCTGGCGGAGTACAGTCGGTCATCGAGGAGGCTGATAGTCTTGCCACCGGATGGGATGACCAAGAAAGACTGACCAAGGCAACGCGCGATTTGCAAGGGTCTAATTGGCTTGGAGAGGAGACAATCATGTTGGTTATATCCTTCTTTATGCCTATCATAGGCGTACGCCTAGTAGACATTGGCGAGGTTCCAGAAGATGGTGAGTGGGATACATGGGCGTCTTCAAAGAGCAAAGCCATCAGGCTTCGCGAGTCGGATGAGATTGTTCTTGTGCCGCTATTCGATTCAAAGCTACGGCACTGGCGACTACTTTCATACCGCATTGAACACGAAACAATCAAGGTGGCCGTGTACGACTCGATAGCCGGGCGAGTTCATCTTGAAAGCCTGAGACCTGCTATCCAGGCCATCTCGCAATTCCTCGGGATTTCTTCACAGAAGCAGCTCGATCTGTACCTCGATCCCACGGTAAGGAAGACGTGAGTGAGGAACCAGAAACAACCTTTCACTGAGAAAATAAGCGCAGGCGCTCCAGCAAGACAACGAACACGACTGCGGTGTCTTTGTCATCATCCACGCCATCTACATCATCTCACGCGCCAGCCTGCCCTCCTCGGCCAGCGGGTCCTTCTGGCGCGCCGTTTTCCGCTACGCCTGCAACCTGCAAAGCGGCCTGCGTCCCGGCAACGTCGACGAGCTCACCGCGGAGCTCGACTCCATAACGGCCACTACCACAGAGGCCGCACAGAGTCGTCGTGATCAGCACGATAGACAAGAACAGCCGCCGCCGGACCCCAAGATCCTCGACCTCCTCCGCGCCCACGCCGCTGCCAACACGCAGAGCGAACGCCTCCAGGCCTTATCGCAACAGGCGTCCGAGTTTTTCAAAGCCGTCGCCCTGATCCAGTATCGAGTGTGCCAGGATGTCTCCGAGATAGCGCTCATGCGGCAGCTTTCGGAAGTGGGCGCGAGCTTGAGCGCCGAGGAGCACGGCCATCTGATGCGGCGCTCTGCGCTGACGACATTTGTTTCTGATGGTGCGGTGCGGCTACTGGAGAGGCGGAAGGAGGCCATGGAGGCGTTGGAGCGGGGCGCGAAGGATTTCTGCGCCAGGGTGAAGGCGGAGCATGACCAGGCGGCGCGGGCGGTAGGGGACGTAATGGAGAGGGTGAGAGCGGCAATAAGAGATGCGGCCGAGAAGGTGGAAGAGGCGAAGGTGAGAGCGAAGGACGCGGAGGATGAGTTCAAGGAGGCGAGAGATAAGATGAAGAACGCCGAAGAAAAGGCGAGGTTGGCGGCTGGGGAGGTTGAAGCCGCTAAGAAGGCACTTACCGATTACGAGAGTATAATAACAGGTAGCGTATAGATACTTTTTTTTTGAGCGGGTTGCCGAACGTGCGGTTTGAGATTTATAATTGTGCCCAGTCATGTACTTTTGGGCGGGGGGACCTTTGATTTTGTACCTTAAGGTGTGATGGTTTAAGTCCTCCAAGTCAAACATCCCCAGTCTTCACCCAACTCCGTCACAGGCACGGCTTCCACATCCCGGCACCAGCTACCGCCAAAGCCAAGATCTTTGTGTGCGGGCAGCTGGATTTGTCAGGGGTTTTTCGTGCAATTTATTACTTCATATCGCATTACGGAAACAAGAGAAGCGCATTTAATCTTCAAGGCTTTCATATCTACTTCACTCAATCTGAGTAAGCTCATCAGTCATCAAGTTGTCAACGCATCCCTTCCAACTCAGTTCTGTTCCCTTCAGTCTACCAGACAGAATTCATCAGACAGGTACAAACCGCAATTTCCCCGTTTCCTCATCTTGTCCAATCTGATATCTAACACGAGCAAGCTCCGACTCCTTCACGGCAAGACCAAACTCGCCGTCGTACCGATGCTGCAGCGCTGCCGCGATGATCTCCGTGGTCCCGCGCTGCTTCTCCCGCGTGATTATCAGCAGGCCTGTTCGAACGAGGACTGTCAGAATTCCAGCAATGGCAACGCAGACGCCAAGTTTCGAAGTCCGTGATTCGATCTTCCAGCCCCAGATCTCCCGCCTAATGTTCGTCCAGAGCACAGGTCTCTTGTCGGTCTTTGGCGGCTGTGACCAGGGAGAATTAATGGTGCTACTTCTGAATGTGACAAGGGAAGCCGCCTGAGCCATGGTGTACCAGAGTGCTTTAATAAAATTTGAGTAATCAGCATACCCGACCGTAGTCAAATCAAACGCGGCGTGTGCTGATTGTTGGAGCTTGAGAACCGCGTCCCGGCTTGAAGACAGATTGCCGTTCGGGTTGATTCCCCATGCAGCGAGAACCCACGCTGGATTGAATACCAGGGCACGACTTTTTTCTTGACTTGGAGGGTCAGGGACTGCGACACTCTGACGGTTTGGAAAGATCGTTGTTGCATCAAAGGTATACCTTGCAAAACCGTACGAAAAATAGGACATTGTCACCCAGACCAACTCTGGACGCAGAGAAGTGGGTTGAGAGAGTTCCATCACCAATCGGCCCTTGGCCAAGTCATCAGGAAGGAGTGTGTCATAGTCGCACTGGTTGCCCACGGTAGCTGTGCCGTTGCTGAAGCATGGTTCGGATGAATTGCTCGGAAATTTCCAGGTGCGATCAGACCAGTAGATCCGCATCTTGATTGGCGGCAAATCTCCAGTTCCATCTGCGATAATGGTGAACGAGGCAATTGTGTAGTTTTTGTTTGCCTTATTCCATCCCTGAAGGGCACCGAAGCATGTCGTGGTTGCGAAATCCACTTCCGAGTGATAACAAAGAATTTTGCGGTCGTTATCGATTGTGGTTGTAGTCAAGCTTCCATAGTCTACATCGGCCTGTATCCCGATTATGGGCCCATGGCGTTGAAGAGTAAGGGACTGTGAATTGTTGTAGGCTTCAAAGCGTTTCGTATAACTAGACTCCGTCGGCTTCATGCTATTGGAGATATTGTAAAGTCCTTCGAAGTCGTTAGAAAGTAAGCGAAGTATTTGTCTGCTAGGAGCCCACAAAGTGGGCAGAGCCGCGTTTGATTTATCTTCAGGTTTAGTTGTGTTGTACACGAAAGGCAGAGTACCCTCGTATGACACAGTGTCCGGTTCCGTAGATTCATTGATTGCTTTGTCAGTTATGATAGCGTTACCGATAATCAATGCATCGATGTCGTTTCTGTGATGATTCTGGAAGCATGTGTAGTTAGGCTTCCTCAAATCGTCGGCGTGACATCCAGGAATGAGATCGCCCGCTGGTGGACTATCTGCTTCCAAATGAGTGATGTAGGCCTCGCTGAACCGATCGGACTCTTGCCAGCGGCGAGTGGGCAAAATAAGAATAGCTATCGATGGACCCATAAGGTTTGCAATAATGCACGTGGAGACCGCCAGTAATGTGAAGAGATATAGGTACGCCGTGTGAATGCGATTGCTAGTCACGGCCCGTCCGGACTCTGCCCAAGGAGTTTTGAATAGGCTGCGACTAAACACCCAGAGGAGATCGGCGTACTCCAGATACGTCAAAATGTGTCCCGTGGGAAGACCTATGATACTCAGTGCTCTGACCGCTCTTTACTGTCATATGTAATTACGTACCTCCTGTTCGCCGAGCGAGAGTATAGGCGGCTAGGTAGACCAGGCTTGAAGCGATATACATGAACCATACCTCGAGCGCTTTTGCTGCAAACTGCAGTGCACCTAGTAAATTACGGTTCACCTTTTCGTATTTCTCGATAAATGAGTTGGTAGTGACTTCAGACTCAGGGTCGTATTGGATGACTCCGCACGGCTTCTTGAAACACCAAGCCGTGCCGCCAATGACATGGCCACTAAAGTTGAGCCACAAGAGAATGAGTATAGGTACAATCCATAGGAGGCCAAAGAGAAGCCTCCAGTTAAGAACCGGCGACAATCGTTTGCTTTTGTTTCCCTTCGTAGTTGTTTGATCCGTGTATGTTACGAGGTTTTCCAGGCCGGACGGGGTTGAGTGGAAACGATGCATCTCATAGCCTCCCTGGCTATGAGTGCTCTGACTCTGGTTTGAGTTTGGGCTATGTGACATGTTTCTAATTGACAGGTAAGCTTTTAAGCCTTCGAAGGTCGAGACCTTTGGGGAAGGGGCCAGCTTACCAGGCAGATGCACGCTTGTGCTGAAGTGAAGAGCTTTGGGTTCTCTTGGACGAAAGGTTGCAAAAGCTGAGGAGAGGGTATAGGTGGTATGGAGAGACACTCCTCATTTTAAGTTAGACTGTTGTGACACCGAAATTCCAATATGCTTGATGAAGCATAGCTGAATACCAGCCTCATCTAAGAGATGGACATAGCAAATAAGATGCGACTCTGTAGATAGCGCCATTGATCACGAAGCTCAAATGAGTCATTTAATGTTGGATAGAAGGCTGATAAGAAAACAGGTTTTGGCGCAAGTCCGCCGGGATAAGTAATCGAGGCTGCCAGCCATCTTACGGCTGAGTCGACAAAGAAGGACCTACCACAACACCAAATTACCCTAGCCTTTCGAGCACGAGCACTATCATACGAGGGCTATCAGCCCGCCACGCACACGCGTCTGCCTTGTGATGCTGCCAGAAGCCAGTCAGTGGGTGAAAGCCTGGGATGAGGGCAGGGGCGAAAGGCCAGGTTTGTTGTGGCTGAAGGTGCGGAGCTGGAGGCCCGAGAATAACCACATGTGGGTAGCTGAAGCTATCATCCGGACGTGTATGTAGAATGTTTGATTCGACATTCTCGTCCGGACGATAGCTTCAACTCCCCGATAGGAATTTTGTGATGGGCTTTCATATGCGTACTCATGCATGATTAACGACATTGATCCCTATAATGGATATAGAAGACATGTAGCGCTCAAGATAAGACCCGTGTTGCTGATAAGCTTTCTCTCTAAGATACTACCGCGCGCTTAGCACTGGCCTCTGCGGTGCTGACCTCAAAATTGACCAGTTGTCGCAGCAACAACAGGAAGCCCGGTTGTTCGCAACCGTGTAGACTGCAACACTCTAATCATGACTTCAATACAACGAGGGTGATTGACGACAGTGGCAGCTTAGTCAATGTGCTCAGAGGGCGTTTTGGCATAAAGGTTTCCGCGGCAGGCTGACATGCATGAGCTGAGCCATCGTGCAGAGATCCCAGCAGGATCATGTATAATCAGCTCCAAGGCTGAGATTTGTAAGTCTTCAACCTCTTCCGGTCAGTAATGATTGGCTTATGAGGCAAAATTCAACTTACCCATTATGGGACGGTGTGCTGAGCATGCCTTGTGGCAAAGGCTCCGGGGCAGGAAATAGCGAGTGGAGGCCAGGACTTTCAGCCACTATACGAAGACTCAGCTATCTCTCGCTATAGCTGTCAACTCATACTCCCTTGCGAGTAAGCGAACCAGTCGTGTCGCTGCGCAAAGTGCGGGGTGCACATTTCTTTTTTCTTCGCTGATAGCCTTGCAGTTCTAGACCACGTCCATTTTCTGTCTTGCACCGGACAGCCAATGTGCCGTTATCAACGACGGAATCAATAGGCTCAGATGAAGCATCATCTGGTGCTCCCGAAAGGATTTGCAACCGATTGAATTTGGAGCTCAGCTCGCCGATCTTCAGTGAAGCTGCTGCCAATGCTCTCCCCAGAAAGCGTTGGTCAAAGGAAATTGTAACAGGATCTTCTCCAAGTCTTCGCAACGGAGATCGAGCTGCCACATGATCCCCCTGAGGCGCTCTTCAAACCACTCTTGTGGCAATCTGGTACCGACGCCTCTGCCAGCGAGGACCCATCCAACAAAGAAGACCCAGGTCAAGCTATGTAAGTGGGCTACCCGGACCCACTGGTCAATCAGATCAGGTACGGATAAGGTTGTCTTGAGCCGCTGAACCAGGAAATTGTACAATGCTCTACGAAAGGGCATTTCACTCAGTGCGCCAAGGAGGAACAACTGTGCTGCCTGAGTCACAGCACAGCGTACCCTCTGCACTGCTGACAGGGTTGGTGGATGCGTGCCACGTTCGTGGTCGACCTTGAATTCTGCCAGGATGAGCAAAAGCTTGTATTCTGAGTCGTAGAGGATGCTTCGCATGGTTGTTCTGGTTGTCTGCCCAGCCCAATCTGGATCTTGAGCAATACTCAAGTGGTGTAGGCTAAGAAGTATAGCGTCAAGATCCGCTCCAATCAGCGGAAGGCGAGGTTGACCGCGCTGATGGCGAAGTGACGCTTGTCGTTGCAGCTCGAGCGGGAAGGTTTCCCTCCACTGCTGCAAACTGCCTGGAGAAAGCTCTTTGTACAACGTCGGGATTGTCATGTGGCGCATGTGGAAGCAAAATTCGGACCAGACGATCACGCTCTGTGTGAATGGTTCGAACGTGCCAAGGCCGCCTCGAGCATTTACGATGCCAATCAAGCCTCTGTAGTGCAGATCAGATACTTCGTGGAAGCCCTGATTGGTCTAATACTCTTTCAGCATAGGTGATTCACATGTTTCAGGTGAATCGGTGATACTTACTGCACACATTGCCAGACAACAAACTGCAGCCGCGATAGAGTCAGATATGGGGCTTCCGGAGTGGATATATTTTCCGACCAGGTCACCCGCTTGATACTCCCACGATAAGAATTCGGCGTTCACCTCCTTTCCTCGCATGATGCTATATACGATAGCCGTGTACCAAATGGCTGCGAGGAATGTGGCCGGCTCGAATTTTGCTAGCCGCCAGAACGAGTTCGCCCATGGGGGTGGACTCTGCCTGCGAAGTTCAGGTGCAACATTGCCTATTTTTCATGAGCCATTAGGTCTTGAAAAATTGTGAAATGTCATACTGACCATCAGAGTACGGGATTTGAATCGGCAGATCAAAAAAGTCTTCTCTTCAAATCAGCTACGATCTGAAACAAAAATCAGCGAGGTTTCATTCGCTTACAAAACTCCACAACATTCCGGTAAACAGGGGTCTCCTTGACTGGCATCGAGTCAAACGGATCAATATTCCCCATGCTAATGCTCCAGATCGTGTGTTCATCCAGCCTTGCAGCTACTACAGCCGCTTGCTGCGAGTGCCTCTCAGCCTTTTGTATCCCGCTCCGCCGCTTGTTCTCGTGCGCATGAAGCCTGACATGGCTCCGCACATCGCGTCTGACCGTCCGTGCACGTGGCTTCGCTTTCTGCCTCTCGCTAGCTGCATCCACCTGGACGAACAGCAAGGGTTGCCCGCCCGCGATTGGCAGCTGGAACGACGGCGGTGGATCGCGGAAGACTAGCTCGCGCGTATCGGCTCGTGGCGCAGGCGGACCCTGCGGCTCGCCAACGCTTGGCTCGGATCGTCTCGTCGACATGCTCGACTCGGTCAACACCTGGGAGCAATCAGCCTTGGCTGGCTGGGGTGTTGAAGCGGATGTTCGGTCTGTCGATGCCTGTCCGCCACTGCTGCCCCGCGTCATCTCGTCGGAGTTGAGGCTCTCACTCAGCCCCGCAGGGTTGGTGATAGGCCAATCAGATGGGTGCTCGGCCCACGCTCCCAAAGAGGACATCGAACACACTGCAAATGGAAATGATCGCTGAAGGATTATAGCCGTCAGCGAAACCATGATCTTCGGCTATTAGTGGCTGGGGCTGCAATAGAGCCGCACTATCCATAAAGGGTAAACAAGGATATTCGTATAGGATGCACGATGGTTTTGAGCGTACGTAGTAGCTTCAAATTTAGAGAAGGATGGCGTTAGTAGTATGTTGGTATCTCACCAAGTTGGAGAATAAAGATGCGCCGTTTCTGATGGGATTACCGCTGAATCCTCCGCTCTGAACTCCCCAGAGGCCTTAAATGTCCTCTCTCTCAAAATTCAATCTCGAGGAAAACCTCCCATTGTTTATCGAAAATATTGCCAGAGAACAACGATGTACGACAACACAACAGATCAACACTCCTCGGGGACATTGCGGTATACCAGCATTCCTCTCTATCAAAAATCGAATGTATTAACAAAATACCATCACAGACAAATTACTGTTGGGGCTCAAGTCAATATGCCCTCTACGCCACAACAACCCCATTTGAGAACGACTCTCTCATCTCAGGGAATCAGGATGGACGTTGGCTGGATTTGGTACTGTTGTGGGTGCTGCACTGGCGGCAATAGGGTGGAGGCGTGGAAATACACCTGCCCTGTGTGCGGACATCTTGCTTGTAGCTGCTGTTCTTTCGAGTTCTATGGCAAGTGCTCGAACCAAGGCTAGAATCTTTGCGGAAATTGGTGGATATATTCCTGTATCTATGCCATGGCTGTGACCGAAAGATGTTATGCTCAGCTTATTAAATGAGAGACTGTCTGATGAGGGGTGTCGGACGGCAAATGGTTCAAGCTTGACCTGGAATAGCGCCGCCTTGTGGTATTGCAAGTTCACAGCATCACGTTTGTTTGAAGGGATCCATTTAACAAACCATCTTGACTCAATTTGAACCTGCTCATCTCCCAGTATCTTCCTCAAACCCGATTGCCGAACTTTTTCTTCCACATGAATAGCTCTTCAGACATCCATTCCCCAAATCCCAACTTGCAATACCGGTTCCGTCACCACTCCCTTTGGCCAACCTGCCAACTGCCAAGCTCTCACCGAAGCCTGATTCAATGCTTCCAGCCTCCGAAAACCATGATCTATGATCCTTCGACGGCTGAGGGGCGCGCATCTACCACTTCTTCCTGAGATCCCGATCGCACAGGATCCTGGCAACGAACATCAGAAGCCCAGCAACGGTAGTCGTGACACCACCATATACAATCAACCGATTGTACTCCTCAACAGTGCCGTTCTTGATGAAAGCACCGCCAATAGGCGTTCCGACAAGGACGGTCATGGCGCTGATGTTCAGGGCGCCGAGACGAGCACCGAGCTTCTCTTCCGGTGAGATCTGGGCAACGGCTGACGGCGTGACGCTGATGAAGATGCCAGAGCAGAACCCGTAGAGACACGTGAAGGCGATGACTGTTGCTGGGTTGGTGGCTGGCAGCCACATGGCCAAGCTGATGATTCCGGACAGAGTGGTCATCGGGTACAGCAGGTTGAGGCGGCCGATGTGGTCGGCGGCATATCCACCACTGTTTGTCAATTGTCAGATGATGTTATTGCGAAAGCACGTAGAGTCGGAGACGTACCAGAGGCGGCCGAAAAAGCTTGATGCATTGATAAGGGGAAGAAGGTAGCTCCGGATAGAGGCGTTTGGATAAGCGATGGAGAAATACGGCTCTACAACAAGTTAAATCGTGAGGTGTTAAAGAGCTTGCAACAAGGGACGCTTACCAACGTAGTAGTATGGGATATAAAGCCCCAGATTTCCAACAAAGTTGGCTGCGGCTATAGCACAGTAGCGGAGGTCTCGGTATCCGTCGAAATCGAGGATTTCACGCGCAGACTTGAGGGGTTTACGCGGAAGCTTCTGCTTGGAGATGACCATGGCCGTGCTGTAGCAACAGAGAAAGATCAAGGCAGCAACTCGAATGGACCAGCCGAAGCCGATTTGCGGCACCAGGCGGGAGAACATGATGGGGAGGCAAACACCTCCAGCGCTGCTTCCTCCAGCCACGATTCCCATGGCCAGTGAACGCTTCTTTTTGAAATGCTGTCCGGCTATAGCAAGAGTGCTTTGCGTTCCGAACGAGATGGTAAGCCCGAAAACGACTCCCTGATGGTTGCAACTTGTCAGCAAACGGACATTCCGGAAAAGCTAACATACTTGAAATAGAAACTGTTGCCATATGTGTCCCGACTGAGCAAAGGAAAGCCCAATGCAAGACACGATTGAACCAACAGCAGCTACAGCGTACAGTCCCTGTAAATCTTTAGCATTTTCGAGTGAATTGGCATAGGCTACTGCCAGTGCTAGACATACCTGAAACCCATACGCGTCGAACAGAACGCCTGCCACCGGGCCAACAAGATACATGAGGCCAAGCTGAAGCGTTCCAATCAAGGCAATCAGGGAGGGCGCATAGTCGCTGAGGTAGTGCTGCTGGTAGTAGTCTTGGAAAAAGCCAAAACTATTCATGTAGCCGAAGGAAGCGAAGTAGACAAGGAATGATCCGGTGATGGTAAGCCATGCTTGCAGGCCTCCTTCACCGTCCGAGACGATGCTTGAATCATCTTGCGAAAGATGTTCAAGATCTACTTGCTCAACAAGATCAGCTCGGTCCCTCATTGTTAGATAGAAAGCCGGGGGTCTGACTGCTGAATATACACTTCTCGCTGGTAGAGATCCGCCAATCGCTGTCGGTCTTTTGCAGAGAACTATCGCGTTTCGTAAAATGAATACAAGAAGCCTGTAGATTGTCAAGAGTGAGTGGGTAGCGATGTAGATGTTCCGAGAAATGTACAAAGGGGTTGAACAGTTTTTTAAACTAGGCAGCAACGCCACAGCGCATGGACTCGGGTATTGGCGGGATAACCAGGCCCACAATATGCAAGAGTGGGGGTCCATTCCTAACATTTTCCCACGACTAGTAAACGAGGATCGCGACAATTTGAACCATTGCAGGAGCGATAATACTTCAGTCCGCCCCAACACAGAATTTGTACAAGTCTGGATGAATCCCATCGCTCATTGCTATGGCGCACTTCCACCTTCAGAACCGGCCGCTCTTTAGAATTTCAATTGTCGCCGAACAGGATTTTATGAGTTTTCTTGGAAGACAGACCCGATGCCTTGAAAATATAACGGTATCTGCTATTGGAGGGCTGCAACTTTGCGAAGGCGTAAATTTCTCCGCCACCTTTTCTTTTTAATAAAAAGTTGGAATGCAGTCCTCTCGTACCTCGAGAACTCTTTTTCAAATTTGTCAAAGATTCCCAGGGGATGAGACATGTCTCCATTGATGATGGATTTGTTGTTTTGCGAACATGAACCCTCTCTTTCAGAGTATCTCCTCATAAAAGGCCAAAGCCCTCGGTGCTTATTAGCAAGCCTCAGAAGTTCACTCAGGCTCGGAAGCGGTACCCAGCACGTTTATGCCCGAACACAGATGTAAGGTAGGATTTCGCGCGTGTTGGTGAAAGGGACAAGTCAAGAGCCTACATACGGATAGTCGACGATTATTCGATGCATGTTAATGTCCTAAAGAGGGACACAGCAAAAAGGAAAAGAGAAAGAAAACAAGAGAAACAATTTCCGCGTAGACTCAATGAGGATACTTATTTTGTTAGGTATTTCTGAAAACATCTAGTACAAAGGTAGACATCGAACTGCTGACCTCTGCCCTGTCGAGTTTGAGTTTGCTGGTGTTGTTCCCACAGCCCTAGCTAGTCATGCCCCAGCACATGCGGAGTTAAAATCCGACGTACGGGAGCCATGAACCACAGACGAGCATCGGAGGTAGTAAGCTCCGAGGTCTTGAACCTTGTTTTGCTCGCACATTTGTCAGCTCTAACGGGTGTCTTTCTTCCGTTTCCGAGACTACACTATATAAGATAATAGTATAAACACTGGTAAACGCAGTAGAGATCACAATATCAATCACTGCTTACGATGGCCTCATACCTCGTCACCGGTTCTTCACGCGGCATTGGGCTTGCCTTAGTCACCGCCCTTGCATCCAAACCAACTACCGAAGTTGGCAAAGTATTCGCGGCGTCGCGAACCGAAACTGACAGCCTGAGGCAGCTCACCGCCAAGTCGGGAGGTCGTGTCGAGTGGCTCCCTCTGGAGGTCAGCTCTCAAGAGAGCGTTAAACAAGCGGTCAGCAAGGTTGCCGAGTCGCTGGGTGGGAGTGGCCTTGATGTGCTCATCAACAATGCTGGAGTTGGGAGCAAATTGAACAAGTCAGAGGATATGTAAGCTCTTCAGAACGCCTTTGCGGTGCATATGAAACTAAAACTCATAAGGACGGATCTTGAAGATGTTTTCAAGGTCAATGTCTTCGGCGTCCATGCGGTCACGAGCGCTTTCCTACCGCTGTTGAAGAAAGGCAGTTTGAAGAAGATTATCATGGTGTAAGTGCTCACCGTTAGAAAGTATGATTGTAGGCCTACGCTGACTGGCCAGTTCTTCGATTCTTGGCTCTATTCAAATGGCGCCAGCCTTGAAATCAATCTTGGCGCCAGCATACAAGATTTCCAAGGCAGCCCTCAATTCGCTCACGGTCCAATACGCACTGGACCTCGAGGAGGAGGGCTTCACCGTTGTGCCAATTTCGCCAGGAGTAAGCATCTCAGCACATCATCACATTCATCTATCTGATATGTGGATACTGACCGCGTTGGCAGTATGTTAAGACCGACCTGAGTGGCGATCAAGGTGACATCACGCCAGAACAAAGCGCTAACGCGGTGCTCGACTTTGCCTCCCGCATTACCACTGCAGACAATGGCAAGTTCTATGACCTCGGCGCGGTGAAGGGTGCCCCGCCCCCAAGCACGTATTTCGGCGAGAACACACCATGGTGATGAAATGACGGAAGAAGCCTGTCCGGAAGCAGTTCAATCAGGCAGACCTCTATCCTACTGGCTTTGCATGCTTTTAATTGTCAATGACAGGGCTGGGATATATAGCGGATAATTCATGGAACTGCCAAATAAGACATGCTGGATAAATTGCATCGACGTGATCCGCCGCATACACCAGCAGTGCATGCATGCCGATATCATCTTGATTTCCAATGATCGTCTCATAAGAATTAACTACGTTATTGAGGAATATCAAAAAGTCCGTGACATAGTGTGGTCCATCCCGAACTTGGTAGCCAACCCCCACTCTTTTGAATAGACATTCACCGGTATTGGAAATTCATATCCAAAGCCGAAGTCTTGGCGGTCGCCCTGACACAAGAATTCATCCTATCCTGTATTTGACTCTGTCCGGACCGCTTGTCCAATTCTCGCTAAAGCTCATCACTAGCCATTCCGTGTACAGTACTGTTGGGATGCCGGAGGTCCAGAAAACCACACTTGTTGATGCTGATATATTCATCTTTCATCTCTTGGACTAAACAAACTTTGTCCCCCGCATGTAGATGCCCGTCGAATTGGCTGTGGTGATATTTATCAGTTTGCTGGCTGAAGTGATCAGTCCGAGGCGGTCTACTGCTGCTGTCCATTGGTCTGGTGATTCGACTGATCGGTCTCGTTACTGTTGCGGCATCTCATGCAAATACCAGTAGGGCGACCCTGCACCTTGCATGCAAAACAGTCTTCCGGCGGTAGAACCTGATTGGTTCCTGGGTAATATTGCCAGATTATCTTTTTCCCATCGCACAACATACACCGTCGAGAGCCTTCACAGTCCACGCAAGGCGTCATTCTAGCGTCCATTTTGCTTAATAATGTAAGGTTAAATCTAATTTGCACATACAGGGATGCTGGTTTCTTACATAGTCGAAGTGAACACTCGGGATTGACCAATTTCAGGGTGAACACCTTCTGAAGCACCGTGCTGGTTACAAAACGCAGAGATGCTGAAGTCGCCCTTCAATGCCTCGCGGCGACGTACGAGGTTGCTGTAAACCTTCGAGCGCCATTGGAGCACGCTGTTGGCACAACCGGTAAGGGCGGGGAGTGAAAGGCTAGTGGGGCTGCGAAGTCAAATGTGTGATCTTTTAACATAGCTGAGGCTACGGGTGGTCGAAGCAATGGGAGTGGTGCCGCTTTGACTGAAATGGGATTCAAAGCAAGTATCGGCGGCCGCGGATGCATTTATGACTGTAAGCGTAAACCCGGTGCGGGGTGTAAGTAACTTCGAGGCGAGAACGTCAGCAATGCAATTCCCAGACAGCCGGGGTCTACTCAGCTACACGCATCACAGACGCATACGCACTATACTTGATAAGCTGGGTCTTAATCAACGTTGCAGCATGTTCTTCGTGCTATTAGAGAGAAGCCGAAAACTCAGGAAGGCGATTGTCCCTCATCATTGCAGAACAGTGCCTTAACGCTCATAGTCCAAGCCGATGGCACACATTATATCGGTACTAAACTACTTGCAATGCACCAGGCCGCCGAGGCTCGGTCTCAGTAAGGCTTGTACCACTCTTTCGTTGGACAGCGAGTGGCAAGTCCAAAGTGCATCCCGAGCATGTGCAATATTTGCAATGCTTAGCAATCCATGATAGGTTCAACCACGAAGAGACACATGTGAACCCTTTGGATCTCCTCCTGCACCAATTTCAGCTGCGGCTGAGATGTGGTAACGTGTCACAGAACCAGGGGGGGCTTATTCGTCTTCAGCCTGGTGAGCTAAGAATGTGCAAGATTGCATCATCGACATACATCTGTATTGCACAGCTTAAGGCTGGCCGGCTTGCACTGATATTAAAAATGCCACTAAGATGTACCTTTGCTGAGATGAAAGCCACCAATTGAAGCCAGGCGATTTGTAGAAAACGAACAACATTAGGTACGCGATTCAGGACGACTGTTGATATTTTCGCCCATTACTTCACTTCATGACAATGGCTCACCAACAAGACGTCGTTCAGTCTTGCGTGTCTGTGCGTGATTAAATGAGTTTGGGTAGAGAGCACAGGGCTGAGATGACCACGGTGAATGCCGCGGCTATACTCACCGTGCTTTTGCCTCGGCATCACTTCCCATAGGTACATTTTCTGTTCTTATAGAAGCTGACAGTGTGATATGTGACTGCTTGGATAAAATCCTGACCGGTGTCTTGGAGAAGCGGTCAGCGGCGACACCAGACCACGCTAGCCTTTCTATAGCCTGTTGAGACGGTAGAACCGATGTCACTCAATTCTGAGGTGTTCCATTATCTTACCCAGCATCACCTTGCTCTATATTAGTCTGTCCATTTCTAAGACCGGCGTGCATGATGTCTACCTTGCTGTTTACAAGGACCTTGAAGATTTACTGCATAGGATGCGATGTGCATGACACGCTTCGCCATCTACTCTTCGATTCATCTGCTATACATTCAAGCTGCCAATTATACAGCACTGTCTACGAACGCGAGTCGCGGAAGGTCCGAGGATATTACTTCCGCTTAATCGGCGAGAACGTTCTATAGTAAAGGAGAATGAAAGAGTTCTTTGATTCAAGAGACTCGTCTTACGCCCGTACATGCTATTCATCATCGCTGATAGAGCTGGGACACAAACTGGAGGAGGATGACGATTCAGCTACCAAGGAGAAGCGCACTGATCACCCGCGGGACCGACGTACTTCACCGCACATGCCAGCAACGCCTCCATGACGACGACTCTTTTTTTCTTCCAGGGGTTTCCTTTGCGAGTGTAGACCCCATGACTCTTCCCCTCCACCCCCTCTTCGGTGTTGACGCTGTTTGTAGCTGGTTCACGTGGGCGTTGTCGGGTGTGGCGCCGCCATTGGTTGGGGAATCGGCTAGCCGATTCCCCAGCCCTGCTTGAAACATCTCGGTGAACCCGAGCATAACAACAATGATACCGCCTTAGAAACACGCCTGACTCAGAACATGGCATTTCGTCTCAGGCGCATCTTCGCAAGCGACCCATTTCCCCAAGTTACAAGTTGTCAGCTGTATCTAGGACCTCTCATTTGCCCGTGAACATTACCATCGTACCATGTACGAGGCAAACCATGGCCTGTGCGTACTTGACTCGTCCGGACGATGTGATTGGTGATTTTGCACGAACGCATCGCCTGAAGGAATGGGTCTGAGACGGTTACGTCTTGCCTTGAGTCAGTTTAAATCCGACGCCAGCCAACAGGCCGAGCTGAAGTCCCATCGCACAAGCATCTCGGCCCACTGCGCAGAGCCTTCGTATTCGCCACGATCTTCCAAAAAATTACCTACAAAATTGCATGATTTACAGCGCGCTGGGGGTATCGGTCTAATGCACTGAGTAGCCGCCTGAAGTCTCGCCGAGTGACTCGCCAAATGTGTGGCCCCCGAGATGAAGCAATCTGAATGAACCCGCGAATGCCATTAAACACCGTCCTTTTGTTGCCGTTGAATCTATACCACTCCACAAAACAGATATTATAATATGAAACGCCTCAATAATGCTGCTACACGGCCGAGGTGCTGCTCACGTGGTAGGCTTTGGTGACGCGAATCTCGTCAGAGCCAAGGATGCCGCGGTCGCTGTCGTTATCGGTGTAGCTGCCAGCCCTATCGCTCGTGGCGGTCGTGACCTCGCCTGCTTGGACGGTCGAGTGGATGAGGCCGTCCTTGTTGCTCCTCAGCTCGTACGTTCCCCTCGCGTAATTCGAATTGCCCTTCGCGTAATCCGAAGTTCCGCGGCTGCTCTTGAAGCTGCTTCCCAGGCATGAGACGCAGAGTGGGCGGAGGGTCTGGTGGGAAAGAACGCCGTTAGTCCTCGGCTCGTGAAACGCCGTCGTCCACCACTTGCGGGGGGACCTTACACTTAGGCAGCCAACTGTCAATGCGACGCCAACCTCGGCAACTGGATAATGATGTTAGTTCTGAGATCTTGCCGGCTTCAAGGCCACGAATACGTACAACACCAGACTGTTACGCCGTATACTTGGACTGTGATCGAAATTAGTCTTCGCGCTGTGTATTATCGACGTGAGTTACTTACACAGATAATCTTCGGTCGAAGTCAACGCCAGGGTGTATCCAAGGCGAACACAAGCGCAAACGCACGCGCTATGACGATTAGATCCAGCTTGCGGACGTCTTTCCGTGGGGATATACGTACAACAAGCCGAGCGAGAGCAGGAAGCAGGCAGCGAACTTTGCAGATCGGTTGATCTGAACATTCCAGAGAAGCGGAATCGGACTATGATGCAATGAGCCTGGCGGAATGCAAACAGCGTGGGCGGGCCAACATACAGAATGGCGATAACAATGTCGCTGACGATGCTGCAAACGGTAACGGTCATGCTGAGAGACGCAAGAATATTGGCCGGTTGGCAATGCCCCTCAAGCGCAGGGTTCCAGCTCTTACTACTCCATCTTTAGTTTCCTTCGAGCACGACGGTATTTTCGTAGAAACGTACGCTATGGGTTGGCATTGGCACGCGCAGTAAATCGCCACGGACGTAGTAACGGCCATGAAAGTTCCGACTGTGATCCGAAGAGTCCACAATATACCTTTTTGGTGGGTAATGATTCGTCCAAAGGTAAACGCGATGCTCAGCTTGATGAGCACAATTGACGTGCAGTATGCGAGTTGGAAAAGCACGAAAGCCTGTGTGACGTTCAGCTGGATAGGCACCACCTAACACGGAAAGGGGTGCGCATACCTTGTAAGCTTGCATCGACATGGCCGGCGTAATGTGCTCTTCATGAGCACCGAGTCCATTGTTGGCTGCAATGAGAGTTTCGGCGCAGAGCCACGCGAATGGGACCTTTTGTTGTCAGCATCGATCACAGCTGAGGGCTTCCGGACGACGTTGTACTTACCGAAGCCACCATCGCGATGGTATCGTCCCATCCCCATGGACTTTTTACGAGCCTCACATAGACGCGCAAGATCAGAGAAATAAAGCTGGATGTGAGTAGGACGATGACGCAGAAGGCCAGGTAGCGCGAGTTGTCGTAGAGCACCATCTCTGAGAGGTTGACGAAGGTACCGCGCGGATGGAAATTAAAGCGGAGACCAGGTACATTTTAACCTTCGAGGCACGAGTGTACTTTGCCCAAACAAAAGAAAGTCCTTGGACAATTATACCAGGGTCCGAAACTGCCAGGTACCTATTTGTTGGGCTAAGGCGGGGACAGACCGCGTGGGCGCAAGATGTGATCGGTGCCAGCTCATCCTTCCCGGTGTTGATCCGTCGTAGTAAAAGTGGCGATTGGCCGTTAAGCGACGCTAATAACGCCGCGTCCAAAGGGGGATTCGGCAGGTCGTACTTGGTGCGGCAATCCGAGGAGCCAAGCCGGCTTTTTTCCCCCGTCCCGCGTCACTCCTCGGTCTAGGTAGGCCCGCGATAAGCCCAAGGCACAGGCGCAATTGCCTATTTGCTTCTAGCCTGCACCGTTAACTCTCCGACGCGCGATAGCCGGCGCAGGGGCAAAGTAAGCAGTAAAAGGAGATTAAGTTTAGCGCCGACCTGTCAACCCCCAGAAAAGGGTAACCGAGAGCCGCGCTAGGGAAGATCCTCGTGCGGGAATCCTGGGAACACGGGAGCCTACTTAGCTACCCGCCGGGGAGTTACGAAGGCTCGCGCTGAGACAGCCCACAAGGATTGCAATTACCCTGAGTTGATCTCCTCGGACTTATATGCGCCACCGCTTGGTGACACACAGATGGTTTGGTACCTGAATCAATCTTGGGCTGTTCGTTGCCAAGCCAGCGCGCATCATGTTTGACGCGCTGCCTACAATCATGTCATGGAAAGTGGGAAGCATTCAATCGAGATTCATACGAAGTGCGCGCGGATCTCACATGCCAAAATACCAACACATACTTAATGCATCCTTGCGCCTATTCTTAGTACTCGGAATGTTCCCGGCACAACATTCGCATCGTCAAAATGCGATAGGGGTACAGCACTGTGGCTGAGTGATGCGGGACAGGAAGTAGCGGAGACAAGTCCGGATTCTAGTAGGAGAACCCCACAAAATCCAATTGTTCGTGCATGTGAAATGATAAGCTACAGAGCCGTGACCCTTGGTGCCTACTGAGTTCCCAATTCTGGACCCCCGGCGACTTTGAAATATTCGAGAACCTGGACCCGACCAAGCAGACCCAAGGCCACGCTAGAGGTGACCAACCCATTTGAATCCTTCAAAAGAAGCACCATATGATCCTTGATGCGCTCGTGATCCGCTTTTTCTCCTTTTTCCTTTCTTTTTATGAGAGGCAAAAGCAAGATTTGCGTGATCGTGCAGGCGGTGGAAGCGAGGAAGCTGGTCCCAAATCCTTCCTAACGCAAGGCTTATGCAAGCTTGCGTTGCGCCTCATGCATGTGCGCCTGAGTGGCTTGTGGAGCCGCCTCGCCTAGTACATTAGGCTATTTCATTCGTGCCATATCTACCTTCTGCAAGCGACAACGCGAATGACCTGGTCCCTGACCCGCTGATCGCGGCGTTTGCCAAGGACAGCTCAACATCTGATCCCCCTGATGTCTCTTAAGCACTTGACATCCAACAAAAGGCCCACTTTGGGGATCTGCATCCTGGCCCAGTAGCTGCGTTTACTCTGCCGCAACTCGCTCACTCAGTCCCGAAAGCGAACTTGCACCTTCCAATCTGCCTCCCATGTATGGGCCGGGCAACAGCACAGCCAAGCCGCCGGATTTTCACACAGATGCTCTCCTATTTCGTGTACTCATCATCGTGAGAGCTCATGACAAGTATTGCGGAATGCAAAGGGTACTTGCTTCAATAAATTTCCAACAGGTTTGGTCAGCTCGGACAAAATCGCAGATTGCGTAGAAACGTCAGCGCTCACAGTCATAGGACAATATCAGTTTTCACTGACTTATCAACTCTGCCAAAGCAAAATCCAGGCTCCCTTCGCTATTCGCAAAGAGAATAGACACCCAGGTATTGTAATGTGACACCATGCCAAGATCAGATCTCTTTGCCGTCGTAAATGATCAGAACACTTACTATTGCTGACACGCGGAGAAATCTGGCCACAAGAGCCGCGATTTCGAGAGCGCAGAATTCGGACGTAAGGTAAGGAGATGGGTGCCGACGAGCCGAGTCGAGACAAGCTGGATCAGAGCCCAATCAATGAAGCCGCACGGATGGTACCGCAGAACTAAAACTGATCTTCCACAACAAGTCTTTCAGCCGAGGAGCAATTCAAACTCACACGACAGGATGACGGCAGCAGCTTTCTTACTGTCCACGGATGAACTATATGAGCCTATTGGCGCGTTGATGAGCAGATGCAGTATGGGTGCCACAGAATACGCAAGGGTGTATCCGTACTGCCAAAGCGTCGGGCCTTGTTGATTGGACCCCACGTTACTTTTAGCCTCCGTATCACGGACGTCTCTACCTACGCACTCGGACTTGCTTCTTTTTTTATTTGTTTTAGCATAGCCACACGCGAAAATCTAGCGCTTAGCGATCGTTGAACAAGGCGAAGCGCAAAACTGCCTTCCCCGGTGATGATGTCATTCATACTAATTAACTTCGCCGAGTCAGTAAGTATCTGTAGACACTTATCGTTGTCAATGTCAGGTTTACAGTAGAGCTTTTCGCAGTAATGTACGTAGGTTCTTTGCTGCTATGGTTGAAAAAGCTCTGCTCAAGAGGAATACAGTATCTTGCATTACGCAACGAGCGTTTTCATGCACATGGTATCAGTAATACAGGGTACAGAGGACGCATAGAGGACAGAAAGCGGCAAAGAAACAAGCATGCATCAACCACGCGATTAAAACGGCACAATCGAAGCCCGCCTCCCACGCTTCTTGTTACCTGTTTTCTCACTAGAGACCTTCCCACCACCATCGGTGGCTTGCTCATTTGTTGCGCTATTCTCGCCGGTGTTAGCTTCCATTTCATGGACGGGGCCTGGTTCATGATTGTCGGCTAGTTCGTACGACAAACCCTGGGTGCCCTCCAGCTCCGGCCTCCGCTCCACCTGCTCCGCCGGCATCTCGACCCACGTTTCGCCTGACTTGTTGCGGTTGTGATTGCCGTTGTTATTCCTGCTATCCTCTGCCAAAGCAGTGTACCCAGGAGGTTGTTGGTCATATTTCTCCTGGTACGTCGGGGCTGTGCTGGTGGCGATGCTGGCTCCTCGCGCCCTCCCTTTCTCTTGCCGCCGGGGCTTCCACCAGCAGCAAAACAGTATCGCTGCGGCAATCAACAAGAACGCGAGCACGGTAGCGATGGCTATGCCGGCCTTGACTCCTGCGCTGAGACCATGGTCAGTAGAAGGTGAAGCCATGTCTGTGGGATAAATTGTGCGGATCTCGGCCGGAGGCATCGGTGAGGCGAATTTGGCCTGCGAGAGGCTAAATTGCTCCCTTTCATGGTCGACAACCAGGTAAGCCTCCTGAAGGAAGACGCGTCCAAGGGTGATTTGAGAATCGCCGTTTGCTCGGCGGAGAGGAAAATACCGGAGACTCGGGAAATTATGGGCGACAGTTCTTTTCCAGAGGTCGAAAGCGGCGTACGGTAGTGTGATTGACGTATTGTTCTCACTCGGGGCTGGCTGGTCTCCCAACCGAAACGTCAGCGATGGATTCAGATCCATGAGTGCCTCGTGCAACGTGTCGTTGACCAGATATGCTCCCCACGAGTCGTTGTAGACGAGACCAAACGCCTCCTCAAACTTGGCGCATACGCTTTCCGGCAGCCATAGCTCTGGGATCGTGGAGTCAACATTTGCCCAAAGGCCTGTGTCTCCAGGCCCAGATGGCAGCAAGCTCGTTTCAGACTGTGACCCAAGATCTACGTTCGTGGTGATGTCTTGAATTGCCACTTTGAGTGTATCATCGGTAACCTTTCCGAGAGTGAAGTTGAATTTCGGGAATTCAAACCGAGACTGATCATAGCCGCCTAGAACCAAGCTCCCAGGAACTCCCTTGTGCTGATAGACTGTATCTCTATATTAGCGGTAGTACTGGGAAATTCATGTAAAGCAATGAATCAACTTACTTGCACCTGCAGTGTATCCATAGCTCAAGCTCGGAATCCTGCCTTGGTTCTTCAGATTGACAATGATACTCTCCCTGTCTCTGTTTCCGGCCATGCTTGTCTTGCTGACGCCGATGCCTAACAGACCCATCCAGTAGCTGCTACTGTTCATTCCAACCACCAGGGTGTTGTCCAGCGTGAACGAGTCGCTGTCGCCGTCTTGGACTAGGGAGACATTGTCCAAGCCGTAGATACCATTGCCAACAAAACCATGATCTGACTCCAATAATAGGTCATACGTACCCAAGGTGTTCCAGCTGTTCGATGTGTTCGGCATGAATCCATAACTCGGCTTGTTGACGTAAGGATCCACGCCACGCGTGGATGAGCAGTTCGGAAGTAAGCCTTGACGATTGCAAAGATCAGGGTCGGGTACCCAAGCAGCAGATCCACGAGTTGAAATCAAGACGCGGAAACTCTGTGGATAAGGAGTACCAATGGAGATTTGGAAAGTAGTCCAACTACCGTCAATTCCATCCCATCTGTCCGCGGGACGAAGGGAGTACGGTGTGGCGATGGCAGTCGAACTTGCGGGCATGGCGTCGTGAAGTTGTTGATTGAACTTCGTATGAAGGATGCAGTCTCGACAACCCCGTTTTAACAGACTAAGGAAGATTGCCAGCAGGCTGGGAGGATCTATCAAGCTCTGCGGAAAATAGACAACGCCTGATACTCCAATGCCAGTGTTTCATCCCGGAATGAATGCATACTTCCACAAAATTAACGGTGAGCACTTCTATTCGCGTCAGGGTAAATCATCTGTGAGAAAGGGCAACCTGATGTCTTATCCCAGTTACCACGAAAGCGGGGTTAACCTCTGATTACTGGAAGTTCATAAATTCTGCGGCTTACGGCTTCGGGGGAAAATTGTTTTGTCGGGTCAAGCTTTAGGGCATCTACGATGCAACAGTGAAGGCTGTGTTCCTCAGCTAGGACGTAGCACACAAGTAGGGAGGCGACTCAGCCGCCTCACCGCTAGATCTGCTTTTCTCGTTGATGTCCTCATAACTTGCTCGCCCATAAAAATACGACATACGGACCTTGAACTCCGAATGCTCGTCAATGGGAAGCAAAATCTGCAAAAGATAGATTGTTCGCCTCTTGAACAGCATTCATTCAAAGAATACAGTATCTTTGGTAGCATCGGAAGTAACCGGCATGCGTGCCACAAACCGCCAAGCTGAGTCATATGAGGGGCCGGCAAGGAGAGGAAAGACAGGTCTGAAACCACTGGGAACCAGGCAAAATTGAACTGAAGTAAGTCATGTCATAGCCTGATACTGTGTCTTGAGGACTTTGTGGCGTCCCCTTTCTAAAATTCTAGTCCATCTCAGACCTGGGATGGTTTGATACGTACTCATTTGTATCTTCCGGGCAGTACCTCATGCTATCAGTCCAGAGATCACGGGTGCCATTTTACAACACCTAATCAGTCCAGTATCCACAATTCCGCACAGATTTAAGTATGTGGCGTTCTTCGGCCTACAGTCGTAAGGATGTTCATTTTTCAGCAAGGTATGCCAGGCAGTCCGCACAACGTCAAATGAGATTGATGTGAGAATTCTGTTTCTCGTCAATGAACATGTCCCTCTATTTAGTATCGGCATGATTTGCAAGTTCGACCATCGCGAAGTAATAAATCTGAGCGCGCTCCCCGATGGTCTATCAGTAAACAATCCAAGAAAGGCCTCTCGTTGAAAGGTTCTGTGATATTCAAGATGCAGTCAATCACTATTGGGTTTGCTCTACTTTTGTCCTTCTCTCAAATCATCTCTGTCTTGGCGCAAATCACCAATCTCAATGCCAATTCAGACATCGTTTCTCTCTCTATTCAAGCAGCATCCATACGTGCCACTTCCCTGGCATCCGTCAACACCATATTCTCTGAGCCGGCATGCGCGGGGTGCAATCTGAATGCACTATCATCGGAGCTTACGTTTTCTGCCCCCGTCAGTCTAACCACAACCACCTCAACTACAACCGTGCCCGCTTCGGTTCGAGTCACCTGGATCTTGCCAGATGGATGTACCAGTACTGAAATTACGCGCAATAACTTTTCTGCAACGACCACAACGCCTGAACACACTTGGTCAACTCTCAACCATACCTTGTAGGTCCATTCTAATGTCTTGGTTGCTTTTTTAACATGTCAAAGAGTCTGGCCAACGACATACACGGCATACACCTCCTTTAATGCCTCTTCATTGAGACCACTTAGTGGAGGTAGCTGCTTCACGACATCGACTACCATCTCCGTGCCGACCGCTATAATCTACACACCGTCTTCGACCCCAGTAGCTAGCCTCACAGAAATCCCCACCGAGGTCATGGAATCCATTTTTCACGACGGATCGATACCGGTTCCATTCAACTTTTTAAGCTGCGATGCGAAGAATGGAAGCCCCGGTGCAAGTTCTACAATTATGTCAACTCTATCTACCTCACGTTTGCCCTCCCCTCTGCCAACTCCGCGGATGCTGGCCCCAAAACTTGGTATTAGGGATGGGTCATCTCCATCTAGTACCTTTACAGTGACAGTCGTAAGCGGTGTGACCGTGACCAGCAGTATCGGCAATGGGCCAATGTTGCCGCTGCCCACCACGACCAGCTCTGAGTAGCGAGCCTACAGTCACCTCTGGCTCCTAAAGAGATTACGGTATGAATCAGATCCCCTTTCAACTTTGGCTAGCTCAGTCTAACCTCACCAGGACAATCGCAGCCCAGTTTCGAAGTAATCAAATTGATCCAGTACAAGCCTCCTGTTGCTTCACTGTTCGCACGAGCTCCTGTTCTGCAATGATAAAGGTATCTACGAGGAGTTGTTGGTAGATCAGGTTGTGAAGGTTGAAGGCCGCAGATTGCGAGGTAGACGTTCAACGTAACATTTCAAGGCAATATCTTTTCGGTGCGAGGGTACTTTAACTCTCAGTGATCATACATCGATATTCTATTTCGGCGACTAAGAAATGATTGTTCTGGATTTCGTACGGTTGGTGTGGAAAAAAGTGGTAGCAATCAAGAAACTTAGTGTCGAATTGACTGTGTTTTATCTCTACCCGATACTTGCAGTTGAAATATGACTACGCCCCCAGACTCCGCTCCGACTGCATACACCGCCTAGAAAAACACTCGGTCTTCGGTGCTCGAGATCTCTCCGAAGCCCTACTATCACTACAAATTATCATATAATTTTTTTCACACGCAATAATTCTCGCTAAGAAGACAACTTTCAGTATCACGCCCTAGCATAGCGCGACGAGGAAATAAGAGAAGGAAGCCATGATGCCACCACAACGTAGACATAGTTATGCAAGGATCTCAAACAGTTCTGTAGATTTTACGCGAGCCATGAGCTCTTTCCTACATACTGAACAGAATCAGAACCATGACACTTCGTTGAGTAACCAAATACCGAGACAAATCTTGTAAGGAACGAAGATGTAGCATTTGCCTGCTCTAAATTCATTACTTTTGTCTCAGTGTTTAGCGCTTGTGTAGCTTTGTGTTAGTCAATTTATGCAGACTCGCATCGTCTGTTTCAAGACACAGATCTACGGACCGGTTCTGGCCGCCTTAAAAATAGTACAGTAAGTGACCTGGGTCCATTCAAGCCTGGTGCATGATCCATTGAATCAGGTAATATGACCCCGTAGCAAACGCGGTCTTCTCTCCTGCAACGTTGCCTATCTTCCTTTTTTTATCTGGTGTGAAGGGGGGTGGGGATGGAGATTGTCGTTGCACCATCAAGCTGAGTTCCGAGACCTTCGAGGAACTCTTTGACACATTCGTCAATCTAAAATCTCCGTCAACAGCTCAAGAAAAATCACGCAAGAAAATAATGTTATAGATTGGGAAGCTGAGAGAAATCCTTAGGCGAGAAAGAGTTTGCGCCTATTGAGAAGTCCAGAAATCAAACCATTGCAATATACCCCTAAGGCTTTCCTCTTTAACCCACCCTAATATTTTACATCAGTCTCTTGTGGGACTGGTGAATCGACCGTATTGACTTACTTTGAAATGGATCTTTTGGATCACCCCGCAAAGCAAATCCATGTTCAACGCCAGAAAACAGTTGCAAATGCCACGTCTTCTTTTCTGCACGCAGAATGTCCAACGTTCTCCGTCTTGATGCTTGGTCAAAAGTGTGATCTACTTCTGAGCACGACATGAAGAGAGGCTCTGCGTTGACAATTTTAGCGTCTGTGTCTGTGTTTCGTTGCGTACTTCCATCCTTGCATAAAGTGTGAAACCTACTCTTGATTTTGCGGAAGTGTTCCTCTCTTAGGAAAGCAGGGTGGGCAAATGCTCCGACTGTGACCGTGTCCGCTGCGAGCTCGTTGCACACGTACGGAGCCCCGAAGCAATAGCCGACACATGCATATTTTGTAGCAGCGCCACCGTACTGCGCTTTCACCGCCTCGACCCATTTCGGCACGGCTACATCCGCGAAGGCGACATGTTTGCGCTTCCATGCCTCGTAGTCGAATGCGGGGTTCGACTTGTCATGCCGGTTCTTGCGATGCTTCCACACAGGATCCTGAATACCGCAGTCAGCGCGCCCTTGTCAAATGAGATCAGATCAATGGTAACACACGCCGCGGAAATAATCAAGTCCCAGTGTAAGGTAGCCTGCATCTGCGAAGCCGTCCATGACAAGGAGTCCGTTCGGAAACATGCCCCAGACATCAGGAAAATACAGCACGATGTGGCCGTTGGACTTGCCCGGCGGTGGCGTGGCCACATATGTCTCGACGTCAGCAATCTGTGTGAACGTCCCGCGCGGCTCGCCACTGTGCAGCGTGCCTTCGAGGCAACACGCGCCGCTTGGCTTGGCGAGGGATTCGTTGCTGGCCATCGTTGTTTGGGGGGATAATTAGTAGGCAGAAAAGCGCAGCAGCTGGGTCAAACGCGCAGAAGCGGGCACGAAGCAACAAGATGCCCGCGAAAAGAACGCTCGGCTTTCCCACACGAGAAGCATAAAAACGCCTATTCTTGGTTCCCGGACATTTCAGCAAGGCAAACCGTCTCCTGCAGCTGCATTATTGGCGCGGTGTTTGCCCGCGGAATCTCGCCGAGTGCCCCCCGCTTTCGTGCGGGGTGAGTGACGCGAGGCTTGCAGGTGGCCAGTAAAGCGAGGTGTATCCGAACATCCCTGTCCCGGACCTCTTTCAATTTGACTCAAGGTTCGATAAGGACTTTGCCCGGCCAGAGTGGATTGGTTTCTCGTTCTTCAAGACCTACTCGAACCCAAGAACAACCGGCCGCCCTGATCTGGACCCTGCTTCCAGCTTGCATCCCTCGACATGGAGAACATGGTACACGATACCAAAGAGAAAGTGGAGCATGTGGACAGAGTAGATGGCGGTCACGAGGAAGATGCTATTCATATGGTCTGTTGAGCCCTTCTACTGCTATACCCATGCAGTGCTAATGACGGTTGTCAAATCAGGAGAACGCAGTCGGCTACAGGGAGTACCTGGCAGGCCTGGATATTGAAGTTTCTGAGAAGGAGGTATAGTGAAACTGGCCACAACAGACTATGATATGCTCAACTAATGTTTGATCCAGGCTCGAGCTGTGCGATGGAAGATCGACCTCATCATCCTTCCCGCCTTCTTAATCACACAAGCTCTGCAATTTATGGACAAAACCGCCTTGAACTATGCCAACCTCTTCGATTATCAAGAGGCTTTGGGGCTTCATGGACAACAGTTCAACTACCTGTCTGCTTGTAGGTCTGTCATAACGCCGCTTGATTTGATAGTAACAAGCGGCAGTGGTCTACGCCGGTTATTTCTTCGGGCAATACCCTTGTGGCTGGTTGATAGGTCGGTTCCCAGCACAAAGGATCATGGCCACCAGTATCTTATGTTGGGGCGTCATGGTACTTGTCCTGACCCAGTGCCGGTCTTATTCCAGTGCAGGTGTGTCTCAGGACTATGTAAACTTATGGGCACTCCGCAGGCTGACTTCCTAAAGCTGCCGTTCGATGTATGTCAGAGCCGGATTCCCTGCTGCTTCATTCAGCTAAAATATTGACAATGTTGACAGTCATCATGGGCATATTTGAGGCTGCTGTTACACCGTATGCCAACTGCCAGGTTTCATCGTGTCAAAGTGTAGTTAGCTGATTGTACCTTCCTATAGTGGCTTAACTCTTATGACCGGCTTTTGGTTCACCAGGCGAGAAATTCCGCTCAGACAGTGCATTTGGTAGTATGTGTTTAAACAAGACCCCAACCACAGGAAGGCCTTTGCTAAACTCTGTTTTAGTTCCGCTTTAGGATGGGGTGGTATAGTATGTGCCAGATAATTTCCTCGGCATACACTGAATGATGCTTGCTGATCACGACTGTTCAGGCCGGCTCTTACATCTCAATGGGTGTCTCGAAGCTCCCGGCGGATATGACTCCAGAGAGATGGGAACTTATCTTCTATATCGTATGCATCTCGAATATTTTCTGGAGATCAGGAGAAGCAAAGCTAATTGTCCACGCCAGCTCGGCGGAGTTACTTGCGTCTGGGCTTTTATCGTTTGGTTTTTACTTCCCGACTCGCCATCCAACGCATGGTTCCTCAAGCAGCGTGAGCGCCTTGTTGCTGTCAAGCGTGTCTCAGGCAACGAGACCGGCATCAAGAACAAATCATTCGATAGGAAGCAAGCAGTGGTTGCATTCCAAGACCCGAAAGCAATATTGTTGTTCATATCCGTTTTTGCCGCGTAAGTACCCTACTCTTTTCTCGAAGACGTTTTTATTGATCAGAACATCCACACAGGGCCATTCCGAACGGCGTCGTCAATTCCTTCTCGACAATAATCATCCGCGACATGGGCTTCGGCACCACTAAGACGACGGAGCTGAAGTCTGTTGGTGACGCGACCCAGATTGTTGCGCTCTTCATCGGTGGCGCCATCACCCTGAATGTTCGCAATTGTGAGTTCTAGTACTGAACATACTCCTACGACCGCCATTAACCATTATCAGCACGGCTGCTGACGGCAACGGCGGCCAACATCCTGTGCACTGTGTCTGCTGCGCTGTTGGCGTACCTTCCCCGCTCCAACACCTGGGGCAGACTTGTGTGTTTCTGGCTGGTTAATGCCCAGTCCGTCGGCTTCACGGTTTCCTTGACAACCATTTCGTCAAACATGGCAGGGTACACGCACCGCTCCTTGGCAAGTGCACTCGTTTTGTAGGTGTACCCCTCTTAAAATATGTGGCTGAATTTCATCTGACCATGAAAACAGCACGGCGTATTGCTGGGGAAACTTTGCAGGTCCTTTCGTCGTCAAAGGGTCTGAGGCTCCGTACTACGAAGGAGCGAGCATTGGGTTGTTGGTTGGATACAGTATAAAATTGGGCTGTCATCTTCTGCTCCTTGGTATGTTCTATTAGACCCGAAAATTACCTGCTGCGAAAACACTCTGACTCTCATTTGTAGCGTACATGTTCCTGGAAAATCGGCGGCGTAATAGGATCCATGGCCCTCAGGACAAAGAAGAAAGCGACAGGGCTGGGATGCTGGATCAAACTGAGTTTGAGAACAAGAATTTTCGTTACGTATTGTAGGGCAGCGACGAGTATCTGGAAGTTCAAATAGCCCCCGCATCATTTGCTCTCTTTTAGTGTGGTAGATAACAGTGATGAAAACAAGTTCTTAACGACTGAGTTACTGTCGCATCTCAACTTCTCACACGGGGGCTTCAACGACTTCTGCCAATTGATAAAGAATTGACATGTCCTACTTCCAGGCCGATGCCGGTTCTTTTGCGCACGCTCACAATGAAGTTGCTCATCATTTCCACGAATCTGGATGTCGGCGTAGAGATACCACTGCCCGCGAAATGGCGCCGAGTACGCGAAAAATTGTCTTGCAGTGTGGGTCGTGATGAGAAGTGAGTGAAGCCCCTCAAAAGACCCACTGCACCGCTCGGAACTCGAGCGCGCCGACAGACCACGGAGAATTTCCGAGTGGAGAGTAACCGACGCGCCACAGGGATCCGTGCATGACACCATGCGAGCTGCGTATCAAACTTCAGGGAAATGCAGTCATTAAGTACAGTGCATTTACCTCGCAGCACAACTCTCCTGCCACAGCTGAAGGAGGAGGATTCCATCTCAAACTCCACCAAGCCCACGCGAGAGGGATTTCACGATGCAGCCATCTAGAGCATTTGACCTCACGAACGATGTAGCCCTGGTGACTGGCGCTGGCTCACGAATGGACGGTGAGAGACTTCCTCCTTTTTCTGTTCTCAAAAGCCCGTCCGCTTTTATTTCTCATGCCTTCGTAATGCTGACCCAAAGCCATACGATAGGTGAGATTGGTAACGGACGCGCGGCTGCTATTCTCCTCGCTCGGCATGGCGCCAAAGTTGCGCTTGTTGATTTTAACGTGAACTGGGCCAAAGAGACCAAGCGGATGATCGATGAGGAGGGCGGTGTTTCTGAGGTCATCCAAGCTGACGTCACCAGCGAAGAGTCCTGCAAAGCTGCTGTGGAGAAGACGGTGGCACTGTGGGGAGCACTGCATATTTTGGTCAACATTGGTAAGTCTTGCGGTAGGAACAAGATGCATGGGGTGCTGTGGAACTCTAGCCATTTCTATTGGAAATAAATGCTTACTCGTGCACAGTGGGAGTCGGAGGAGCTCTGGGCGATGCCACCGCGATCGATCTCAAAGCCTGGGACCGAGACATGCGCATCAACTTGACAAGCATGGTGTTGATGAGCCGATACGCCATTCCCGAAATGCGAAAGGCGGGTCGGGGATCCATTGTGAACATGTCATCCGTCAGCGGCTGTGAGTAAATCAGGTTCCCGACAAGAAGTGCCAACCAAGAAATAACGCCTGCAGTGCTCGGCGGTAACCCCAGCCTTCTCTACCCCACAACCAAGGGAGCCATCATTCAGATGACGCGGGCAATGGCTTCGCATCATGGGCAGGAGAACATCCGCGTCAATTGTGTCGCTCCTGGCATGGTGTACACGCCCATGACCAGAGGGCGCGGCATGACTGACGAGATGAGACGGGCGAGAATCAATCAGAATCTCATGAAAAAGGAGGGCACTGCCTGGGACGTAGGATATGGTAAGTCTTCTTTCCACGCCTCAAGGGTAGTGAATATAGCGTAGCTAACAAGGCGCAGCTATTCTCTTCCTATCAAGTAAAGAAGCAAAATGGATTACAGGCTTGATCATGCCTGTGGATGGAGGCGTAAGGATCTTTCACCAGAGCGAGGCTGATTTTTTGATAACATGCTGACAATTGTTCTATAGACTACTGCTGGCAGGGCCGACAGACCAGCCCTGAAAGCCGATACCCTCGCAGAAGCTGTGACCAGCAAGCTTTAGATCAACAGAACAACCCATATGTTTCTGATTCGTCATGAGGCAGTGGCGTGCACCTATCTATAAAGTATTGCTTAACTTCGATGTCCGATTATATTGGAGGTGTGTACCACTCTGTGAAATCCATATGCGCTTCCGGAAAGCAGTCCAGCATCGAGAATGTTGCAGTATTCATACCAAATGGTTCCATAGTCGGATTGAAACTGTCACCCCCAGTGACTCCGAAGTATGGGAAAGCCGGAATGAAGTTGTGTCCAGTAGGAGCACTCATGCCCTGCGAGTCATCGAGTGGTACAGTCCGAGCCGGGGGTGGTCTGAGGCCTTTCTTGATGATTTCCAGACTTCGCTCCAGCAAAGGACATTTTACGGAGCCTACCTGAAGCGCCCTGGTGAATGTCTGTACCTTTGTCGCCGCTTCGACGTTGCCATTTCGGGCATCACGTAGAAGTGCCGACGCGCCGGTGTACACGCAATAAGCCATCAAGTAGGTAATGTTCTCAAACCCGAAAGTTCCCTCAATCAGAAGAAGTAGCTTCTCCATGCTCTTGGCGGCGCTAACGCATGCTTCGTAATGCGTAGGGGCAGAGCAGAATGGCCTATGCGTGAGAATCACACTAGCATAGTACAAGAGGCTATCGAGCGGTTAATTGAGACGATTAATAGCCATGACGAGTTTACTCACTTTTGTGATATTATGTGTGGTGGTGGACATATTTCCGGCAGCTCGTTTGCATCATACCTCAGGTGAGCTGGTGACTGAGCCCGCCATGCAGCAAGTTTTGCTTTAATCCGATCGAGGGAAGCGTTGAACTTCGATACAGCACGCCGTGAATACAAGCTGATGATGATATCATCGATGAATACAGCCAGCTTGCAAGAATTGGCAAAACACGAGACGTAGTGGCCATTCCGCGGTGGATATTCGCCAGGCGCCAGCTTGGCCATCGCCAGCGAGTCAACGCAGAAGGGAGACCAGAGCTCCGACTCGGAGCTGTCATCCACTGAGCTGAATTTAGTAGGTAGAACACCTTGCTCAATAATGGGCAAACTCACGGAATTCGAAGCTGGCGTTATCCGGAATATCTGTCAAAGCCGGCATCCTCCCGGTATACAGACTGATAGCCCTGTACATACTTGTCAGCTATCAAGGTACGTGACTATACACGATACCGTTCGGAAAATCTTACTTATCCCAGAAATAGCAACTCCAGAAAAGCCTCCGTCGGACTTCCATATCCACCACGCTCAATCCCTCGAGGCTCAGGTCAGCTGGAGTGCTATGGTGCAGCCCAAGGTCACAGGCCATCCTGAATGCCATTCCGCTATATAGCCATGCTTGGGATATTGATCCAAAAGCCAAGTCGCGAGCACTCAATTGAAGAAGTGCCTGGACCGTGGGAACGGAAGCCTGCTGGTGGATAACATTGCCGAGTAGAATCCGCGCTTTCGAAATTAACCTCTCTGCCAGTTGAATGTCACAAAACCTTGCGGCATGACCACACAGCACAAGCAGGAGAAATTCAGAGTAGTTCGGGCCGCCCGTCGACATGTCAACTACCCTGATTAGCGCCAACACAACCCTTGCAAAGGAAGAAACTTACAGATGAAAGCTGGCCGGTAGACCCACATAAACATCGGGGAGATCCATGTCCAGTGGAGGCTTAGAAGTTTGGTGATGACTTCACGAGGAATGTCGGTTTGGATAGCAGCGCGCCCCAAGGCGAACGCCTCCCAGACCCTTGCCTCATTCGCCTTGGCGGTCAGCACTGTCCGGGCTTGAGCCTTCAGCGTTGCTTCTTCCTGATTTGAAGCTCGGGAAAGGGGCAGGTCCAAGGCCGGTGGATCGTGGACGGCCGACGTCGGCCCATAGAAGCATATCTTGCCGTCCTGGTCGACACTCAGGTCCGGAGGCACCTCTTTGGGTGAAGAAACCACGGACGCATTTTGCTCAGGTGAAGCGTCGTCTACAGGCTGATCAAGAAGGTGGTCGGCCTCGATGGGCTGGGTGCTGGTGTCGACGGGCGGCTGAGGCCCGCGGCTCTGCGATCGCCGCGGAGTAGCTTCTCCAGCACCGGCCAGAAGCTCGGCAATGGTCTGTTCCGCCTCTTGGAGCCGCTTTGCCATGGCCAGAACCTGCGACATCGGAGGTGGTTTCTCGTAACGGCATTTTTCACGATACGTCTCGCACGTCTTGCAGGTCGGCTGGCTTCCCTCACACCGTATCTGGCACCCTGGTTAGCTTGCCAATAAATTCCGGGTGTCTGGTTGCACCATTTGGGACTCACCTTCTTCGCTCGGCAGTTTGCGCACGTGAGTCCACGGTGCTTTCGGCTGCCTGAACGCCGTGCGTTGTGGGATGCTGGGACGGAGGGCCTTGAGCTGGTCCCGCTGCGTCCTGCAGTGGCAGGCATTGGCCCGCCTCCAGCTTCCATCTCTGCTCTCAGGAGCTTCCAGAGACAATCACTACCGCAGCCAAATGTGTGGCAAGGGTTCTTCAATCAATTTGATGAAGAAACTGTTGAATCAGAGAATCTCTTTCCGGTGTGGGTCAAATTCTGCGCTGGTCTCCACCTTTGCTCGGATCTCGAGTATGCTAAGAAGCGGCATAAGTGGCTGCGCGGCAGTTGAGCATACGGAATGCAGAGTAGACAGACAGGTCGGAAAAGGGAAAAAGATGCATGGGGAGAAGCCAGAGCGGGTAGTGCCGCATGGAACCCCGCGTCCGGGGTCGGTGATTGTGGAGTTGATTGTCAACAGGGATCGTTTTCCCCGCACGATAGCCCTCAGCCAGCACCTCGGCAATTGGCCGACATTAGGCAGTTGAGGTTCGGCGTTTCGCCGAAAAGCCGATGCTGATCACTATAGAATTAGCCGAATCAAGGCCCGTTGTCCACCAGGTTCATGAATCTACTGGTGAGAGTTGAGACCTGCCCGATCTTCATCTTCCGTAATTCCGAAGCCGCACCACCGACTCCTGCAAGTGAATGATGGCGTGAGATGGTCAGAGCGGCGATGCTGAAGTCAATCATCTCGGGGAGTACACAATGATACATCACATCACGAAAGAAATCGATAGCAACAATGCTTTCCGTTACAATTTCGAAGAGAAACTCCAATAGAATTCAGCTAAAGCATACTCTCTTGCTAACCCACCACTCCTTTCGGAATTACCTAGAAGAGGCAAAATTCCTTGGGTCTTGCGTGTCAGTAGCCCCATAATGATGTTCGTCATCAAGTATACTGGACAGCTCCGCCATTGAACAAATTCTCATGGTCCCCATTCTTTGCTTTGTGATGTCCATTCTTCTTGTTCTTCTTACCCGGGTGAGAGTGATCATGACCGCCATCGAACCCATTGTGAGCGTCATCGTGACCGTGATGCAGCCCGTCGAACTTGTCATGAGCGCCGTCGTGAGTGCCGTCATGAGAGCGGTTCTGGAAGTCTTCAAAGTTATCCCGGACCCTCTCGGCCGTGTCTTGAAGTTTGTGAGGGAGACTTTGGAGATCATCGTGGAGTTTGTCCTCGATCCTGTGGACTCTGTCATGGAATTTATCGATATCGTCAAAGCCATGAAGGATTTCCTCGTGCAAGCGACGGGTCGGATGAAGGATTGTTGCACCATGATCAGGCGGCTCACACAAGAGCTTTTCGCGCTTTAGATCGTGTTGATGCTTCCAATCGTCTGGATGCTTCCAGTCGTCACGATGCTTCCAATCGGTCCTCGTCCAGAACTGCAATCTGTAATCCGGATCGTGATCAGCTTGCTCGATAGATTTCCTGTTTCTGGTCTTCAAAGTCTTCCAAAAGCCGTCTGGGAGAATCTGTCTTTCGAAACTCTGATGTCCATCGTCGGACAAATCGCGAATGACCCACTCCTGAAGGCATACCTCTTCGTGGCCGTCCTGCAAAAGCACTGAACAAGGAACCTGTCTTCGGACCCAACTTGCACCGTCAGGCTTGTGGTTGGTCGTTGAATGTTCTCGCCAACTCCAGACTGGCTCTTCCAGGTAGAAGAATGCAAGAGGGGTGTAGGATAAAAGACGTCCGATATGGGCAAACACAATTGCCGCGTGGTGCACAAGGACTTCGCCCATTTCGCCAAACTGCAAGATAAGGCTCCAGATCGATGGGAGGAAGACCCGAATTGGTGTTGCAAGGTAGAAAAGTACGTTACCCAAGAACCGGACTACGTTGCCCAAGACAGCGATCCACTCGGCGACGTCTTTGCGGAATTGCGGTAGCCATCCCCCGTAAGCCCAGACAAAACGCTCGCGGAGTGGCCTTCCAGTATAGTGCAGACGCTTGACTTTGTGCGTGCGATAGTACACGGATGGGTGCATGGTTTCGTTGGTCTGGAAGTCGGTGTACTGGCCAGGCTTTCTTGTGCGGGAGCCCCCGAACGAGTTCAGGTTGAAGAATCCCAAGTATTTGAGGCTGAGCATGTCAGTCTCGGGACAGGCAGCCCAAGTGACTTTACCACGACAGAGCAGCATCTCTTTCATGACCTCGTGATTGAACTTGAGAAGGCCGTTCACTTGGTCGCACATCCACGCGAGAGTTACCTCGTGCATCTGCGAAGTGTCCGGCATGTACTTGTTCCAGAGCCACGGGAACCACTTGTCGAGGTCGTACTGGACCCGCACGCCTCCTCCTCCGACGGACTCGTGGCATCCAGGGAACCAGCACTGTTTGAGGTTTGGGCAGCCGGGTCTGCCAACGAGACGCTTGGGTAGATACCACAGTGTAGGCGGGAATGCACCACGGTGTTCATCAAGCGCGAGCGCCTGGAAAGCATTCTCAATTTCTACAGGTCGAAATTAGCTTTGCATAAAGCACCGACCAAACCAGACGGACTTACTCTCGTTAAGGCCGGTGTTGTGGAACTGGAACTGTTCGTTGAACTTGGGAATAACGGAAGATAGCCAACTCTCCGGGAGTCCAAGCGCGCCCACCTGAACCAAGGTTAGCTATATGTGCAGAAGCCTGTTTTGAAGATCCATACAGTGTCCCAGACCCCGACCGCCTTGATTTTCACTTGCCCATACGTCATGTTTCCAAGGTCGCGCCAGAAATTCCTTTCAGACGCCCTGAGAGTTCCAACATAGTCACCCATGAACCGCTCGAATAGTTTCCCCTTGTCAGTTTTCACTGCTGTCGCCTTGCTGAGTTTCTTGTAGATTTCGAAGGCTTGGGGAAACTTGTCCAGATGCTCGGGTTTCAGGAGCCCCATCTCAGTCACCAGTCCACTGAGCACACGAGCGGTGTAAGCTCCACGGGAGAAGCCAAAAAGGAAGATTTCATCGTTGACATGGAAGCTGTCCTTGGCATGAAAATTGGTCGACAGGTAGTGATACGCGGACGAAACGTTTTCCGACAGTCCCACACCGAAACTGCCTTGTACACCGTCAGCAGTGAGTATTTCAAAGGGCTCGTGGTGTTAAACCTTCAACGCCAACATCTATCAGCCCGCTTGATCCAGTTCCTACTCCAGACTGATAGTAGACCACTTGCGGAATTCCGTCATCTTCGCGGTCGATCATACGGCTGAGCTTCGCAATGTTTGAAGGAGTGGTGCCGTAGGTTTTGTCGGAAGCTTGCCATGTGCCATCGCAGCACACGATGAGGCGCTTTCGCGGCCTCTGAGTCCCAGAGTGAGGCAGTGATCCGGGCATCTCTTGGAAAATGCAACGTGATATCTGACAATGTTTGTTGAAATTTGCGTGGACACAGCCCACGCTCGTGAGAGAAAAACAGCTGCTTATATGCTGTATACTGCATTCAGCATGTGAAAATACTTGTTTCCCTTTATCCGAGCTTAAAGAGTTGTGAGCTTCATCACGCAATTCTGATAATACTTTCCATGTGAGAGATGACCATTCTCTGGGTTCCACCAAGTGACAAGAGAAACTATTTTGCTTCCCAAGGTCGTATATCACGCTTGTGAAGGTCAGCTCGAGGGAATTGGGCTAGCGGAAGGGAAAAATTCATGTGAGCTGATCGGAAGGATGATACTATGCCAGGAGCTGACCTCGATAATTACCGAAAGCGGAAATCCTCAGCATCACATGAGGAGCGAATGCGGAAACATCTCTAGGGTCAACCATCCTTTTCTTTATCTGTTCTCTTACGAACAGTAGTCTACAATTCTTCATGAATAATTATTAAAGATGATATGCATGTGAATTCTGCAGTGTAAATGTGGATGAGAATCCGCTGCAGCGCCGTAGCCCATGCTATACTACCTTTTAGCGTAACAGACGCTGTCGCGTTGCTCCCTTCAGTACCCCACATACAATATCAACCGAACATTTTGGACCCTTGCCATAGCGATCTCCGCTACATACCCCGCTAACTTGCTACGCTAGTTGTCCATTTTCTGGGAAGCTCCGCAAAGGGTCATGCGAGAACTTCTGGCTGGGGCCGAAATTACAGACAGCTGTTCTCACGGGGTATGGTTGACAAGGGAGATGTGCTACGCCCCGCACTGACCGGGCCAGCTACACTCTCGTCAGCGAAGACACAAGTCTTGAAAGTCCCAGCCGCCTTTAGCGGCTACCATCGGTATCAGGCAAAGATTAATCTGGCTTCTTTCAAGCGGTGAGGTAAAATATATCGCAAACCTTCTGAACCGCCCTGACCTTTGTGGCCCGTGAGTCGAATGGAAGGATCATCAATAATTCTTGATGAGAAATGGTGGTACTATTCTATTAGAGTCTCATGATGTAGGTACCAACTCAGAGAGGCGCCAGAATTATTGAAGATGGAGCAAACGCGTGCTACTCTAGAATAGTAATGATTTAAGGTGGCCCGGCGGGGTGCCCCACAAAATCCTCAGCGTCGTAGCCGAGCTCTATTTCGAATGTGACATACTGCGGGATCTCGAGCCTTTTTCCCGACGACACAGCTCGGAGATAGCCACATGTCGGCAACTGTTTGTGTCCTGATGGCCGGCCGGGGGGGCAGTTTCCCCATAGTTTCCCCATGAGGGCAAGCTCATCATGCGTTTGGCCCGCCTCACCTCTCGCACCCGCTGACGTGCTCGCCAAGCGCCAGCACGCCATATCAAAACCTCTCCATATCAGTCGCATCGCCAGCCCACAATTCTTCTCCAACCCAGACAAGCGTTGCGGACGTACTGAAAGTTGCAGCGCGCAAGCCGCGCGGCGAGACCGAAGACTGCCTGTGTTCCCGTTCACTTGGCGCAACCCCTGTTTCCCCGCATTCGCGATGCAAATGCCGATTGGACTGTCGGCTGATGCGAACGCTTCTCATTGCTGAACGGGGTATCATCGGCTTCAACCCTGGCTGAGGGGCTGTTGCATGCGCGGAATGAAGTTGACGTTGTCGTGGAGCTGGCGCTTGGCTGAGGGTTTGAGTGTGGATGATTTCCGCACGGTATAAAGGGAATGCACGCAGCGGCGGTCTCTCCGTCACGATATCCTTGCTTTAAAGTTTGATCCGCGAGTTTCACTGCAAAAGTTTTCCTCGTCTTCTGCTTGGCTTGCCAGCATCGTTTCACTGCCAATCCACTTGTTCAGCCTCTCCGTCTCCTTGGCTGCAATGCCTTCAGCTGAGAAAACAGCCGAAGTCGGCTGCGCTGAGTTCTCCGACGTTGATGGGAAACGACTGTCATCCGAGGCTGCCCAAGCCACTCAAGCCGAGCATGAACTCACCTTCACCCAGGCTGTCAAGCTTTACAAGAAAGCCGTCATCTGGTCCGTGATTGTGTCTCTTGCCTGCATGTAAGTTGCTCACGTGCTGTTTTGTTTCTTCTTGGCTGTGATGTACTGACCGCCTTCCAGTATGGATAGCTATGACATGCAGATCGTCTCTGCCTTCTACGCCTACCCCTCGTTCCAAAAGAAGTATGGCGAGCTTCTCGACGACGGCTCTTACTCTATACCTGCATCCTGGCAACTCGGGCTGAGTCTCACCTCCAACTTTGGCATGATCATCGGCGTGTTCGTCAACGGATGGTTGGTGGAGCACATGGGTCCTCGAAGGCTGATGCTCTGCTCCTTCACGGCTCTTACCGGCTTCATCTTCATCACCTTTTTCGCACCCAACATCCAGGTTCTTCTGGTCGGCGAGCTTCTATGCGGTCTCCCGTGGGGCGTATTTGCCGCCGTGGCTCCTTCTTACGCGGTTGAGGTCTGTCCTCTTGTTCTGCGCGGCTACCTTTCGACCTTCTGCAACCTTACTTGGCCCGCCGGACGCATCCTCGCCACGGGTGTCCTGCAAGGTCTCATTCACAACCCTACCGAATGGTCTTATCGGATCCCATTTGCCCTCCAGTGGATGTGGCCTGTGCCTCTCAGCTTGGCCATCTGCTTCGCACCCGAGTCACCTTGGTGGCAGGTTCGCAAGGGTCGCATTGCTGACGCCGAAGCAACCACGAAGCGGCTGTGCAGCGGTGATGCTGCTGATGTGGATCGGAGAAGCAAGCAGACCGTGGCCATGATCACTCACACGATTCAGATGGAGAGGGATCTCAACGTTGGTACCAACTACATTGACTGCTTCCGTGGCATCAACCTTCGGCGAACCGAGATTGCTTCTGTTTCTTGGGGAGGTCAAGTGCTTACTGGTTTCGGTGAGTTTTTCTACCCACTGACGAGGCCGCGTGCTAATGTCTCTTAGCTATCCAGAATTACCTCACGGTACGCTCTTGCACCAACAGTAATCAACAGTCCAAGAGCTGACTTTTTGCAGTACTTCTTCAAGCAAGCCGGTCTATCCACTGACGACTCCTTCAAGCTCAGCCTGGGAACCTTCAGCATCGCCTTCCTCGGAACCGTATTTTCGTGGTTCTTCCAAGGCCGATACGGACGGCGCTCAATTTTCATCTCGGGACTCTGCATCATGGCGCCGATCATGTGGCTGATCGCGCTGATTGACTTTGCACCCGCAACATCGGCCCGTCGCTGGGCCCAGTGCTGTATCATGCTCCTCTGGTTCGCGGTCTACGGTCTCACCATCGGACCCGTCCCTTATGCCATTGCAACCGAAGTTCCTGCTTCTCGGCTCCGCATGAAGACGATTGCGGTGGGTAGAAACGCGTACTACATCTTCTCCATTGTCAACATTGTTGTGGCTCCCTATCTACTCAATCCGTCGGAAGCCAACCTGCACGGCAAAGCAGCTTTCCCGGCTGCTGGCTTCTCGACGCTGCTTTTGCTGTGGGCATGGTTTAGGTTGCCGGAGACCAAGAACCGGACATTTGAGGAACTGGATGTTCTGTTCGAGAGGGAGATACCTGCCAGGAAATTTGCTGCTACTGTTCTCGACCAGCCACAACCACCAGATTCGCAGGTGGCGAGATCTTAGACGGGACAACTGGCACACTATCTCGTAGTGAAATATTATGCCGATTAAACAATTTGAATGCAGAACCACGCCATTACTTTTAACGCCCCATCTACAGAAGCATCTTACAAACCACAGGATACAGAGGCTTAAGAAGTCACTGTCAAGTTCTGCATTGATTGTCTGCAAAATACTAGCGCATTCGAAAGATGACAGAGCCCGAAATAGATTTTGTACTACGCATTGACCTAGGAAACAGTAAATTATTCCTTTGTAACCCCTACGCAAAACATGCAATTTGAACGCCAGAGCCTACTATCATATCAACATCACAGTCTCAAAATTGCGATCTGTCTGAACCCAACGTGCCAGATACGCCCAGCCCAGACCAATTCGACGGTAGAACGGACCGACTTCCTCGATAATCATGAGCCTCAGTAGTGGTGGCGGTAGGAGAGCCTCTCCATTGCAATCGAAGAACGTCAGATTTTCGTTTGGATCCCGCAATATTTGCTCTCCGGCAGCCACAACTCTCTTGGTCTCTTCCCTAGATGGGTCTTTCCTGCGAATACTAGGATAGCAAGATGAAAAATGTTGCAAGTAGTATTTGCCATTGTTCTCTGGGCTGGCTTCGTTGAAGACCGAGAGTGCAATGGCCTTGACTGTGGAATGATGCCGCCATGACGACGTGGAAAAGTCCATGACTGCAATATGGCAGCCTTTATGGATTAGTCCGCATCCGTAATAGTTATGGAGCGGGATCTCTAGTGTTGCCGTCTGTACGTGACCAACCAAGGTGCCAGGGATACAAGTCGACGCAAGGTCTGTTGTATCTCGTTGGCTTTGATCTATCTTCAAATCCAGAGTTCGATAAAAATCATTGTAAGTCGGCCAGAGAGCATGCGCCATATCGTCCATCTCATCGAATGTGTAGTCGTTGAAGGACCGAAATGCAGAGGGACATAGAGCCTCAATGCAATCTTGACTCCAAACCAATGCCATATACAAGGAAGGTGAAAGACCCAAATTCAAATCCTGAGCTGGAAAGAATTCCCAGTTGCGGTATGTTGATAGATTCTTTTGCTGAATCCAGGATCTCGGTGCGTTGTTGGCATTAATGCGTTCAAGCGAAGGTTTCCCGTCGGATTCCACGCATACTGTCCACTGCACAAGGGTGCCACAGAAAGAGCAACAATACGTGTCTGTCGATATAGCTCGACGGTTGACGGAAGCCCAGGACCAACTCGGCAATGTGAAGTCTCCAGCATCGCGGCCATCAACTCCATAGAAGTCCCCCGTCCAGAGCAGAGCCTGGTCGAAATCAGGGCGCGGCAATCCGTAAGCCAAAACATCCGCTTCATAGACAATGTTGGCGATTCCGATAAACGCGTTGTAGATGTCAGACTGAAAAGTCAGAGAACGGTCACTATAGACTTCCAGATGTGCAAAGTATTGCTGGATAGGAAGTTTGGATCGAGTCCGGCCTATAGTGTAAGTGTTGTCCTCGTCTAGGACATGAAGAGTGTCTTCGCTAAACATACCCTCGCAACATTGAAAGTAGGCTTGAGTGCCGGTGAGCCACAGCTTTCTTCGAGGCAAAATAGCTTCCTGATATGTCCATGCTCTTGTACGCCATTGGCACCCTTCAATCATTTCATCCAAGCGGGGTAGCCGGACGAGATCGAGGTTAGACGAGCTCAATTTCCACTGTTCAGTCTGCCGCAAGTTTCTTACGCCAGGGATACCGGCATGCATGTTTTCTGACGATGAGGCTATGAGAACCAGCTCTGCAGATGCAAAAATATCCCCCATGGCATGGATCTGATGGCCTTTGCTCCGCTCATCGTCCTGAACAATGCATAAGCGATCGACCCAAAGGTATTGGAATCCCAAAGCGGAGCATGCTTGGATGGCGTCTTCGATCGTCTTGGGCAATGCTGACTCCGTAAAGCTACCCGGCTGCTCCAGCCTCTCCAGTGATTCCTTTGTCAGCATTTCCGTCTCTTTTGGCTCTGAATTCTCCCTTCTTCCCCATACATAGCTTAATGCGCAGAATTCGACTGGTCCATTGGATCTTACCAGGAATCTTTCTTTTGTATCGATGAGTCTGAAGTCTATGGGCGGTTCAAATCCACTAGAGTGGCAATTCTGGTGTTCCTTGCGGCAAATGGCGAATGGTTTCTTCATAGCTTCCCAGTTGACGGTATCATCCAGGATCTTTGCTCGTGTCATTGACCAGCCCTGAAGACTATTATTCGCGTTCGACTCGGAGTCAGTGCCTCCATCCTCCTCCGTAGACTGTGACTGATATGCGATGGTACTTGATAGACCGGTCTTGGATGACCATGCGGATTTGAGACCTACCCCAAACGTGACATAAGAATACGGTTTGGGGAGATCAGTGGCCCAGAGAATAGTACACCAGCTCGTACGCGCGTAACTTTCTGACCAGACTGCACTTGCTCTAGTCGATGGCTCATCAGGGCCAATTATGTAAATACCGCCAGAGTCTCTGACGTTGGCCGTGGTATCCCGTACAATTTCCCTTATGAAGGAACAAATTGCGCAGCTCGGGGACTCTTGGCTTTGAATGCTTTCTTTCGTGTAATGGACTGGGAGCCAGTCATGAAAATATCTTCCTGCTGTACACTGGAGAAGGTGCCGAAGTCTGAGGTGCCTGCAATGGTCGCAAAGTGTCGAATCCTCATCTACGCACATCCCACAATCGGAATGAAAGAGATCGTAAAGTTTCCTGCCTGTAGGTATCACCCAGCTGTCGGGAAGGGAAAGGATTTCGGCGCAGAATCGGCATGGTGGTAGATATTCGCGGAGTTTCTGGTCATTCCTGGGTGATGAATCGGAGTCTTCCTCTCCAGCACTCTCATCGGTTTGGCAAGTGTACTCAGTGGTCGACACTAATTAGTCATGTAAATTGTATTTAGTGAGAGCCAGCCTATGAGTTAGAAACGGAACTTACTCGTTCTCCTTCCCAGATGAGACTCGGATGGTGCTTGATGTCTTGGTTGCAACTTCGCTTTTTATGCTGACAAGTGTCTCACTTACTAACCCCGCTTCCAGCCTTGTTCAAATGATGCGTTAGCCAATAGGTATCAGACACGTTTGAGACAGAGCACGTGAGATTACAATAACGCAACTGGTAGGTGGGGGGTACGTCAAGTCATTTGACTATTCCCCTATGGAGGCTTGCATGTGTGAGAGCGGCTGTTATTAGTTCAGGCATACCAGAGGGAACATTTCATCGCTCTGGGGAAGCACACGGTAGTCGCCCTCTGCGGGTAGTGAAAATAAATGTATGCACGTCTATGCGAGCTGCAAAGTCGCACAGACTTAATAAGTTCGTAGGTATTGTTGTTGAATATAGATCGAGTATGAGGCTGGAAGCTATTATTGCGATCAAGCCATTCTTCGGCTTGGATGCGCACTAAATCCCAAAGTAGCTAACAGGTTACACAAGGAGGCAGATGACGTTAGCGAGTAAGCAGCGACCCTAAAAAAGGAAGGTGGGGAACCAGTTGAGCCAACGTCTCTGGTTGCTTACACCCAGCCCTACTTCGACCACCGCATACATCTCCAGCCGTACCCACGGCCCCTGCCCACGTCACAAGAATGAGGCTCCTTGCTGTTGCTGTCACCCTCGCACTACTCAGGACCACAACCTCCGCAGAGGTCCTGCTCTACAAACCCACCGGCCCCTACTACGTCACGCAAAACCAGCATGTCCTCAACCACACGACGCCAGACGACTTCACGGCGCCCGACGGTAGCGGCGTCGGCAAGACCATGCTCGTAACGACCTACGGCCCGACGCTCTCGGTCCCGCAGCGCACCCGTCCTTGGGTCGACGCCACCAACGCCGACATCTGGGGCTCTGCACTGGGCATCCCAGCCTCCCTCCTCTCCTCCCTCGTCACCGAGCTCCAATGGCAAGCTCCCAGCCTCTCCACCAGCACCAACCCCGGCACCTGCCCGGCGCCCACAGCACCACTAACCCCCCACCGCCCCGCCATCCTCTTCCTGCCGGGCGCCGGCATGCCCTGCTTCGCCTACACAGCCTACCTCTCCGAGCTCGCGTCCTGGGGCTACACCGTCTACGCCATCGACCACCCGGGGGAGCCACCCTATCTCGAATACCTGGACGGTACTGGCGGCGCCCGCAGCGCGTTCCCGCCGCTCGCGGATTGGACGTTCCCGCAGTTCGAGCAGATCTACGCGCACCGCGTGGCCGACGCCGCGGCGCTGCTGCGACGGGGGCCGGAGTGCCTGCGGAGCTTGGTCGAGCAGCAGTCGTCGTCCGAGTACTTCGCGGAGGCCGAGCAACAGCAGCAGCAGCAGCAGCAGCAGCAGCAGCAGCACTACTCCCTCAACAGCGACAGCGGCGACGACAACGGCCACGTCGACCTCTCCACCTTCTTCGTCTTCGGCCACAGCATCGGCGGCGCCGCCTCCGCCGGCATCATGGCTCAGCAGCACTCCTCCTCCTCCTCTTCCCCCTCCTCCACCTCCTCTTCCCCCTCCCTCCCCCCTCTCCTCGCCGGCGCCAACATCGACGGCTGGTTCTTCTTCGACATCTGGGACCTGCACGGCAACGGCTCTGCCTCCACAAAGCCCTACCCAGACCTCTCCCCTCGCCCGTTCCTCGAGATCGCGGGCGAACACGACCCGCCCGGGCCGGACGCGACGTGGACGAACTTCAGCGCGGCGCAGAGCGGGTGGCTGCGCGACGTCGGCGTGCGCGGCGCCGCGCACTTTGATTTTAGCGATTTGCCGTTGTTGGTGGATGCGTTGGGGTTGAGGGAGGGGATGCCGCCGGATGGGGGGTTGTTGGGCGGGATTAAGGGCAGGAGGATGGTGGAGGTGGTGATGGGGTTGGTGAGGGCGTTTGTGG